>JACXVL010000105.1:58096-188196 GCA_014898675.1 Athelia sp. TMB | reverse complement strand
TGCCCAAAACTTGCCAGGTAGACAAGAAACTTCTTGAGTTGATTCTCTCAAGTGGGCCGCGTCACATCTACACCATACTCTTTCAGCATCTGCTTCCTCAAGCCCTCTAAGCCCATTCCTTAGACCGATTCGGCAGTTTCAGATAATTGGCCATACATCATCATCAAGGCATTCTTGTCCCCACTGGTCATGGCACGACTCCGATTCAATAAGAAAAAATTCCTGCCCATCGGGTTTGGGATGATGACCCCGCGGTCATCATGAGGATATGGTTGTACCAAAACGTAATCGAGTGATGGCCCGGGGTTCTCATCAAGCAGGTGCATCTGATGAAGCAGCGCTGGCGAGCGTCGAAAGCAGTGTAGCAGGTTTCCACTCAAAGATGTTCAAAGAACTAGTAGCCAGCTGAACGACTTACGCATCGAGCGAAGCTTCTCGCCGCCCGCACAGGCTCTTGTGTCGAGGCTTGCCCGATTTCCAATCAGCAATTTGACAATCACTGCATGCCTCATCAGATGAGGTAACAGTGCTGGACATTTATTCCTCACCGACTGCAATATTTCGTGTCACACCCGGCTGCTACGTACTTATAGCGCGATTTGAACGGGCCGTTGGAGAGCTCAACCTCCAGCTTTCTGCGACGATTGCAAATTGATTGAGCGGTTTTGCGTTCTTTCTTGTTCTCTCTGCATTTTATCAATGAAATCAGATGAGATACCGCCCTTTTCAGAGCTGCCATGTCTTCGGGCGTGAGCTTATCTTTAGAACTCTTGAGTGGGACCAGTGATTCATCCCTGCCATAGAATGACAGCAAGATCTGCCAAACAACTAGGGTGATGAACAAGGTGCGATTGACTACATACCCAAGTCACGATGAGTTCAGGTGCCTTAATGTGTCAGTAAAGATGCATTTACCATTTCCGCACGAATAACATGGGGCCAGTAGGTAGCTGAGCGCCAGCGTCGACAGCCGATTCAATGCCTAGCATTGACTCTAATTCAGGGTTTTCCAGGCGCATGAAGTTGTTGAGAGAGTGAGAAACCAGAAGCGTTCTTAGAATATGAAGGTAGCCTTGACCGCCGCCTGCTTCAAACGCCCTCAACGTGACTTCGGGGGCGTAGCTAACGGATAGAATTTTAGTATGAAATGACAGTAACATCGGTCATAGAATACTCACGTACGTTGACTTTCCATGTCAGGAATCTTACAGACCATAGTCATGGCTGCTGCGTAATGTCGCTTCCTGTCTTGCGGCTTGCTTTGCTTCCACTCCCTTCCAAAGTCCTCGGTTGCACACTTCTCGGAAGCCATCACATTCGAATCAGCCTGTAGGTCGCACAGATCTCTAAATCTTGCTGCGGCACTCTGTTGACCTTCGAGTCCATCATCAATGGTGCTATCGATTCGATGGACGGCAATATGGACGGCATGCCCCTGTGCCAAGCTGTATACGTGCGTTCGAGTTTGATTTGCCATCCTTTCTCCTAGGCATCGGGGTTAGCTTCAAGCGTGCGTAGGGGAGCCATTCGAAAGCTGAAAGGCAACTGGAAGAACAGAAGAGTGTCGTGCGCAAGGTGCAAATTGCATTGACGCTTGTTATTAGTATAAACGCCAGTGACACTGATATTGACGTAAGTTGCGGGCAACCCGGGCCGTCGAATACTCGAAAATATATTTGAATTAGACGATGTAGGGTAGAGAATGAAGATCCTAGAGGCTGGTGCCTTATGCGAGTTTAGTCACGTCCACGCCGTATTCATTCAGCAGCTGCTTCCTCAAGCCCTCCAAGCCCACCCCTTGAAGCGATTGGGCATTGGGAGAGAGCTGCTTGTACATCATCTTCAGCGAACGCGTGTCCCCGCTGGTTGTTGCGCGTTTCCGGTTCAACAAGAAAAACATTCGGCCCATTGGATCGGAGAAGACTACTCCATGATCAGGGTGCGGATGAGGCCGCATCAAAACATAATCCAATGCTGGGTTCTCGTCGAGCATTCGCATCTGATGAAGCAGAGCCGGCGAGCGCTGAAAACCCTGTTCAGCAGGTCCCCACTCGTGGCCTTCCGAAGCATCAGTGGGCTGATGAGTCTCGAGCAAAGCTTCTGGTCGACCACAAACGGTTTTGTGCGGAGGCTTGCCCGTTTTCCAATCAGCGACCTGGCATTCTCTAAATCGGCGTTAGAGAGGAGGCTGTTCTGGATATGAATACCTTACCGACTGCAGTACCTCGTGTATCCTCCCGCAGCCAAACACTTGGAGCAAGATTTGAACTGCACATCGCCCAACTCGATCTGCAGTTTGCTACAATGATTACATCTTGATTGCGCCGTTTTGCGGTTGCCCTTTGTCTCTTGCTGCGCTTTTGCAATTATATCGGATGTGGCACCGTGCTTTTTGAGCGCTGCTACTTTCTCAGGTGTCAATTTTGTCTCTTTCGTCCCTTTCAACGAAAGCAAGGTCTCGGATTCGCCATAGAATGACAGCAAGATGTTCCAAATAACTAGCGTGATGAACAATGTGCGATTTGTGATGAAACTGAATACAATCATTTCAGGGCTTTGCACGGAAATGGTCTTGCAAAATGTGGCCTACCTTTTCTGGAGGTGTATCATTGGGTCGGAGGGTTGCTCGCCGCTTGTGTCTACCGGTGGTTCGATGCCTAGCATTGACTCTATCAGGGGGTTTTCCAGGTGAACGAAGTTGTTGGCAGAGTGAGACGCTACGAGTCTTCTTAGGATATTGAGGTAACCTTGACCGCCGCCTGCCTCAAATGCCTTCAACGTGACTTCGGGGGCATAGCTGATGGAGGTCTTTTCAATTATTTAGCGAGTGATTTATTCATGAGCTACTCACGTGCGCTGATCCTCCATGTCAGGAATCTCGCAGACCGCGACCAAGGCTGCCATGTAGTGACGCTTCCTCTCCGTCGGCTTGCTGCGTTTCCACTCCCCTTCGAAGTCCTCAGTTGCGCACTTCTCGGCAGCCTTTTTGGTCAAGTCGGCTTGGAGAGTGAACAGCTCTTTGTATCTTGCTGCCGCATTGCCCCTTCCGCTCGGGTCCATCATCATTGCCGCTAGGGGGCGCAAGTCCGACACCATGGAAGGCATGCGCTTGCGGTAAGCTGGGTATTTGCGCTCCAGGTCACTTTGCCACGCCCGCTCCCAACCGTCGGGATCTGATTTGAGAGACGGACGGTGGGTCATCGGAAGTAGGAGCTGGTAGAGAAAGAAAAGATGCTGTACTCGAGGTCGCGGCGAAAATTGATTAGAGACGCGAACAAGTCACGCCCCCTATCGCTCCGGATGTTGCTGGGCTAATTCCGTGAGATTTCGTGCCAACGTCAGTCAACTTCCCTTGGACGTCCTTGCAACTTCCTATCAATTTTCGACCTTATAACGACGAAAGCGAATGACTATTGCAGTGAACTATTTGTCAGGCAAACGACGCGATTTGACCACCTTCTCGAGTGCTGCATATGCTTCTGCTAGCTCTGCTCGAACTTGAGCTTGATACCTGACAAACAAATGCGATATATATATATAAATAGCACCATACGAGTCGCTGGCATGGTTTCGTACTGTGCTGTTGTATTTCAGGAAGCTCGCTGGGGAATGCAGGCGACATTTGACAGGCAGTCGAACAATAGGATGTGCATTATTTACGTAAGTAAATTTCCTTAAGCAGCCTCACACCAAAAGTACCGTGGCAACGCGACGGGCGTCTAAATACAATGGACTGCGAACCACATTGTGATGACTGGCCGGCAAAGACGCAAGTATATAATAGATCTCTCCAGGAAATGCACACCCATCACTTCACGCCCTCTCTTCTTGCTGCAGGTTTCCAGCTTTTTCTCTTTTTCTAACGTTTTCCTTCTACCCCGGTGCTGAGCATCTTACAATTCTTCTGCTCAAGTCAACTGTTACCAACAAACAACACCTCTTTACGCCTTACATCTTAAATTAGAGAATTCATCAAAATGCCCAGCACAACTTGGATCAAAGGTGCGTAGTGTTTTGCTCTCCTCGATCATGCTTGCTTATGCACCTCCAGTCCGATTCTTCGGTCTCAACGCCGTGCGCGTACTCAGCATCATCTCTCTTCTGCTAGTCTTTGCTAGCAGCATTGTTACCCTGGTGCATGATGTTGAAGGGGTCAACCGCTTCATGGTCGCCCAGAGGAGTGATTCCAGCAATTCCACCTCCGATGCCCTTGACTGTGACTACATCGAGTGAGCAGCCCTTGCCCGCTCGCTAGATCACATTGCTGATATCTGTGATAGTGCCACCACTGTTCCGAACCAGCCTGCAGGCGTGTTCTGGGCGGTTCTAAACAGGCTGTTGATAATCGCACAAGTGGTTATCTTGATTCTCTCGGAAATTGGCAGGCCTCAGTTCATCGAGAACTTTTTTGCGACTTATTTCCCTGTGCTTGGAAGAGACTTTGGCCTCGGTGCCCTCGGAATTTTCCAAACTCTGTACGTGGCACTCGGAGTGAAGCAGTCTCACGCAAGTACTGACCAGTAATTATAGCATCGGTGCTGCCATCTTGTCCCATTTCGTCGATGACTTTGCGCTCGTCTCGGCCTTCTTCCTCTTTTCCATTGGCTGTGAGCTTTCTGCACCGTTACCCATCACATGCTCCGCTGACACATGTTTCCAGGCCTAAACATCTTCCTTGGTCTCTTCTTCCGTGCCTCGGCAAAGAGCCACCGCTCCATCCTGTCATGGCGCGAGGAAAAGCAAGGCGCACTGCCTCGCCACAACACCGGATCCACTGCACAGGTCCATTTCATGGACGGACCCAGTGACATGTCCAGGGCCGCATCGATGGCGAGCCACAAGACCGGATACGGCTTCGGACGCCAGGGTGAGAAGGCAGCGAATCTCAAAGGTACGCGCGCATTCCGCCCCCCGCGAGGCGCAACTGACGCTGTGGCTCTCGCTGTTTCCCAGGCTTCATGATCTCCAAGCCCGTCGAGTCGCTGCCTCGGTACGCCCCATCGCCTCGCGCCTAGGAGAACAACAGCTGATGCGTCAATGACGCGCATACAGCTCGTACATTGGTCAATGATCCCATGAAATCCGCGCCCTCACACCGACGCCACGCACTAAAACCGACGCTCACTTGGACTTTGCTGGACATTGCTGCTCTACCTTACGCCTTGTATCTTATTTTCACTGTTGTACTTGTAGGAACTCCATTAATCTTATTCGCTACCTAAATCTCTGATGCCTTCCGAGTCCTCGCTCCGTTCCGTTTCGTGCTCCGAGGCGCCGAGGTCGGGCCTGGTCCGGGGCCTTCCGAGCGGATGGCATTTCCTGCCGCGTGCTACCGAGCAAGTCCGCATTTGCTCAGACTGTCGGGAAAGTGGCACGCATGTCCCAGAGCGAATTGCACGATCCGATAAACTCACATCTGCCAGCTGCCGACCCCCTGCGATCTGATACTGATGAATCAAGGTATAATCTTGGTAATCTGACAAAGGGCGTAGAGAGATGGAGATAAGCGATGATTTGGGGATCCAAGGGGAAAGCGCCAGTGTATTCTAGCGCGTCATGAGTAAGTGCGGCGAATGCTGTCCAGTGTCGAACGTGCAACGCCGCTAAAACTCCCCCAATGGCCTGACTTGGGGGTAACTGAGGCGGTTTCCGAGGTGGAATAGGGTGGAATTGCGGTTCCGTGTCCGCGCGGGTATGATTTTGGCCCTTGGGGGTCATAGATTACAAAAGATCCTTGCCGTGTGATTGCCCGATAACAGATAAAAGCGCCAGAGGGTTGCATCATTTCACCAGCTTTCTTTCACCCACTACCATCCTACATAAATCACAATGGTCAGCTTCTGATTTCCTCATTTCAAATTATGCAGGCAACTCACTTGTCCTCCAGGTCAAAGTCGGTATCAACGGGTATGTGGAGGGCAGCAAGGGAGTGGAGATATCTAGCTGATCTGGCGGATTTCTTTTTCACAGTTTCGGTGAGTCCCAGCATATGTTCATTTTCCCTCATGTCTGACTGTCCCATCAGGCCGTATCGGCCGTATCGTTTTGCGAAATGCGATCCTCAACCAGGAGGTCGATGTCGTCGCGGTGAACGAGTGCGTAGCTCGAATGCTTTCATTTAAATTACTTCCTAAACATTCGCAGTCCGTTCATCGATCTCGACTACATGGTGTACATGTTCAAGTACGACTCCGTCCACGGCACCTTCAAGGGCTCTGTCGAGGCCAAGGATGGCAAGCTTGTCGTCCAGGGCAAGCCCATCCACGTCTTCAGCGAGCGTGACCCCGTAAACATCAAGTGGGGTGAGGTCGGTGCCGAGTACATTGTCGAATCCACCGTGCGTATGCACATGCAAGCATCGAGAAAATTGACCGACATGGCGATATAGGGTGTCTTCACCACCGTCGACAAGGCCTCGGCTCACTTGAAGGGCGGCGCCAAGAAGGTCATCATCTCCGCGCCTTCTGCGGACGCACCCATGTTCGTTTGCGGTGTCAACTTGGATGCGTACAAGTCCGAATACTCTGTCGTGAGTAATCCGCGATACGCTCAGGTGTATGTGTCTGATTCAGATCTGTCTAGATCTCGAACGCGTCTTGCACCACCAACTGCCTCGCTCCCCTGGCCAAGGTTATCAACGACAAGTTCGGCATTGTCGAGGGTCTCATGAGCACCATCCACGCCACCACTGCGACCCAAAAGACCGTCGATGGTCCCTCCAGCAAGGACTGGCGTGGTGGACGTTCCGTCAACAACAACATCATTCCCTCCTCCACTGGTGCCGCCAAGGCTGTCGGCAAGGTCATCCCCGAATTGAATGGCAAGCTGACGTGAGTGCAGTCCGCATGCTTGTCGAGCTACTTGTCTGACTATTGGGCGCAGTGGTCTCGCCTTCCGTGTGCCCACCATCGATGTCTCCGTCGTCGATCTCGTTGTGCGTCTTGAAAAAGAGGCCACCTACGACGAAATCAAGGCTGCCGTCAAGGAGGCCGCGAACGGCCCTCTCAAGGGCGTCCTCGAATACACCGAGGATGCTGTTGTCTCTGCTGACTTTGTCGGCCACGACGCGTCGTCCATCTTCGATGCCGCTGCCGGAATCTCGCTCAACAAGCAATTCGTTAAGCTCATCGCTTGGTAAGTTTAATATTTAACTTATCCTTCCCAAACCGGTCGTCACGTGACTAATCACGTGATCCAGGTACGACAATGAGTGGGGTTACTCGAAACGTGTGGTTGACCTGCTGGTATTCGCTGCTGGCAAGGATGGAGCGAAATGAGACAAGGGGGATGAGAAGAAGAAAGCCGCATTGTAAAAGTTCTCTTGTTGTATCACTATTGGCCCCGCGAGGTCAGAATACGCACATGTGGGGTGGGACTTGTACATTTCTTTCTTCTGTCCTCCTTAGCCTTTACTTAGGAGCCCTACATACGAAGAAGTCAGCTTTATGAATTTATTTGTACCCAAATAGCTCAGAATATAGAAAATCTCTCGGCCACGCATCTCGCCCGCGATAATGAATGGGGTTACTCGAAACGTGTGGTTGACTTGCTGGTATTCGCTGCTGGCAAGGATGTAGCGAAATGAGACAAGGAGGATGAGGGGAAGAAAGCCGCCTTGTAACTTCAAATTCACTATGTAAATTTCATCATAAACCCCCACAAGATCAAAGTGAGGGTGGACCTTGTTGTAGATTCCTTTTTTCTGTCCTCCTTAGTCTGTAATAAGGAGATCTTCATATGAAGACGTGGAATTAGAGTGTATTTGCAAGGTGATAAAAATTCTGGGAAAGGAAATTACAAGAAGTCTCTGCTCTCTGATTGGCTGAGACTTTCGAAAAATATCGCTGCAAATACACTCCATTGTGAAGATGTTTGTATCCAACTGAGTCCAATGCAAGTGGCGAGTTAGCCACCGTGTGGCGCGCGTGGCAGCTTTGCATGTTCAACTTTTACGGATTTCGCCGAGACAAATTCGGCCCCAAATCTCTACTTGCAAGGCTCTAACACGATCATGTACCACTGTATGTCCGCGCGCCTGGCGCCTAAGTACTCCACTTCCTGCCACATGTTGCACTTAAACCTAACCTGCTACCAGCCAGCTCCTGTAGCACCATCTCGCTGCGATCGTGTTAGCGCATGTGCACCCCGCACAGTGCCGTCCCAAGATATGCCCAGCTTACGACTCGTTTTCCCAGCGGATGCATCTGTAAAAAGAAATACAGTCCCCAGGAACCAATGAGAAGGAAGCAAAGTGTTGTCTACTAAATTTAGACCGCAAGCACTAGGCGCCTATACGAACCCCAGGTACCCTCCGCCTTTGAACCGCACCGGGGACGATTTGAACTTGACACCTCGTGCAGCCTTTCCATTCACTATTAAAGCAAGACTAAAATCTGGGGCGGCAACCGTATCCAAAATGCTCTTCTTTCACGTCCTCGCAGTTATCATTCCATTCATTGATACTATATCGGCAGCAGCAACCGAGCCTGAGGGCATCCGCATTCCCATCAGCCGTCGCGACACAATCGTCAAAAAGGATGGATCTATCGATGCACAGGCTCTACGCGCTGAGATAGCGCATGTGCAAACGTCCGTGCGCTCTGCTTTCTGACTCATGGCCCTTCGTGGATTTACGAATTTCCAGGCGTTATACTCGTGCTTTTGCCCAATACGAATTGAATATGGGCGAACGTCACCCACTCGACGAAGGGGGCAATCGCACCATCCAAGAGCGTGCTACTACGTCGGTCCCCGGCGCCACGGAGATGTATACACCTGACGGCTATGCCTGAGCTGGGACCATCAAGATTGGCACGCCTGCAAAATCATTCCGCATGAATTTTGACACGGTAGAATGCGCCTATATTTTGCACAACGACCTTACCCTCACGCTTTATTCAGGGCTCGAGTGATTTGATCGTCCCCGAGAGTACGTGTGAAACATGCGACCCTGGATATGATCACCAGGAATATAGTCCTGGGTATGACGAAACACTAATATTTCACGGTGGACCTGCCTAAATTGATATCACCTGGTACACAGAGCAAGCATGTCATCCCGTGCCACTGGCGTATCGTTCAAAGCCTCCTTCGGCGACCTTTCGACTGCTTCAACTTGCAGTGGTACTTTACATCGCGATAAAGTCAACGTGGGAGGCTTGACTGTTACTCAGCAAGTTATCGGGGTAGCAACCAAATATAGCACGTAAGGTAGAACAATCATAGCATGGACGTCGCTCATTGTTATCAAAACATGTCAGGGGTTTAGCCAAAGCTTCGGCTGACGGTCTCTTAGGGCTTGCGTGGCTTTCCCTCTCGGCGTTTAAGATACCTGGCTACAAGCCCTTCTTCAACAACCTCATCGAACAGGGGAGCGTGAAGCAGGGCTTGTTTGGCGTCGTCTTCAGCGAAGTCCCCGGCGCTGAGGTCTGCCTAGGCTGCATCCACGACACGTTCAATAATGCGGCTATTGGTTACACGCCTCTTGAGAGCCAGGTCCGCCACTACTCGCATCTGTACCAATTACATATCTCACCGTGACACTTGGCTAGTCCTTTTGGCAAATTGCCTTGACCTCCATCACCGCTAATCAAAAACACAAAGCAGCCGGAAGCAGCACCGCAATCATCGATTCAGGTACAGAACAGATCTGACTTCCTTTATTCTTGCTGATTTCAACGCTACACGAACCGCAGGAACTAGCCTCATCTTTGGACCCAAGGCCGCCGTGTACGCCATTTATGAATACTTTCCTGGTAGTCAAGATGCTTCAGATACTATTGCACCGGATGCCTTCACGTGTGCGTTCATTATGGCGCGTCCTGCGGCACTGATCTACAATCATACATCCCACAGTCCCTTGCGAAGCGGGAAGCATCCCGGGAAATCTCACATTCACATTCCCGGGCGGTAGCTACCTCCTTGGCGGCAATGCGTTCGTTAAGGGCCCGATCGAGTACGGCTCTAAGGTGTGTCTTGGGACCATTGCCTATCACTCGGACAACTACTGGCTCATGGGCGCAGCGTGGATGAACTGGGTCTACACTGGTGAGCGAGCTGCCCATTGTGATGTCTAAAATTTGTGATGCTGACGGGCTCGGAAGTCTTTGACGTGACTCATTCGCGGGTTGGATTTGCGAAGCTTTGAGAATGCGGATAATCGCAACTACGAGCCTGATGGATCACTGAGCCCCTCCATTTATTTCTGTCTTTACTTTGAATTGCTAATGGCATGATTTGCATCACTCATTTGGGACTATGCCTCAAAATATCCACAACGGAAACTTTGAGGAAGCTTTCGTTACGGTTATGTTACCCGCCGAAAGAAAATGAATCGGCGTGAAATCGCCAAATTTCGACGATTCCCGTGGCCTTCCTCTTGCCTCCTCTACCACCGCCATCGCTCGGGTCGTCGGCCGCCGTCGGTTTGTGTTATCGCCTGGAACAGGTCGGCTAGTAGTCGTCGGTCACGACCGGCGCTGTCACGGTGTGGGGTTACACCGAGTGTGCTAAAGATGTACAAGACATCCAGCGGCGGCAAACGATCATCAACTCGACTAGCCCGCGTCAGTGAGCGAGCATACTTTAAGCGTGCCTGCGACCCCCAGGTATCCACTCCCGGATGGGTGATAAACAAGAAAAAGACAAAACTCCTTTCTGCCCATCTAGGCTGTATACTCAGAAGGGCCACTTACCAGAAAGCTGAACGAGGAATATGTTGGCAGACCTGGAGTGTTGTGCCAGCTCCAACCGCCCATGCTCTACGAGAGGGTATAGGCTGATTAGTTGGCACGATAATACCATTATGAACTTCAGATAAATGTAAGGCATGAATGAGGGTCGCGATCTTCACTATCTCGTAGACCTCTTCACCCTTGATTTTGGAAACTGCACGGGGCACTTGAGAACAGCCCTTTTTGTTTCACCCGCAGTATCTGGCAGCCCCAGCACAGCGAGGTCCCGCTGGGTCAGTTTGGATATCGTGCAGCCTGGAGGGAAGCGAATGTCAGCCGCAGTTAGCGTAATCGACTAAGAGCAACATACCGAGCGATTTGAACAGCGTGTTTATCCTGAACGCTATTTTAGAGTTTGACGAAAGGATGATTTTGGCGGAATCTCACTTTGCTACTGGCATGCTTAAATCTGTCGCGAGAAGTGTAGAATCCGTAGCAAAGTCGTCGACACGCAGACAAAGAGCAAACATGTGTGTCAGAATCAAGGTTTGAGTATTACCTGTGACTTGCGATCTGAACAAAGTAAATGAGACTGGGGCACCGATGAGGTGGTGAACACTCACGAAGCCGAGCCTCGGGAAGACTCTGTGAACCTAGAAAGAAGCCCATCGACGATGATACCAGGAACTCCAGGCAACTTCTCTTCTATCGTACTTCGAGTCACCTCCTTGTACGCGGCCTTTCGGAACGCCATCAAGACTGATACATACATCAGGATCTTGCTAAAACATCCCATTGAGACAAGAGCCGTTCGGATGAGAGAAAGTGGGCTTACACAACTTTCTTGTTCAAAACCCCGGCAGCAAACAGAATACTCAAGTGTTGGTTTATCCACGAGGACCTAGAATATGGCAACAACGCGACGCGATCCTTGCTACTTTCCGCAGTCGTCAAGGCTGTGATAGACAATGCTTTCCATTCTGCTTCAGGTATGATATCATGAAGCCGGTAAACATCCCCGGGAATCTGAGCATCCAGATTATAGGGGGGAATAAGACGGCTGCTGTCTGCAGCTTCTTTGGCTTCCTCTACGGCCCGTCAACATCAAAACAGAAGGCGATGAGTGCTCTGTACGGACCTTGAGTGGGTAGGGCTGTTGTACTTTGATCTATTCGGTCCTGCAAATGCGATGCCACTCCCTCCATCGCTGAGACATCAACTTTGTTTCGTTCTTGGGCACGTATATTCGCCTTGGCTTTTTTCGTTCCAAATGTTTCACCAAGAGCTGCACGGGCAGCAATTCGTTGTTGGGCAGTAACTGGCATAGGTTTTAAGCTCTTTAGGGCCTTGACTCGATGGGCGAGGAGATGTAGTGGTGCTGCTCGGAGAGTAGTGATCCCCGTGCGTTTGTTGTGAACGCCGACTAGGTACCTATTTTCATGGTTGAGAGACATATGAACGCAATGGACTATTGCCACGCACCTGCACCCTGCCGCTGCTCGCTGCGATTCATCCGAGGAAAAGAATTCGATCGCATGAGATTCAGCTGCTACAAAGGTTGGCCGAGTTGAAAAATCGTGGTCGTCGTGGTCGTCATTTTTTGCCTTCTTTTTGGAGTAGCAGTTGAACGGAATAGTTTTAGATGGCTGTATGGCAGGATAGCAAACTGCCATAGGATTCGATCAATATCTTGTTTCGGTTCGATCGTGTCCTTACCTAGTACAGGCCCGATCTGAGATTCTGGTTGACCAGACAGAGCAAATGCCACGCTATCTGTAGCCTCTACTAGAGCATGTTTCCGCTTTTTAGTAGAGGAGGAGGCCATTGGTGGGAGTGCGAAAAGGAGTGGAAGACTTGGTCGTCGGCGCTTTTGTGCAGCATTGACTTCGACCTCTGCTTCTTGCTCACTCATTCGACAGTATTTATGCTATATTTACCTCGACCTGAACATTACTACTAGTTCTAAAGGTCTAATTGGGGTCTTTCTAGTCCATTTATTTGCATTCGTTGCGTGGCTGCAACACCCCTACCGCGCTACTTAACATCCACCGGCTTCTGCTGCAAGAGCTCATTTACCTCAGCATCGCGTACCACCATGTCGAAATCTCGCTCGGCCTCTGTCAAAAGGGAGAGAAGCCAAAGTCCCCCAGCAGTTCTCTCACCTATGGACATCAAGGCAGATACTGAAGACACCTATGTGGTGCATACGCCAGAGGTGGGATCGAAGTCACAGTCGCCTGCCGTCGAAGAGTCATCGGTTACTCCACCTCCCGTCAAGGACATCAAACCCGTGCGGAAAGGCCCCCAGCTTATAGGTGACCTTCCCATCGCGAATGAGGAGGCTTGCCGCACCTTTGTCCCGCTTCCAGGGAATCATTACCAGTATAGTACGTTGGGCCGTTCTCGGGAAGCACTCGAGAGCATGACCTGCGACTGTCAATATGAACATGGTTAGTAACGTAGCCAGGACCTTCAACAGGTTCCTCCTAGTCTTTTAAGTCATGGTTTATGAGGATAATGCCGACACGTTTCTTGTTTGTACTTCCACAGGTGTCGACAACCCCTCTGACGCATGTGGCTCGGATTGCATCAACCGGCTAACTCAAGTTGAATGCCTTCCAGAAGACTGTCGATGTCGTTCCTATTGCCAAAACCAACGGTAGGTGGTCTAAATCCAGTCTTGCAGGACAGTTGGTAGCATAGCAAAGCCTTTTTCTGATTTACCAACCCTCAACCCAGGTTTCAACAGAAGCAGTACGCGCCGATAGATGTAGTGCTCACCGAAAAGAAGGGTTATGGTATTCGAGCTGCAGACGACATCAGAAAGTGTGTTCTGCTTGTTTCCATTATCTGCCTGATCATTACTCATTCGGTGAATCAGGGACGACATGATATACGAGTACATAGGAGATGTTGTGAGCCATGCATCCTTCATGAAACGGATGCGAGAATATGCCGAAGAAGGGATAAAGCACTTTTATTTCATGATGCTCCAGAGAGAGGAGGTGCGCACACATTCCATCGTGATACCACCTGGCAAAACTAACATACTCCAGTATATTGACGCCACAAAACGAGGGGGCATCGGTCGCTTTCTCAATCATAGCTGTGCTCCCAACTGCTACGTCGCGAAATGGACAGTGGGGGTGCATGTGCGAATGGGAATATTTGCCAGCCGGAAGATTCTGAAGAATGAAGAGCTCACATTCAATTACAATGTCGATCGTTACGGGTGAGTTTCACCCTCTGTTCCTTTTATATCGTCTGATGGTGTTATTAGACATGAAGCACAGCCTTGTTATTGTGGCGAACCAAAATGTGTGGGCTTCATTGGTGGAAAGACTCAGACGGATATTGGCGGCATGGATGACTTGTACATCGAAGGTACTGTTATGGTATCGTCTGTCTGATACATGGCTAATCATCGTGCTTGCAGCTCTGGGTATATCTGACGAGGTCGACAAATTTGCGCTCAAGGGCAACAAGAAGAAGAAAGGCCGCAAGCTCGACGAGGATTACACAGTCAGCATCCGCTCCCTTCTCACTAATGAATCGACTGTATTGACTATCTGGGTTTTCAGCCTATCTTAAAGCCCATAGTGGAGAAAGAAGTACCCAAAGTCGTTCAGGCCATGAGGCAAACCCAGAGCCGTAAAGTTCTCTCGAAGCTGCTGACTCGTGTCAAGGTGACTATTATCACCCTGGATAATGAAATGATTTTTGACGATCCTTGACAAAGATAACTGAAGACCAAGCTGCGCTGCGGCAACTGATGCGTCTTCGTGGTTTCAGCCTCATGACAAACATCCTGGATGATTATGCTAAGGATTGGGAAATAATAACCTTGGTCAGTTTCTTAGCAGGCTGCATCGCCTTTCATGACCTTATTCTCTATCATCGGCAGGCTCTAGAGTCCATGCTCACTTGGCCCTTATTACATCGCAACAAGGTCGAAGACTCCAAAGTCCACATCCCAGTCTCGGCCTTTGCTTCATCTGACAATGATGATCGCATCAAGGCGCTGGCACAAAGGGTCAGTGCAGTGAATCAATTCGCGAATTTATGGATCTGATCTTTTGCTGCAGCTTGTAGATCATTGGGACACTTTGGAGACTGCGTATCGAATACCCAAACGCTTGAAGGTACGCACACAAGCATGCAAGTCATTATCATTCTACTGATCTGGACTTGCTTAGGATGGTGACGTGGACGACAGTGACGGAGCTACCTGGTTAATGGATAATTCTGAGGAAACACGACCTATGAAGCGCATACGCTCCGAGAACATGTTTGTTGGCGAGCTCCTGACTCGCCTCGAACTGCCAGCACAAATCAAAACAGAGAAAGACCCTGATGCGTCATGGGGAACATCCGATGTTTTGAAG
This sequence comes from Athelia sp. TMB, assembly GCA_014898675.1. NCBI lineage: Eukaryota > Fungi > Basidiomycota > Agaricomycetes > Atheliales > Atheliaceae > Athelia > Athelia sp. TMB. The sequence goes on along the minus strand of JACXVL010000105.1, from coordinate 173,138 downwards.
AACTGGTCATCGCAGCCTAAAACACGCCAGCCACCGACGAGGCAAGAGATAGCGGCTATCATTGCGGCGGCATCGGCGGCTGAAGCAGCGAAAATGGCTGAAGCGGAAGCAGCCGCCGCGGCTGCAGCTATCAAACTACCAGATGCTCCTCCCAAAAAGAAGTCAAAGCCTCCCCGCAAAGCCCAAACGCAGGAAGAGAAGGAAGCCAATAAGGAGAAGAGGCTCATGAAACTTGTTGGATCCGTTGTCGTGAAATGCATGTCCAAGTACCAAAAGCAGATGGACACCACCCAATTCAAAAAGCACGCCAAGGAGGTATGTTTTCTGCTGACATTCGACATATTTGTATTGATTTTACTTGTTGCAGTTAACGAAAGTCATAGCAGATAAAGAGAAGAAGTCCTCAAGTTATAAGGAGGGCAAGCTCGAGTCTCTATCTGACGAGAAGATTGTCAAGATCAAGAAATTCGCAAAGGAATACATCGCTAAGGTTCTGCACAAGATTGAGAAAGCCAAGAAGCGCAAGCCATCCTCGTCTGTGCCGCATACTCAAGCCGCATCCTCAACCTCGGCAGAAACGCCGAACTCGCCGGATGATCCAGAGACTGCTGATGGCAATACAGTCGAAATGACAGTCGAAGAAGCTATGGACCTCGAGGAGTCGGAGAGTGAAGGTGAAGCGGAGGATGGACCTGAGGATGAGCCAATGAGCGTGGACCCTCCTCCAAATTGCGACGCCGCAACAGAGGAGGCCACGTCCGCTTGGGCTAACCCCACGGACCCACGAGTACGGCGTGGCGGTTGGGATAGGGATCGAGGACGCAACCCAGAAGTGTCCGTTGAATCATGATTTATTGCGGCGCCATGTCGTGGTACAACCTTGAATTTGTACCCACTACGGTCTGCACAGCTCTGTGTTGCTGTTATTCTGTTAATTGTTATCCTACTGCTATATTTCCGATGTCGTTTTAGATTACGGTGCTTGATGGATGGGAATGCACTACAAAACAATAATGTGTTGTCCTTTGTACAACTGGTATAGTATGCGAGTAGTTGTTGGATAACATGTCAAATCTTAGGTATATGCAAATCAATGAGGTTAAGATTGGTCAAGATAGAAAATCTATGGGATCATCGTCGCTCTCTTGTTGAGCTCTATTGGCCAATGGCTTGGCTTTGATGTGTCCCTGTTTCTCTGGTGGAAGCCCGCGGGTATCAATAGGTTTGGACTGATGCACAACAGTGAGCTCAATAAATGCAATACGACCCAATAGACGTACCTTCGCCGCAGGTTTTTGTGGCTGCTTTGCCGCTGTGCTTTCACGCTGAGAATTTCTATGTAAAAGGCATCACAGTCAGAATTGAAGGGACACGCATAGAAGTGAAACGCACCGCTTCGAGTTGGCAGCACGTCCACCCCGAGAGTCTTCTGGAGGCACTGGAGTCTTCTCATCTGGATCAGACTGCGTGGCCGTCACTTTGACAGTTTTGGCCCTTTTGCGTGGTTGCGCAGGTTTCTTGGATGCGAAAACGGGCGCTTCATCCTCACTGTCATGCTCTCGAGAACGCTTGGCGGCGGTTTTACCAGGAGCCTTCTTGGCTGGTTTGGGAGGTCTCTGCGACGGCTCCTGTTCGTCCTCCGACTCGTCAACGAGAGCTTTTGTTGGACGTTTGGTCTGTTTAGGCTTTGCCTTAGGTTTGGCGTTTTGCTGATTCTCCGCTTTGACTGCCTTTCCAACTGGTTCCTCATCAACAACTGGCTCGTCGGAGCGGGAGTGGACCACTGCTTTGGACGCTTTCGGCTGCAAGGTCCAGGCACTATCTTCCGCCTCGCCTTCGGCCACTAACTCAGTAGAAGACGCTATACGGCTAGATTTTGTCGAAACTTTTGTCTTTGGGGGTTTGGATGTTTTTGCGGCGTCTCTTTCCCCAGCGTCGGACTCAGGCGGCTCGACAGGTGCTGCCTTTGAGCGAGACTTCGCTGACTTCGAGCCATTCTTCAATCCTTTTGCCACAGTCGGGGTGTCCGCGTCGGACTCGTCAATTGGATCTTCATCCTCTTCCGCTGATTTGCTGCCTTTTGCAACCGCTTTTCGGCGAGCAGCTTTGGGCGAAGGCGGTCGCTCGGGAGGCGGGTCCTGGCGACTCAGGCCAGCTGTTGGAAAAAGAACGTAAACAATAGCAACGAATCAAGATGATTACAAGACATACCTGTGGCTGCTTTGCCTGGCTTCTTCTTTACCACAAGGACGATCGCGCTGCCGTCGGACTCATACGGATCCACCACCGCAACTGCTTGCTTCTTCCGCACGGGCGCCTTGCGAGTGGGGGCAGCCTTGGGAGAATCGGGGGGCTCGGCAACAGCTTTGGTTTTGGCTTTTGGCACTGTGGTCCGAGTGGGTTTCGCAGCAGCTTTGGGTTTCGTCGGGGCGGTGGTGGTGGCTATTTTCGGGCGTTTGCGGGCGGCGGGCAGGTAGTCAGATAGCCCTGACTCGTCCTCGTCGACCTCTCGTGCGCGTTTTCGTAGGGACTGCCTGGTTGCTTTGAGGGGGACCGGTTCAGGGGGGACTGGTTCAGTGGCAGCCGAAGGATCATCTGGGAGAGCGCAACGTGAGATGCATTGCTGCATAGAATAATCTTTGAAGCTACCCTCGGTATCAACGATTGCTGTCGCCGTCTCCTTTGTGCGAGTTCGCCCACGTTGCTTTGCTGCTGGTTTCTCAACAACCGCTTCGGTGACTATGATAGATTAAACTGGCGGCCGACAACGTAGGGTGAATGATACGCACCTGGTTCATCATCCTCAATCACTCTGGACGTTTTCTTCGACTTCGATTTGGACTGCCGAGGTTTCACCTCGATGGCCTTTGGCTCTTCTGCATCCAGATGAGGCAACCTTTCCATGCTTAAATCCAGTGATAAGATGCATACCTGGATCTGGCTCCTCCTCAGCTGTCGCGGGCTCTACCAGTTTCTTCGCGTTAGCTTTGTTTGCGGGCGGCTTAGGTTTGGCTTTCGGTTTGTCAGAGGGCTCAACATGGGCTGGCTTGCCGACTTCTATGTGCTCTGGTTCCGCTTCGCCGGCTGTCGTTGGTTCTTCCAGCTGCGCTGCCTTGGTTTTGGCTGAACGAGATTTAGGTTTGGGTTTTAGTTTAACTGGAGGTTTCGCGGGCTCTGGCTCGTCTAGTCCTGGAAGGAATAATATTTCGTTAGTGAAAGTGCAATATTATATGATATAGTATCTAGGGGTGACATGCCTGTCTCAACGCCTGGAGGTGCTTTCTTGGCTTTGGTGACACGAGCCTTTGGTTTAGCTTTCGGCTTGGCCTTGGATTTTGGCTTCATTTCGACGACATCTGGCTGGTCATTTTCTGAACCAGGTGAGATTCGCATCAGATGAGAGGTCTTGCGGAGCGTGCAATGGTGGCATATGTACGGAATGCTTACCGTCGTCCGATTCGGGGTTTTGCTTTGCCTTGCCCTTAGCTTTCGTCGATCGACTTTGAGGTTTGGGCTTGAGAGCTGCAACAGAATCTGCAGCATCGACGAGTAAGCACGCGTATTGGGAAAAGGAAGGTCTCGTCTTCACCGCGCGTGCCATCTTTCACCTTCTTGGCTTCGCTCGATCGTGAGCCAGCCTCACCGACATCGCGCGAAGATCCTAAACGCGAGAACAGGTTGAACGGGATCAACACTATCGTCATTTCAGGAGATGGCCTGATCATACGCACCAGCAATGGGCTGCACACTCTCGCTCCTTAGCCTAACCGATTTCCTCCTCGTCTGCTTCGAGGGGGCCGTGGCAGCTGCATCCGCGGCATCTTCGTCTTCTGAATCTACTCTCCTTTCCTTTCCCTTTCCAGTATCCCGCACAGGCGAAGACCCCGCCCGCGGACGCAGGCTTTCCCTCCGAGCGTTCGCCTTGCTGGGCGACTCGCCAGTGACAGTCCGCCCGAGGAGGAATTCTAGGATCGCGTTGTTTTCGGGCGGGACGAATATCCTAAAATTCCGTTAGAAATGCTGGAAATCAATACGATCGCAAGAGGAAATAGGTGCGAAAGGTGGGAATGGAGGGGGGCATGTTAGCAGAGCACGTACCCTCCTCGATCCCGAAGGCGAGCTTGCTGCCTTTGCTGCCGCGCTGCGCGGCTCTCCTGCACCGCAGCTGGCACCACCAGCATCTTCCACTGTCTCTCGTAGTCGTGCGAGTTGGTGTCGGGTCCTCGCGCGTCGAGGTTAGATTCTGTGAGGTTGTTCAACGCAGAAGCGGTTAGCGCCCATACGTAACACGTGAGTTCACGGTGGTTTTACTTGTGGCGCAGTGGCTGCATCCGTCCTGGCGGTGTCCGTGGTCGATCTCATGCCTCCATCGGCCCGCTCGGGGCGCCTCTCCCTCCCCTGCAACACAGCCCAATCATGTCCTCCGCGGTCGTCTCTACGGCGCACCGCGCATACATACTTCAAAACAGAGTCTCTCATGCCCGGCTCCTTCCCGAGACATCCAAACACGCCTTCACATACCCCACCCTTGCGCTCTTCCTCTCCCTCGCTGCCTTAGAAACGCACGCGCTTGACCTTGGAAATGGGTGGGTATTTGGATACGGAAGGCGGTGGGGGATAACAGGACTGAGGGAGCAGGGGTATCTTCATGCAGAAGCCGATAATAACGATGGCGCAAAACTGGGCTTTACGGAGAAGCTCAGACGGGTGCTAAGAGAAAGGGGACACGACGCCGGGCGGTTGGGGGATGTTTGGATGCTAACAATGCCGAGTTATCTAGGATTCGAGGGGATCAATCCCTTGACTGTATATTACTGCTATAATCCTGGGGGTGATTTCTGGCTCTCTGTTCTTGAGGTGCGCATTCTGATCTGAGCAGCTTATAAGACGCTCTGACAGACCACCACACTCACAGGTGCACAATACATTTGGCGAAGCACACGTATACATTCTCGAGGCTGGTAAAAATGAGGATCTGCCTGGTGCCCTTCCCCCAGGGTAAGTTCTGCCACTCTCCTTCCTCATTCAAGCTGTCTTTTATGAATCACGACTCTGTCGGCATGTCTGCTTAATTCATTCCTATTTACTGATCCACGACTGCCTATACCATAGATACACCCACCAATGGACCCTTCCCCGCGAATTCCACGTCTCCCCATTCAACGACCGCGCTGGCTTCTACTGCATCGCGCTCGCCGTTCCGCCGCCACCGCCCAGTCTGTTTCCCAATCCTCAATCTGCTGCCCCTGCATCGGATCCCCCTCTGCCAAAGGTCCGAATCCATTTTCACAACCCACCCGATCCCAATTCTCCCCCGGCAGAACAGGAAAAGCAGAGCGCGTCCATCGGTCCGCTCAAGATCACCGCCCTCCTCATCCCTACCCACTCCACGCCGCTCGCCACACCCGCCTTGCTCACGGCCCTCGCCAAGTACCCCGGCGCGCTCCTACTGTCGTTCCCGCGCATCCTGTGGCAGGCGAAGGCGCTGCACTGGAAACGCGGGCTGGATGTGTACGTCCGCCCGGAGCCCCGCGCGCTACTCGCTGGCGAGGAAGGCAAGGGCGGTGGCGGAGTGCGCTGGCAGCCGCCCGGGGCGCTGGAGCGCTATGCCCGCGCGAGGGTGTGTAAGCTCGTACGGCTGCGCACGCGGGAGATAGGCGTGCGCGTCGTGATGCAGCCAAACGACGTCGCGCTGCAGGCCGACGTTTTTGAGCGTGCAGAGGCGGAAAAAGAGGTGCAGGCACAGACACTGGAGGTGAAGTACCTGTCGCCCCGCGTGTGGACCATCATCTTCGCATCCCCGTCGGCGGCGCACGCGCGGCTGCTCGGCGCGTCCGAGGGGGTGTTCAGCACGTCCAACGACGCCCTATTCGACACCCTCTTCTCCCCGCCGTCCCCTTTGGGAACTCGACGCGCTGAGAGGTCGATGGCTCAACAGATTCGCGCATATCCGCTCCCCGCCTCCCGCGCGATGCCGCGCGTTCCGGCCCTGCACTCCTTCGACTCTATCAGCTCTCCCGACCTGTCAGCCCCGTCTGCCCTATCGCCGGTATTTGCGAGAATAGGCACAGCGATGCGCTTGGCAGCAGAGACCCTCGGGCTCAGCCCCATTGACCCCCTCCCCTCCTGGCTGTCACTGACCAGCATACGGCAATGGGCGCGGTACGCCGCGGACCTGGCCGTCCTCCTTGTGCTTCTCCTGCTCTACTACGCCGAGAAGTGGGCATTTGATGCGCTCGGCGCGCGGGTGGTCGGGGGCGGGGAGCCGTGGCGCGCTTGGGAGCGCGTCGTTGCACGCATCGAGGGGAGGACGACAGAGGACGCTGGTGCGCAAGGAGTGGAGCGATCCAAAGACGAGCCGGACGGAAGGGGGTTGTTGTGGGTGATAGGTATCCATCTTCTGTGTGCCGTGGCCTCGTACGCGCTTGGGCCCTGGCTCAGTCGGACAGCAGTCGCGAGCTGGTCATTCGTTAGATGAAGAGATTGGTTGAGGCTAGATGCTGGACAGGTTGACGGTGTATCTTGCAACTAATCTATACGATATTTTACTGTTCAGCGGGTCTGGCTTCTGCATCTTCCACTGTATATCCTTTATTGTTGATAGTATGATGAAATGCGTGATTAGATCAAAGCAACGCATCAGAGAACACCTGGAGACTCAAGATGACACTGAACTGCGCACAGGCATTCGTGATGAAGACCGGCATACCGCAGAACGCAAACGTCAGCTGTCCCTCGTGAGTGCCTTCGTCCAGCTGCCATTTGAGGAGGGCAAGTTTTCAGGCGCCTTCTCTGTCGGGAAGCAACTCTTTCCAGCTGTCTGTTCTTCGATTCGACCTGGATAACTCGGTTAGCTACTTTGCCTACCAGCAGCCGACGCGGTTCATTGGTAACACGGACGTGAAGGAGAATATGGAAATGATGTGTACCCTATTCCTGGCGTGTCGATAGAGTGACGCTGACCTAGAGACCAGCTCGGTGCTGCGCCGTTGTTTTGAAGCAGGAAGACGACGCCAGCGCTGAACCTGCCGGATGAATGGATGAGCCTCAGAGTTGAAATGTACACGGCCGAAGTCAATAGAGATTTGTCGAGTGCGTGCGTGCCAGAGTAAAGAATGTACATGACCATGACACCATCCGAGAAGACAGTCGTGTTTGCACTAAACAGCCTGCAGGTTCAAGACTAATACCAGGAGAATGTGCTGCCAGAGCGTACGGTAAGGTTTCTTAATTGGTTCCATACGTGCAGAGTTGGCGACATTCAATAGGAACGTAGTCGCTGACGGGTGTAGGTCGCCAAACGAGTTTGCGGCGAATGGCAAAAGGACAATCTTGATGCACCTAATTCCATCCAGTTTCACGATATCGCAAAAGGGTTCATTAAACACTCCAAACTCTAATATGTGCCACTCGCAGCTGGAAGCACGGAGTCCTCGTCCCGCCCTACACCGACCCCCAATCAGCCTTACCCAGTCCAAATGTACAATACACGCACCTTCATAGAACTTCTGCAAAAATGTCCGTGGCGGTCTGCTGGCGCCCTGGTCCTCGAGCAGTATCCCCAACACATGGTCCGGCTGCTTCCACACGTTCATCGTCTCCTGGTACTCCTGCCACCCCTTCAGCAGTAGCACGTCTATCGCGCGGGTGTCCGTTATATGCCGGTTCGCCTCGAAGCGCCGGCGGATGGCGCTGCGGATCTGCGTCGCGGAGACGTTCAGGGCATAGAGGTCGACCACCTCTTGGCTCTGCGTTGCGCCGTGTCAGCGTGCGGCACGGACGGGTTTGGGTGGACGTACGGAGCGGCACCAGGCGCGGTAGAGGTAGAGCGCGCGCTGGCGGGCCTCGGCGGGGCCGCTGGAAGTGAAGCTCGTCTGCGCAAGGCGCGCTGCGATAGTGGTCATTTTGTCGAGTTGGAAGCTCTGGCGGCGGAGACGGTCACTCCCGACTCGATCTCGCAAGGGAAAGTTCCCACGGTTCAGCCTCTCTGACGAGACTCGAGGCTACAATGCTGGTTCTTATTGGGGCTGATATCTATTGATCTTCTTGCTGCCATCTTGCTTTCCTGTGCTGTGCTGTACTGGTACTCTGTTGCCATAGCCTGTGGAGTCATGGCGGAGTCGCAGAGTTACCTTTTGCCAAGTGCGTGCGCAACCTTTCGTTCTGACGAAACAATTTATATTCCACAATAAAATCAGTCATGAATTTTGATGGAATATCACCAAAAGAATCGATCGAAGCTCGGTCGCGCGTTGAGCTGTAAGCCAGAGTTGAAAGGGAGATCTGAGAGTGTGGCCAGGGCCACCAGTAGCTCGGCGAAGTCCGAGATAATAGGGGCGTGGCGGATTGGTGGCAGAGAGGCGGCCTGAGGTCTCAATTCAACCAACATGATGACGGGCGCTCACGGCACCCTTCGTTCCGCTGCCAGCTCGCTCTTCGATGGCACGGCGACCCTCTCTCAAAGCAGATCCCGATGCATGGGAGCGTTCATGGCAACGCGAACTCGCGCACACGTATCCGGCCCACCTCACGTGCCTGCCGTCCAGGGTGTCGGACCTGCAGCCCCTGGCTGCGCTGATGCTGGATCCGCGCGGCAGAGGGAGGGCGGCTGCACGGTTCAAAGAAGTGTGCGATCTGCAAGCGGATTTGACCAAGATGGCTGCCGAGAAGTGCACGATCGCGGGCTTCGAAGGGGAGTGGAGGCGGAGCGCGCCGGGGGCCAGGAAGCGCCACTACATAGCGGCCATGCTCGCGGTCTGCGAACTCCCTGACATGGAGAACCAGCGCACGTGAGTGCCGTGCACAATACGATATCTCAGACTTTTCGCAATCTGATTTTAAGAGCGTGTCTTTCAGCTACGCCCCCGAAGTCACGCTGGCGGCGTTCGAAGCGGGCAGCGGACAAGGCTACCTCGATATCCTGAGGAAACTTATAGCCTTCGACTCCAGCAATAGCTTCGTCCATCTGGAAAACCCCCTGATAGAGTCGATGCTCGGCATTGAGCCGCCTGTAGATACGAGCGGCTCGCAACCTTCAGACCCGATGGTACACCTCCAGAAAAGGTAAGCTCGTGGCGTACCCTGCACTTACCGCGCAAGGGTTCTGAATGCATTTTGATCAGCGCCATCGCAAATCGCACCTTGTTCATTACTCTGGTTGTATGGAACATCCTGTTGTCATTCTACGGCGAATCCGAGACCTTGCTTCAGTTCAAAGCCACAAAAGAGCCGAAAGTAACGCCCGCCGAGATGGCCGTCTTCAACGACTTCGGTGCCACATCCGATAGCGTCGCAGCAGCGCGGAAAGAGATCATGAAAAACCGCAAAACCGCGCAATCGAGATGCAACGCCTGTGGCAAACTGCAGATTGAGCTCGCCAACGTGCCGTTCAAGTCGTGCGCGAAGTGTTTGGCCGCCGGGGCGTACACGCGGTATTGCAGTCGGTAAGGCATCCGCGCACAGAGCGTCCAGTCGCGCTGACGCCGGTCCAGAGAATGCCAGGTCGCTGACTGGAAAACGGGAACGCCGCCTCACAGGACCGTCTGCGGCCAACCAGACGCCCTGCTCGCGGCCCCGCAGGCGCCGGCCACCCGCCGCGAGTGGGAACCCGCCGCGCCAGGGTTCCGGCGCTCGCCGGCGCTGCTCCACCAGATGCGCCTCCTCGACGAGAACCCGTCCATAGACTATTTCTTCGTGCAGCCGTATCCCCTCAATGACTACGGGGTGACCATCCCAAACCTGGTGGACAAGCTGGTGTTTTTGGTTGGCCGAAGCGCCGCTGTAAACAGCGGAGACGCACGCCTTTTGAAAGTGATGTATTATCAGCTGGCTCCGTATGTTAAATTGTCTCCGGGGATGAGCTTGGAGCTCTGGAGGAAGCAGCTTTTGGATGAGTATGGAGTGGATGTGGAGAAAATTATCCCATAATAGGATTTTTCGTGACCGCTGGCGTACCTCCCGCTGGCCTCCACGCAGTACACCCGCAGGGACGCCTCTCAAGCATGATAAACTGCTATTGAGGAGAACGTACTTCCATAAATGGTGGCGCCCTGACCGAATTTGGGAATAACTCTCTCCCGGTGGCCCGCGGGTCCGCCGTATCCAAGCTTGCCCTCACGAAGCACCTCACATTCTTCAAACCGCGTGTCTCAAAAGCATCTACTGCACGATGCACATGCACATCATTCTATATACCTCAAACGTTGCATGATGGATGCCTCGTTACTGATCATGACCGGTATGGTGGCCCTTGCGATGGCGCTCCTCCTCTGCCGCACCATCTCGTCATCGCCACCCATCCTGGTGCCTAATCCTGCATACGAAAGCACTTGGCCCAAGATCTGCGCATGCATTGGCAATCAAGAATTGCGAGGCAGAGATATATGAGACTGAGCGTGGCCGCCAGGCCGGCTCGGCGAAGTCCGAGACGATAGGGGTGTGGCGGATTGGTGGCAGAAAGGCAACAGAAGGTCCGAGTCTCAATTCAACCAACATGAAGATGCGCGCTGAGCACGGGGCCCTTCGTTCCGCTACCAGCTCCTTTATCGATGGCCCAGCAGCCCCCTCTCAACGCAGATCCCCATGGATGGGAGCGCGCATGGCAGGCTGAACTGGCGCACAGGTATTCAGCCCCGGGCCACTACACGCGCCTGTCGGATCTGCAGCCGCCAGCGGCGGCCCCGAGCGGCCCTGCGCGGTTCAAGGAGCTCTGCGCTCTGCAGGCGGACCTGTCCAGACTAGCGGCGGAGAAGTGCGCGACGGCGGACTTTGAAGGGGAATGGCGGCGACGCACGCCGGAGGAGAGGAAGCGCCACTACATGGCCGCCATGCGCACGGTCTGCGAGATTCCGGACATGGAGAAACAGCGCAGGTGGGTGCCGTGCGGGCTGTTATGTCTTCTTGTGATTTGATCTAGCATGGCGCCGTCAGCTACGCCCCCGAAGTCACGCTGACCGCGTTCGAGGCGGGCAGCGGTCAGGGCTACCTCGACACCCTGAGGAAAATTGTAGTATGGGACTCTAGCAACAACTTCGTTCATCTGGAAAACCCCCTGGTAGAGTCGATGCTGGGCATTGAGCCGCCTGTGGATACAAGCGGCGAGCAGCCTGCAGATCCGACGGCACAACTCCAAAAAATGTAGGCCACGAGATACAAGATACCCTCATGCAAAACCCCTAACCTTCTTTATGATCAGATCCATCACAAATCGCACCCTTTTCATTACGCTGGTTGTTTGGCACATCTTGTTGTCGTTCTACGGCGAAACCGCAACCTCGCTTCTGCTAAAAGGCACAAAGGGGGTGAAACCAACGCTCAAGAAGATGGCGCAGCTCGAACACCTCGGCACTACAGTCGATATCATTGTAGCAGTGCAGAAAGAGATAGAGAACAACTGCCAAACCCCGCAATCCAAATGCAACAACTGTGGCAAATTGCAGACCGCGTCCGCTGATGTGCAGTTCAAATCGTGCTCGAAGTGTTCGGCCGCCGGGGCCTGCACGAGGTATTGCAGTCGGTAAGGAACCCACTTCCAGAATGCCCGGTCTCCTCTGATCTCGATTTAGAGAGTGCCAGGTCGCCGATTGGAAAACGGGCACACCTCCCCACAAGACCGTCTGCGGCCAATCAGCCACCCTGCGCGAGGCCGATCCGACCTCTGATGACCGGTGGGCTGCAGCACCCGAGCCAGGGTTCCGGCGCCCGCCGGCGCTGCTCCACCAGATGCGTCTTCTCAACGCACACCCGTCGGTCGACTACTTTTTCGTGCAGCCGCATCCCCTCGATGATTACGGCGCGATAATGCCGACCGTAGGCAAAAATATTGTGTTTGCGATCAGCCGGCGCGACGCTATGAACTGGGCGAGCCTCATCGCGTTGGGGATGATGTTCGACCTGCTGGCGCCGTTTGCTGAGATGGTTCCGGGGATGGACACGGAGATCTTGAGGAGGCAGCTTGCGAACGAGTATGGCGTAGACGAAGCGAGCATCACACGCCTTCCCCTTCCCATTTTGTGACATCTCGATCGTAACGGTCCCAGCAGCATTCGAGCTTGAATTGGTGTCTTTATTTGTGCCGCGGGTGGGGTCGTTTTCCTGAAACAAGGACATGTTATAAATCTTATAAAACATTAGCTGGCATGTCTCTTTTCATACTCAGGTACAAACCTGTATTGTGACTGACAAGCATTTCCTCATGCCCTCGACTAGAGAGCTCGACCTTTAATTGTCTTTCTGTCTGAGCAAGATGAGATCAAAGGGACAGCACTTCCAACCTAGTTCCATAAATGGTAGCACCCTGGCCAAATCTGGCCACGTGCTGGTGAGCGAGAGATTGGCCCGGCGCACCACGTCCTTCGAGTCGTCCCTACGAGCCATCAGAACACCAGCTATATGTATCTCCCCCACGATGAGCATACACATAGTTTCATATACACCTCATGGAGGCCTCATCATTGGACCCTCGCGCTCTTAGAACCCTCCCTCTGCCGCATCGATTCCGTCATAACCGCCCATCCTGCATCCTAGCCCTGCATCCGACAGCCCCTGGTCCATGATCTGCGCATGTGCTTACAATCGATCCCATTTGGCTCATGACGAGAAACACGACGAGAGCACGGCCGTCTGGATCGGCTCACTAAGCCGACTGTTGCTTATCCCTCAGCCGCATGCCCTGGTCACCCGGGCTGTCTCTGTGCCCCCGCCAAGTACCTGGATCGGTCCTCCTGGTCGCGCACATCTTTGAAGCTGATTATCTAGAAGATGTGTCGTCCGCTCTGACTCACCATCGGCCGCGGCCGCAGTACCGGATGCCGTCACGATCCTGTAATTCCCTGTAATTCCTAGAGCGCGCCCTGCCTTGTTCCTTGCGTTGCGTTGTCATCTCGTCGCCCAGGATGCCCTCCCCGCACATGTCGCTCACCACCCCCAGCCTCTCCCCGCGCATGTTCTCCAAGAAGCGGAGCAACCCGCTCCTCGCCGGCACCCCGCCGTCCGCCGCGTCCTACCTCGCCGCCCTCTCCAGGGCCGACCGCGACGCCCAGGCCCGCTCCCCGCCCGGTACCCCCGCCCTCTCCTTCTCGTCCTCCGCCACCGCCGACTCCGTCCTCGAGGACCCCGAGGACGACGCGACGGGCCTGCTGCGCCCGCGCGAGCCGCCCACGAGCGCGCACGCGTTCACGACCGTGCACGCCGAGTTCGGGCACTGCGCGAACGACGCGTTCCGCTACACCAGTGCCTACGTTGAGGGCGAGGACCTTAGCCATGCGGACGTCGAGCCGCCGTACTACATCCTGCTCTCCACGTACGCGGTGAGCCCCCCCCATTCGCTGATTGATCAACCGCAGCACGCGCTGACATGCCGGTGCCTGGCAGAGCTATCTCCTGCTAATCGTAATTGGCCACCTGCGCGACATGGTCGGCAAGCGCTTCCGCCCGCACGCGTACCGGCACCTCACCGAGCACCAGGTGAGCCCGCCCCTCATTAACCTTAACCCGAAGTCGCGCTGACGCGCGCAGGGCTACGCGCCGCTGAACTCCGACTTCGACTCGTTCTACATCCGGCGCCTCAAGCTGCGCATCAACGACTGCTTCTCGCAGCCGATCACGGGCGTCGCGGGGCGCACGCTCGCGATCCTCGACCGCACCACGCGCGACTACAACGCGACGCTGACCCTCGCGGGCACGACGTCGCGCACGCTCAACATCAGCTCGTACAACTACCTCGGGTTCGCGCAGGCGCGCGGCGGGTGCGCGGACGCGGTCGAGGGCGCGATTCAACGGTATGGTGTGGGGGCCCTCGGCGCGCGGCTGGAGGGCGGGACGGGCGAGCTGCACGTGCAGGCGGAGGCGCTCGTGGCGCGCTTCGTGGGCATGGAGGCGGCCGCGATCAGCAGCATGGGCTACGCGACGAACGCGACGTTCCTCCCCGCGCTCGTCAGCCCGGGCTGCCTCGTCATCTCCGACGAGCTGAACCACGCGTCGATCCGCATCGGCGTGCGCCTCAGCGGCGCGAGCGTGCGCATGTTCAAGCACAACGACATGCGCGCGCTCGAGGCGCTGCTGCGCGAGGTGATCAGCCAGGGCCAGCCGAAGACGCACCGCCCGTGGAAGACGATTCTGCTCGTCGTCGAGGGCTTGTATTCGATGGAGGGCACGATGGTCGACCTGCCCGGGATCCTCGCGCTCAAGCAGCGGTACAAGGTGTGCACTCTAACATCCCTCCACCCCGCACAGACGCTGACCCGCGCACAGTTCAGCCTCTTCATCGACGAGGCGCACTCCATCGGCGCCATCGGCCCGCACGGCCGCGGCGTCTGCGACTACTTCGGCATCGACCCCGCCGCGCCGTGCGCCCCTCCCACCTCCCCCACCTCCCCCGTCTCCCCCTCCTTCTCCTTCTCCACATCCCGCAAAACCCCCGCGCCGAACCCGAACGTCGACGTGCTCATGGGCACGTTCACCAAGTCCTTCGGCGCGGCGGGCGGGTACGTCGCGGGCTCGCGCGCGCTGATCGACAGCCTGCGCGTGCGCGGGCACGGGGGCCCGTATGCGGAGGGCATGGCGCCGCCGGTGCTGGCGCAGGTCGTGAGCAGCATGGCGAGCATCATGGGCGTCGCGCCTGCGCCCGTGCCCACTAAGGGCGCCACGCCGACTCTCGCGCTGACGCAAACGGGCCCGGGGCGCGCGCCGGCGGACGCGCTGCCGGCGTGGATGAAGCTGCCGCCGGCGCAGCTCGACGGGAGCGAGGGCGCGGAGCGCCTGCGTCGCCTCGCGTTCAACGCGCGCTACCTCTCGCGCGGGCTGCGCAAGCTCGGGTTCATCGTGTACGGCCACGCGGGCTCGCCGATCGTGCCGCTGCTCGTGTTCAACCCGGGCAAGCTGCCTTTGTTCCACCGGCTCATGAAGGACCGCCTGGTCCCGATCGTCGTCGTCGTAGTCAGTTACCCGGCGACGGCGCTGGTGTATGGGCGGGTGCGGTTCTGCGTGAGCGCGGCGCACACGAAGGGGGACGTGGATGCGGTGCTGGGGGCGTGTGATGAGATTGGGGAGCTGCTGGATCTGAAGCATGGGCTGCCGCGGGGGGAGCGGTGGGCGCTGGAGGAGATCACGGCGCGCGCGGTGGAGCTGGTGAATATGGAGATGTGAGGGGTGGGCGGTTGTGGGGTGGGTGCATTTACGTTGATTTGGCTGGTGCTGGCGGTTGTACATGTGTCTACGTTAATTTGCTTGGTATAATGGTTGTTTTTGCTGCGAGGTTGGTGCAGATAGGCTCTGTTTGTGTCAACTTACTGGGCGGCCAGGCGGGCTGAGGCGTGCGAACGTCGGAGGCTCGGAGGCGGCTGGATGGCAGTTGCTCATTCTTCGAGGACTTCGCGCTGATCCTGCATATTCAACTCGCGACCCATTTTGGCTCGTTCTGTATCTGGCAATAATCACAAATTACCTTCCTGCAGTGCTCCTACGATGCTGCATACTTCTGTCCCAACTCACCCCTACCTTGGTCCGAGTTTGCAGCTTTTGCAGAGCGGGCTCTATAGAATCGTCTGGTCTCTGTTACACCGGCAATATCCTGCAATATCACTGGGAGAAGCGTGCTATGATGTTTCTTGAATGCGGTCCGAAAACATGCTTATGAGAGTTGACAAGATCCGGTGGGGAAAGGGGCATGTGTATGCGAAGTGACCCGGTTCAATCCATCCAGGCCAGAGAATGGGACATAAAATGAGACCCTATGATTAGGGGACTTTTGCCATATCCACGCCATACTCATTCAAAAACTGCTTCCTCAGGAGCTCCAAGCTCATTCCCGGAACCGAGACAGTACAAGGAGCCAGCTGCTGAAACATCATCTTCAGAGAAGGTATGTCTCCGCTGTTGAAAGCGCCGCGCCGGTTCATCAAGAATACCGTCTTATCCACCGGGTCGGGGATGACCAGCCCGTAATCATTAAGGGGATACGGCTGCACAAAGAAGTAGTCATACGATGGGTTCTCGTCGAGAAAGCGCATCTGGTGGAGCAGCGCCGGCGAGCGGCGAAACCCTGGCACGGCAGGTTCCCACTCGCGGTGGGTCCCAGGGGGGCGCAGCGCCTCGAGCAAGGCCTCTGGCTGTCCGCAGACGGTCTTGTGGGGGGGCTTGCCCGTTTTCCAGTCAGCGACCTGGCATTCTCTGAATCGGCTTAGAGAGAGACGAAGAGATGGGGGTGTGGACGCCTCACCGGCTGCAATACTTGACGTAGCCGCCCGCAGCCAGGCATTTTGAGCACGATTTGAACTGCACGCCGCCCAGCTCGATCTGCAGTTTGCCGCAATGGCTGCATTTCGATTGCGCGGTTCTGCGATTGTCCCTCGTCTCTCTCACCGTTGTTGCAAGCATATCAGACGTGGTGCCAAGACCTTTCAACAAAGCCACCTTCTCGGGCGTCAATTTTGTCTCTTTTGCGCTTTTGACAGAAAGCAGGGTTTCGGATTCGCCGTAGAATGACAGCAGGATGTTCCAAACAACCAGAGTGATGAAAAATGTACGGTTTGCGATGAAGCTGAACATAGATCAGCTCTTGGCCTTCGCCGAGAAGTGCCTTGTGCTATCTCGTAGCTTACCTTTTCTGAAGGTGTATCATCGGGTCTGAAGGGTGTTCGCCGCTTGTATCAACCGGCAGTTTGATGCCTAGCATTGACTCTACCAAGGGGTTTTCCAGATGAACGAAGCTCTTGCCAGAGTCAAAAGCGATAAGCTTCCTCAGAATATCGAGGTAGCCTTGACCCTTGCCTGCCTCGAACACTGCCAGCGTGACTTCAGGGGAGTAGCTGGCAGACGCAATTTCGGAATCAGATTGCAAGAGATACTATGGTTCGCATGGCACTTACGCACGCTGTTTCTCCATGTCAAAAATCGAGCAGACCGCGACCATGGCGGCCATGTAGTGGCGCTTCCTGTCCTCCGGCTTGCTGCGCCTCCACTCCCCTTCAAAGTCCGCCGTCGCGCACTTCTCGCTGGCCATTCTGGTCAGGTCCGCTTGCAGGATACATAGTTCTTTGAACTGAGCAGCCGCATTTGCTCTGCTGCTTGGGGTCATCGCCATCGCCGCTAGCGGGCGCATATCCGACAGACGGGATGGCAGGCGCGTGCGGTGGGCTGGATACCTGCGCGCGAGTTCAACCTGCCATGCCCGCTCCCATCCATCGGGATCTGCTTTGAGAGTGGGCCGCTGAGCCATCAAAGAAGGAGCTGGTAGCGGAACAAATTCGAAGGGTCCCGTGCTCAGCGCTCAGCGCTCATCTTCATGTTACAATTGGTTCATTCGAGAGAGACAGTCTCCGCCACACCCCTATCGTTTCGGACTTTGCCGAACCAGCTGACGAGGCACGTCGGTCACGAGCGGGTCTCCCCCTCACCATTCTTGCTTACGGTACTATGCGACGCGCCGACCAACGTTCATTCGATGGATTCAAAAAGAACTTTTCCGCGGATCTTCCTCCTTCTTGATCTCCGCCCACTCAACGAAGCTCCTCAGGTACTCTTGGGCCAAGTTTGTGGAGAGCGATCTCGATAGCATCGTCTGATCTCTCGTGCAACAACAATGCAATGGGCTCAGTATTAGAAAGGCTTGCTGCGGTTTTTTCTGACTGGGCTCGGTTTCCCGCTAGTTCAGCGTCACCCCCGGGCCATGAGAACCAGGCCCACGAAGTGCGTGTTTGAGCTGATAATTTCTTGCGCTAGCAATGTAGAACGTCTCGAAATATAGTGAAATGCAGCACAAACACTATGGTACGTCAGTTGCTCCCTAATCACGGCCGGCGCGATTTCTTTGTCTGATATCGTTCAAACCCAGGCGCAATGCTGTGAGAGGGTTCACCGTCCATGCAGTCGTGCTTCCATATGCCCAGAGGAAATTTTGCTCCTTGACATCAGGCATCTGGAAAAATGCCCCGCAAGCTAGTGTTAGCCCCGATCTGATCTGCTGCGCTACTTGATTCCAAGTTGCCTCGGGTACTCTGCGCGTCCACCCGAGCAGCTCGAACTGCATGCCCTCTGCAATTCTGGGTGGCCGCAGGCGGAGCCCTTCGATGTCTGGGGCTGAACGAGCCTTAGGGGGTTCATCGACAGCTTTTTTGAGCGTTTCTATCTCACTCGGGCTCATTCATGAGGCTATAAACAGTGTCAGGTAAGGTAGTTAAGACGGGAACAGCTGGGTTCGCTACCCTCCTGAACAGATGGAGTTTATCCAGAAGCCGTAAAAATCAGAGAACTGAATTTTAAACCTTGGTGAGAGGAAGACGTCGGGTATTCTAGCTACTGATACTTAGGCGGCATGTGAAACTTGCGACATCATTTTGTAGCGGGCTCCAGCCTCCAGCTGCTCATCGTTCAACATGTCTACAGCTCTACAGCATGAAATATTTGGATCATTTTTTTGAGCGCAACATACGTCCATCACGAGTTCCTTGAAGATAACAAATAATGCAAACGTCAACCCCTTCTTTCTGCCAGGCCTCTTCGAATTCCCCAAATCAACAACAAAAAAGCGAAGATTCTGATGGTTTCAACTAGGAAGATCAAATTAGAAACCTTTGTAAACTTGTCTCGTGATGACAGACCAATGACAATTAGACAAACGAAGGAGTAGTGCTTGCATGGACCTGGGACCTGAAAAATCCTCGATGGTTTGGCCAACAACAGAGCAGAACAGAACAATGCAATCTTGCGATACAGACGTCGCAAACCGAGCTGAAGAAACAGTATAAGACCGCTCGGAGCTAGAACTGAACGAAAAGCCATCGTCACTATCCACCCTCCACCATGTATCTCTTTACCCTCACCACGGGACTGGTTCTCGCTCTCGCTCTTTTTAGCTCTGCCTCCCCGCTGCCGCAAGGAGCATACAACGCGCCACCAGGCGAATGCCTCCAGAACGGAAGAATATGTGGTGTCGCCAATGATTGTTGCGACTTCGAGGTTTGCAATTTCAATGTCCCTGGACTACGGAATGACGAATTAGGCGTGCGCTATGTCCACTCATATCACGGATACCTCACTGACGTAAAGCTGTAGCAATGTCAACCATCATTCGTTGCAGATCCTGGTGACCCAAATGATTACCAGTCAGGAGCGTCACTGGGAAACACTATACACTGGCGGCAAGATGCATTCTCTCTGGCCGGATCGAATACTCATCTTACATCTCTCATATAGTCATAAAAGAACGGCTGCTCCCACCGCAGGTGCTCGTCCCACAGCACCCGCATACATACTATGATGTGATGCTTAATTATCTCGCGTGGGCCAGGGGCTCCAATGGACTGTATTCTGTGTGCATACCACAACGTGGCCGTCTGTCTAGCCGATGGCCAAAATGATGTTACATCGAAGCAAGCACTTGCCGGCCCACCTCACTCATTCCGATATATGGCCTCTAGCATCTGAGTAGTATGCATTTTGCAACCTGAGGTTTCCTGAAAGTTCGAGAAAAGTTATAGTCTGCCGCCTCTGTGGAGGGATGCGACACTTGAGCCCAGGGCACCATTGGAGCAAAAGTTGAACTTGAAGCTAAAACGTTAAATGGCCCACTAGGGTCATGCCAAATTTGACTTGCATATCTGTTTACATTTATAAGGATACTCGAATCTATTACTTGCACACAGATACACCGTCGCACTGCGGTCATATCCAACATGCAAAAAAGGAATCGCCCGCTACTTCGCCTGACACTGTGAGTAGTCTGCGGGAGTGTCAGTGGCATTCACAGTGCAGCAGTCATAACTCTTACATGGGTTTCCAGGTATCGCGACACATACGCTGGGGCTGGCACAGCAGGTTGGGCCCTTCCAGTTGAGCCCCCCGCATTGATAGTAGAGTTCGCTGCAGGGTGTGATCTCCTGCAGGAATACCGCAGTGTATGCTGGCACGACGAGATAAGTTGACGATTCGACTACAATTTTAGTCTGAATTTCAAGAGACCCATTAGTACGTGGCATCAGGCCAAATAGGAGCTAGGGCGCATGCGCACCTGGTATTTTGCTACACCCGCCGCACCACCGAAGTGGCGCAAGAGGTAGGTGGCTGCGGGCAGCCCGCTGAGGTTCAGCGCGACGGGGCTGCTGGGATCCTTGTTCACGATGACAAGCGAGGCGTTGCTCCCGCCGTTCGTGCCTGCATAGACACCGAGTGTGTCGGGGTTCAGCTGGGGGATGTTCACGCTCGCGCTGGAGCTGCCAAAGTGCGTGCCCTGCCTGCAGACAAATTGCGACGTTTAACTTGGGGCGTGAATAATCAGGCTGCGTTCTACTGACCCTCTGTATAGCCAGTACGCCAGCCCGACCGGTCCAGTCGAGTCCGCGCCCGACCAATATGTCGAGCTGTCGAGTTTATAGCGGCCAAAGATGCCCAAGCTGTCGGCGGTGACCAGGCCGCCCGTGATGTCCGTGTCGTCGGTCGACGACCATTCGCCCACAGAGAGCTTCGTGCCCGGATAGTGCTCTGCGATCAGAGCCTGCATGCGCGGAATCAGATTCACGATGGTGGCGTTAGGCTGCGAGTTCTGCGGCGTGCTGGTGCCGATCCAGGACTCGTCGACGTAGGTTGGGTCCCACCACGAGCGCGTCAGGCGCAGGCGGAGCGCCTTCGCGGCGGCATCGTTGGCGCTAGTGTCGGCGGCGAAGTAGTAGTGGATGTCCAGATAGTCGAGGAAGCGCTTGCCGGCGGCCTTGTCGTGCGCGGCGAGCTGCTGAAGGAACCAGGGCAGGAAATCGGTGTTGTTGTGGGCGGCGTTGTCGGTGTACCCGACTTCGCTCGTCCAGTCTGATATTCGTGTTATGTGATCGTTCGCAAGGAGCATGTTTAGTGTCACTCACAATACCACCATGCGCAAGTCGAAGGAGCAGCTACGAGGACGTTGGGCAGGGCTGCTTTGGCGATGGTGCTGGTGTTCAACACCCGGGCAAGCTCCTCATCATAATCCAGTGGGCTAAATGATAGAGGTTAGATGCAAGCATTCAGCTAATGGATCCTCACTCACACGGGATGCATATCCTGTCAGCGGGAAGTACAAATGAGACTTGGGCCAAGGAACATGCTGTAGGGTGGATCTCACCTGATGCGTGTTGCTGGCAATTTCTAGGTGATACAAAACTGTCTGAGCCATCCATGCCAGACGACGTAGCTTCAGGCTCACCTATCTCGTTGTCGACTGTGACAATAGTGGGCTTATTGGCTAAGCCTGTGAGCCAGGTGTGCTGCAATGAACCGTTCCATGGAGTGTATGCAATCGTAGGGCTTGGTGGAGGCTCTGCGTAGGACCCATTTGGATAGACGCCGTCCCCAGCATCTGGTAGATAGGGATCAAAGGCTTCTTGGTCTGTGGCGCCGAATCCAGTTTAGGCGGGGTCTCCAAATAATGGGAATGCAAATTACTCACCGGGGTATACTGTTTTAGAATAAGAATAAGAAGTGGCGTCTTTGGAGACCCAGTCCAGCCTGCTCCGGTGGGTGAGCAAACAACATCTGTGGGGTGACAAGTACTCACGCGGGAATGGTAAGCATGCTGGCGGAGCCGGCACCGTTCACCCATCCAACCCAGTCATCCGCAGAGTCACTTGCGCGGTTCTCAAAGTACCAATCATTGCCAGCATTCGTAAATCCACCGAAAGGGTTGTACGCTGTGACTGCATTTCCTCCCCAGCGCGAGATTGTGATGCCCAGCTCCTCGATGTATGCAGCATCGGTAGGGAAGGCCATTCCATAGACAAGCGGGGAGATTGGATGGTTGACTGCTTGGTTGATCCTTCCCATATAAGTCAGCACTGCATTTATGACTGGGCCAATTGGTGCTACTTACGTGCCAGACAAACTCGCAGGTAGGACATAGCTGAAAGTGGCATTTGTGGCTGTGATGGTAAGATTTCCTGGAGCGAGGTTACTCTGTAGCGTAAGATAGGTGATGGAACTGGACGGCGAATCAACCGGGACAACCGTGGTGTTGCTTGTGATTGGAACACTCTACGGGTGCAATTAATACAAATACCTCAAGAAATACAAAGAAAAATCCACCTTGCCATTCAATGTGACCGCTACTGAAGATAGGTTGACAGCACCTTGTGTGGTCACCGCGATGATGTTGTTAGCGAGGGGTTCAGCGCTCAAGAACTCGGGCGCAGTGACGATGCTCTAAACCAAGATGAATGATAGGTCGAAGACCAAAACGCCAAGTAGCTTACAGTAACGAGGATGATATTGTCCAGATGGTACTTGAATACTAATTTCAATGTTGGGAGTAAGTAGCGTCGTGAATGAACTGACCACAGCACCCGATCCACCCGCTTGCCAGGTTATCCGGTTCCAGCTATCATTGGTCTATGGGATGAACTCAGCTTGAATGTAGATACGTTAGCTTCGAGAAACTCACGAAAGGCACCCCATTTGGAGGTATAGAGGCGAAATCCAAGAGATAGGTGGTGAAGGTATCCGTGGTCGTGCTGAGACTGAATGCAGACAATGGTACCGTGGCAGAATTATTGTTATCCACAGTGTTTGTCAAATAGATCGAGACGGCTGTAGGATCTCCCTGTGAAATACACTAGTCAATTACGCGCTTGCGGTATAACGGCGATCCACCAACAGCTAGGTCGAATTTGAGGCCGGCATATGATGACGCGAAGACCGAGGTATCGTAGAGCGACAGCGCAGAGTATCCGGTGGAGTTCACAAGGATGCTGCTAGTGCCTTCAAAGATGTCAGTGGCGGCATAGTTGATGGTTGAACCCCAGCTCCAGTCCTGCCATGTAGAGCTGATAGCACCGTCGGAATAGATAGTTTCATCTGCAAGAACGGCGAATGGTAGCGAGGCGCAGAGCAAAGCGGCTTTCAAAAGCAACGCCATGATTAAGCTTCTTGAAGGTCAGAGGCTCGCCAGAGGCCTGATAGGACAGCCAGTTGGCTTTTAGGGCTTCGGTCGAAGCGAGTTCCTGAGGCGCCATTTCGGACTATTATCGCCCGAAGCAACATCACAGCAAACCATTGTGTCAAAAGGTGTTTTGACGACGTTTACGCGTTCATCCGAGAAACTTACGCTGATGCCGACGCTAGACTCATCAGCGAACAAAACAGGTGACAGTGATGTTTTGCGCTACCGGACGTTCGCACAGCGAAGATGATCCTCGCTTGACAATTTGAACAATGCACGCACGCGGTGCATACATACAACCCCCGCCTTGACCACGTGGGTTCTCAGCACAACTTGAGGGTAGACCACGGTGGTCAATGCATAGTTTCGAAGGGCATATTGGCGGAACCAAGAGGTATAGGAAGAACTAGTGCTGCTTATCCATTCTTAAGCGACAACCTGCTGATCAGGCAGAGGCTGTGAGCAGGTTCAGTTCATTCATTTGAGCCGAGCGCGACGACGCTTGTCTACCGCACTCACAGTCTGCAAGAGAGCCTTCACACGCAATGATTCCTGTACTCACAACAAAAATGAATTCACGAGTCATCGTTGTCTGGCCGTATGGTCAGGGGCTTCCTGCGTGGCCGCCGCGTGTCCTTCGCATCGTCCACTTCTTTCAAATATGCCGCCACCATATCATCCGTCGGGACCCTCTTCTCTCCGACCCATTCCTTCATCCATTTGACAAGCCTGCCATATTCGCTCCTATCATTCCTATCAGCCCAGTCCTCGAAGAGTGGGCCGCGTAAGCTGACTTCGGCCCAGAAGATCAACGCAAAGCAAAGCGTGCGGTGTGAAGGTTTGACTTGTAGTGCTCGCATCCATGCAAGAGTAAGAGGGACCTCATGCTGGTAAGACGATGTTCCAAGGAGTAATATGTAGGCCTGGAAGGTAGCATCCGAAGGCACCACGGACGCGTGTGGCGGAAGCGAAGAAATGGAAAGTAAAGGTGGCGTGGGCGGTGCTGCCCACGTCTCCTCTCGGATTTCATTAGATATTGACTGGGATATACTTTGCGCAACTTCTCGCAAAGGGGCGAAAGGCCCATCTTCTTCTCCAGGGCGCCGCACAGCGTGGGCAGGTGCTCGCAGGTATCGCATGTAAGGCCAATTGCTTACAATAAGCCCCCGAAACGCGGCCCGAACTATGTCAACAGCTGGTTTGCCTTTCCATATACTTCGGACGTTCCCACGGTCGCGTCCAGCAAGGGTGGCCTGAATAGCTTGCACTACTTCATCACGAGTAGACGGTGCTACCTTGGGACGGCGGAAGGGGTTGCTCAGCCCAAGCATGGCTATATTCCCTTTGAAGGTGCCAGAATCAAGCTTGACAGCAAGACGAGCGGCACGGCACAAAGTATCGAGGGAATGCGAGTCAGGTTTGACATTGTATAGCTTCTCCATGTGATCCCAGATCATGACTACGACATCAGGCCGCTCGATGCGCAGAAGAGCAACCATGAAGTCGTTCATCGTCATCGTGTCCAGCTGTACGGGAACTTCGGGGCGCATTTCCGCATTCATTCGCTTCCACAGCCGCGGCCCCCTGCGCACTAAAGCCGGGCTAGCTGCTACGGCGCCAGGTTTTGCACCGAAGGCCTCGAGCACTCTAAGCGCCCCAGTCGGGTCCCCAGCCAGAGTCAGCGCCTTTACACCTGCACCTATGGTCTTCCTGTCTAGCACCAGTCTATCCTTGATAAGCCTGTCCCAGATGAGGGCAGCGGACGTATAGCTTTTGCGCCTGATAAGGCCACGAAGTAGCACAGTATATGTCGCGACTGTAGGCGGAAAGGTAGTCGAGTCCAGGGTGCGGTTGAATATGTCCAACAGGCGTTTAGAGGGCAGACTCAAGTCACGGGCTGCGGCGGAAAGTGCTGTTGTCCAGTCGAAGACATCGACTGTCTTCTTGGCTGGGAGGTGGTTCCGCTGAGGGATGAGGGTCTTAGTCTCATTGGCCTGTGGTGGACGAACCGCCTGTTGACCAAGAAGTCGAGCAAGGTAGTTAAATGCGGATGAACGATCTTCACCAAACACGCGCATGTATTTGGTGTTGGCGCGATGTGGGGACCCATCTGTATCATTCGGGTTGGGCGAGATTGGTATGTGTGGACTGCCTCGACGAGCTTCATGAGCCCGAATGGCTTCCATGTATTTGTTGGCATCGTGGATATCTCCACTCTTGGAGAATACGCGTACATACGATTCCAGATGAGCGGCGCTTGACAAGAAGCCCTGCTCCAGCATCTTAGTCCGCAGGATCTTTGTCAACTCCAATGTGACGAATCGATCGGCCAGAAGGATATGATAAGTGCGTGGGGCGAGCATAATGGCCCGAGAGGTCATGATCTCTAGCACCTTCACGGCCAGTTTAGCCGCCTCCGGCGATTTAGGTAAGCGAGCAATGGCTTGGAGAAGGAGGTTGAAATGCAACCGGGAGTGTTCGATAGGGATGGTGAGAAACACGTCTAAAACGCGCTGCATCGGAGTGACGAGGGAATATTTGGCGAGGGCAAGGGCGGTCAAAACCAGGAGTGATGGCTGGGTCTTGGGAGACACATAAGGAATCTGATTGAAGACGAGATCGAGAAGCGAGCGCTCTGCTTGTGCTGGGGTCCGTGCTTTGTGGGATACAAGAAACAGCACCACCCACGTAGGTAGGCGGCGGTTTCGGATGGTATCGATATCTTGGGTGTCAACTTCGTGCGTGAAGTATTCTGCTGGCCCTTCAACACTCAATGGGTAAGGCGCCATCTCTCGAATCACGGCGATGGCATGGTCGATATCACGGGCTTGAATCACCTCGCTATACATTTGGAAGTCCCGGAGGGTCACGCCGTTCTTTTGGAGGGCATGGCCGAGCACTTTGGGCTCGTATTTGAGCTTACGGAGAGGCTCCATGAGCATCCATACGGGATCTTTGGTGCCTTTGGCGAGGTCGTTGGTGAATATGCGTTCGGCTCGCATACGACGGCCTTGATAGCATAGTGTCCCAGCTTTTGAGAGACGGGTCACGCTCGGCAAACGAGAGTGAGAGCCGCGCATGCGCTACCATCTGTGTATTGTTGCATTGGTGAAACAAATAAAGCGGTACTGTGGGGATCGGACATACCAGACTTTCACTGCTCCAGAGGACACTTCTAAGCAAGACGAATAAAGCAAGGAGACAGCGCCAGCACGGCAACAAAATACATATTCGGCATCAATACTGTTTATGGCGAAGACACTGCGCACACCTCGGGTCACAAACAAGCCTTTGCACAATCACCACAGATAGAGAAAATAGTATTGGTTCATGTAAGTTTTACTAAGGTTCATCGTGTTTATTTATTGTAGAGGGAGACAGGCTACATTACAAGCCAGAGGAAAGAAAAGAGCGAAAAGGAAGAAGACAATCATGGCGATAATTTTTTGGTCGCAGACGAAGGCAGTGGGAGTCCAAGAGGCCCGAGTTGAAGTCTTATATGCAGCCAGTGCAGTCCATTTAACGCTCGTAGGGGGGAGTCAAAGCCCGGTCGCGTTCCTCTCGTTCATCTTTGACCCTGAGTAATTCCTCTGGCGTGCGAGCCCTGTCGTCCCTCCTCCTCTCGGGTGAGGCACTACGTTTCCTGGCTGGGCTCCGGCTACGTTTTCTGTCTGGGCTCCGGCTACGTTTTCTGTCTGGGCTCCGGCTACGTTTTCTGTCTGGGCTCCGGCTCCGTCTCCTGCTTTCCCTGTCATCTCTCTTGCTGTACCTGTCGTCCGGGTACCGGCGTGGAGGGCTTCGCGAGCGTTCTCGTCCGCCACCGCGACGCGGGGGAGGAGGAGAGCGACGGTCGCGGCCTCCACTACCCCGCCGTTCATAGCGCCAAACGGAAGATGGAGGGTTTTTAGCCCACTAACGATGCACATTCAACAAACGGACTGGATGAAGCCTGCACAAATAGCCCACCTGGATGCTCAGCCTGGATCCTTCGAAGTCTCTCCCGTGCCTATGCGTAAAGACATCAACCAATGATTCGGTCTTGCTCCGTTGTTGTACCTACATGTCGTAGTAGGCGTCCTCGGCGTCTCGTTGGTCGCGGAATTCCACAAATGCATAACTGAGGTTGAGTGGAGGAGGATTTGAAGAGGAAGAAAGCGTTGTTGCATGAGCGATCGTATTTTGATAAATTGGAGCGATGGACCAAATGGAGGGTGGAGAGCCATCATTCGCAAATCGAGGACGAGGCCTATATTCGCGCGTGCATCGAGTTTCGAGAAACGAATTTCGAGGTTCCACTAGGCTGGGAAAGGTGTGAAAGATGAGAAGAGTCGATGCTTACGGGTTGGAGTGCGCGTTTGGATTGCGCGGTGCGGGTACATCGCAACGAATCAGAGGGCCAAATCTGCAGGACGTGTTAGAAGTCACTTTTTCGAGCTATATATGCGAGGTAAACACACCTTTCAAATTCATAAGCTAAGTCGCGTGCACGGGTAGCAGGATGGAAGCCACCGACAAAGAGAATACGAGGCATTATAGGAGAGTATGTAATATGTACGGGCGGGCGGGTGTCAACGTCTTCAAGAAGAGAGGCGCGAGGAGTTTTGCGCAGAACTCTGACAAATCACTTTGGCGCCGGCGTGTGCCGAGGTTCCTGCGCCGCGGCGGGGTTGCGGACAACCTCCCCAAGCATTCTACATATTATGTCTGAGGGTCGACGGGTACCGACAATCGACGACTTACGGGTATGCTTATGCTCTGGCATTGATATGCTATGCACGTACTAAATATTTCTAGGTCAAACTGTGCTATATTTGCCGAGAGGAAGAACGTTATGATAACCCGGAAGACCCCCCTCGGCAATGGACCCATCCTTGCCATTGTGAGTTCGATTACTCTTTTCTAAATCAAATACCTGACCATGGATAGGCACGCTCGTTGCTCATCAATCCTGCCTGCTGGAGTGGATCCAGACCTCCCAAGCAGATGCCGCTCGTGCGCCGAACGCTCTCAAATGTCCTCAATGTGCGGCAAAATATGAGATCGACAGCTACAACCCTGTCCCTTTGAGAATTCTGGATGCTGGAAACAAAGTATTGTCTGTTATGGGAAGAATGGTGACAGCAGCAGGCCTCGGTGCGGTATTGGTCTCCTTTGGCACAGGTGCGTGACATCCCTCCGTTGCTTCACTGGTGCTGATCTCGCTTTAGGGGTGTATATCATCAGCACAGCTTACGGTGCTTATGCCTTGAAGGAGATTCTTGGCAAAGAGTGTGTATTTTCTTCTGAATATTGTGCCCAGCTCATATTATCATAGAATGTTTGATATTTTGCTTACTGAGGACCCCTCTGTGTGGCCATGGCATGCCTTCTTCAACCTTCCCCTGATACCCATTTCATTGATCCTCTCGCGAACACCTTTGCCAACCGCAATTATGCCCATCTTGCCCATCCTTCTCGCGTGGCCCTCCTCAACGCCTGTCGCGCACCGGGAAATCTCCCTCATCAACAGCTGGCGCCCTGTTTCCAACAGCCCGCACTATTCCTGGTCCACCTGGCCACCCTCACCCGCGTTCATCGGGCTGTTCATCCTTCCCTTCATCCGCGCCATGTACCGACGCGCCTTCGCCCGCTTTTCACACTGGGTACTGAGCACCAGTCCGAGCCAGCGCCCCCAAGTCATGCGCTACATCTTCAACCTCAACGGACCCTTCCCATTACGCATAGGCGCCAACATTGAGGCACGCAATCGCAACGCTAATGCACCCCCGCCGAATCAACAGAATCAACCACGGGAAGGTGACGACGCTCTGGCGCTCGCAGCAGAAGGCACGATTCACATCACGGGCTCGTCGCTTGGGCGCCTCGTTGGCGGTGCTCTTATCATGCCCAGCATTTCCTCGTTCATGGGCTCCCTCCTCTTCCGCCTCTCGGCGCATTCGTCGCTCCTTCGTCGGTTCCTTGCGGTGCGTCCGAACCACGGAGTGGTCCCACCACCTTTGGGGCCATGGAGCTACTCCGACAACTGGTCAAAACTGAGCATTCCGAGCCAGATCAGCGTAGCAGCGCGCTTGATTGTGAGCGTCGCGTTCAAAGGTACGCGAACATGGACGGAATGTGACCCCGTGTGGTGGAGAAATTCTATTGGGCTGGGTATTTTCATTGTTGTGAGTACCCACTAAGTCCCTGTTTCTCAGCGGGAACGGTTTAATGATTCTTTGACAGGCTAAGGATTGCCTGCATCTGCTGCACCTGTGGTATGCGAAGGCAGAGATTGGCACACGAACCATTAGGAATAAATCTTTTGAGGGTGTAGATACCAGGGAGTTGGATCTCATTGACCCCAGTCGCCATCGTTGAGGCTCTTGTATTTGTTTTACTTCATCATATTGCATATTTTCGGCAAAGATATTCACGCAATGTAATTCACCACTCCAGAGTCTTTCGTGTCTTTTGCGGTACCGACTTATCAGCCGTATGCTGTACGGCGTCCCGATATGGTAACCTTCGTCCCGACTCCCTTGTTCTCCACCATAGTCATCCCCCACATATCGATCTGCAATGCCACCAAGAGGACGAGGAGGTAAGCGACACTGCGCACCCTAAGGTCATGCCCTGATCCTCTACTTTGATAGGAAAATTCAAGACCAAGCGCGGTGGTGGTCGTAATTTCAGGTGCGTGCATTGAGTGTATATAATTTGATTATCTACTGATCTTTCTGGTACGAATCCATTTCAGCAAGCACCTAGAGCTCGATGAGAATGGAACTGCTGTATCTACAGACAGGAGGTAAGAGCCCACGGCGATCACGCCGGGATTTCTCGCGTGATCGTCCAGGTCGCTGCTTAATCTCGTGCTAATTACTGTGGTTATTTACAGAAAGAAGGATGATGCGGACGAGGACTCTGATGAAGATTCTGAGGAGGAAGAGGAGGAAGAGGAAGAGTCTTCCGAGGAGGAGGCCGCGCCTTCGGCTTCCGCTGAGCCTGAGATGACCCGTGCGGAGCGTCGCGAGATGAAGAAGAAGCAGAATGCGAAGGCGCAGCCTAAGAAGAAAGGCTCTGATGACGAGGAAGAGGACGACGACGAAGATCTTATCAATCCTAATCATGTCACGAAGAAACTAAACATCACCGATCTCGGCAAGGACCGAGAGCTGACCAGGAGGGAGAGGTGCGTCCATTTCGCGTTATATCCCACAGATTCTGTCTCATTAGCTCACCTTTCCGCAGAGAGGAAAAAGAGAAGGCTGACGCGAAAGACCGATACTGGAAACTCCACCTACAGGGCAAGACCGACCAGGCCAAAGCTGATCTCGGCCGGCTTGCGAAGATCAAGGCTGATCGTGAGCAGGCTGCGGCGAAGCGACAGGCCGAGGCGGAAGGTTAGTGTGCTCTCCGTCACTTTGTGACCACTTCCTGTAGCAGAAGCTTATCTGCTTTCTCGCTTATAGCTAGAAATGCTGAAATGGATGCAAAGAAGAAGGCGCAAACCGCTGGCAAACGGGCATAACTCCACTTGCCAGAGGAGCAGACGCGGACTATTTCTACGATATGCTGAGAACAGTCGTTGTAAGCTGTATGTGTGAGGTCGTGTACCGGTACTTTATCAGTATCAATATATTCTCTGCGAGATGTCTTTCCCATACATCTTGCCGTCCTGTAAATATGTGATGCGATTGGGTTTTCCAACAAGAAAAGTAGTGATACGTATGCATCAGCGCAAATGTATATGTCAGCGAGCACCACTATTGATACAAACAATACTGCAGTAACAAACAAGTCCGCGTATGGTTTTCGCGTCGTAATCAAGAAAGGGACCGCAAGCGTCCAGCCCAAACTCAAGCAATATAGATAGCTCAGACAATAACAACGTCTACCTCTTCCATGCCATGGAATGGGTGCCGCCACCCGCACCGCCACTTCCCCTCCTCGTACGACCGCCCAGGTATGGTCGACGCCGCACTGCCGATGTGGTCCATCACCAGTTTCGAGGTGATGACCAGCGGTCCACCACCCTGGCCCTGAAACGCTGGTCTGGGCTGCTTTGTGTACTGGTCGAATAGTGGCGGGATAGGGAGAGAAGAATCCTGGCCAGGAGAGGGACAGAGTGGGTCGCGGCCTAGGAGGCAGTCCTGTATTATGAGGTCTGCGGGCCGGAGTGGTGTTTGTGGGGGCAGGTTTGTATCAATGGCGGCGTGGGCGCGGAGAACGAAGGATAGGGTGGGGAGGAGCGTCCGGTGTATTATTAATCCACTAAAAGCAAGAATCGTCATTAATGCTGATATCAGATGATGCAGTGAACAGAACTTGCCTTCCGCCTGTTCCTACAAACCCTCCCCATCTCGCCAGAGTCTCCTTTCCGTCCACCACCGACCTCCCAGCCTCCAGCTCCTTCATCACATTGACGATCCCGCCCCATCCCCACTTCCCGCAAAGCGCAAAGTCGTCTTCGACGATCATGACCCACTCCGCCACATCATGCGGGAGCCCTGAGTTTCCTACGCCGCGCGAGTGCCCGCGGCCGTGCGCCCACCGCAGCGCCTCCGCGAGGTGCAGATACTGGTTGGAGTGCGCGTCAGGATGCGCGTCGACATCTGTGAAGAATTCGATGGGAATATTCGTGTGCTGCGGGATGCTGTCGGGCGAGAGCCAGCTTTGGGCCTGTTTGAACGCAGGGTGCTGCTTTGTGTGCGTGAACACAGAGAGCCGTGCTGGCGATTCGCGCTCCGATGCGAGGAACGGGAGATAGGATGATATCGTGGTGTACAAGATTGAGGTGGGTGGGGGGATGGAGGGGTGCACTTTGTGCGTCGAGGTTTTGGGACGGGTCATGATCATGGGGGCGCTGACGGCTTCGTTGTCGTTAGGACGTGGGTGAGACAATATTACAATTTCTAGGAGGGGGGTATGGGGGTATGGGGAGTTTGGCATGAATGGGAATGGTGGGGAGCTGCTGAGCAGAGAGCTGAGGAGTGCAGGCTGGGGTATTATGAGCAGACACAAGCACGCCGTTTGGAACACGGCGCGCAAACGAGTAGGTTGAGGTTGTGTTTTTTCTGCATCCAGGGATAGTGGGTGGTCGTATCGTGTGTGGCCGACGCGGGATAGGAGAGAGCGTATGAACGCGATGCCAAACATACACACAATCGAGAGCGCGTATGTCCAAGGAGCTCCTGATATCCAGCATAGCAGGGCGCATACTACGAACACCACGAAGCTGCCACGATCCTCCTGTGCGTGCCTGCCACATGGCCTGGGCAGAGAGTCGATCCACACTCGGGCACCCGTCAATCCCAGGTAAGCGACCAGCGCTGGTCCCAGGCCCCCTGCGACCTCGTATAGGGCGTAGTGGTTGAAGAGTTTGGGGTAGGCCCAGCCTACACTGCGAGTAAGCAAGAATCCGCAGAGAGTTCGCGCTAAGGCGATAAAGATCCATAGGCCGTAACATTGGAATATCCCAGTGCTTGGTATGCGTAACAGAAGCACGGCTTCGATAAGCCGCGTAAGCACTTCAGATGCTTGTCCTGGCCACGACCACGGGGCTAGCAGGAAAGGTATGAAGTTTCCGGAGTAGATGAGTTGTCTTGGTGTGAATCGCTCTATGCGAAGTGCGGGCCATTTTGCCTCGAGTAAAAGTGGCAGGAGGAAGGCAGCAAGCACCGCCAAAGATGCCCAGTTCATCGCTTGTGGTTTTGTCGCGGACATTGTGTTATTATCAGACGCAGGGCATGCGAGGGAAGAGGAAGGGGTAGAAAGGAACGTATATGTTGACTTGTAGTACGCGCTGCGCTAAACTGGATGAGGATGCCTGGGGACGCCCGTCGCCCACCGACACCGAGGCACAGCTTTGCTAATGCTACCTCCGCGTCTGGTCCTGTCTGGTCTAGTTCAGGCACTAGCGGGTGTTTATTTTTACTCCATTTATTTTCGGCATGCCATCCTTTGAAATATGGCAGAATTTGATTTTCTATTGGATATGGCCTGATATTTATTTCACTCCCTCGCGTGGTGGTCTGTGTATATAAGTAGTCATCTCTTTCTGCCTCATGAATATATCTTCCCATCTGCAAACACCGATTTATTGATTAACAATTTCACTGGAGAGTATTCGATGTAGGAAAGTTTGACATTTTGAACTTCCGCCACATTTTCTGCACTAAGTGGAGATTTTCAAATTTCTTGGTTACTTCCGTGACGACGATGTGACACAATTTGAAATCAAGCTTTACATGGTATTAATCTTGTCGAGCGCAGGTGTGTGTGCTACTAGCTAGCCGAATGCAGGCAGGTCATAGAAATTTTCGAAGATTTTCGCACTATTGATGAACTCCGCCAGCTCAAAATTGGCACACGCGCAAGAAACTGTCACGTCGCGAGGGCAAATTTCACTTCAAATTATTTCATTTGAAAGGCGAGATCCTGATTGATTTCAAGATCTTTAGAAATATTTCTACATCGAATACTCTCCACTATTCAATAAATTTTTTCTTCTCCTTTTCTTCCAAAACATATGTTGGGCTCCCCTGAAAATACCCAATGTGCGTATCTGCAAAGCGCTGGATCTCGTGACAGTACAAAAATTTTGCCAGCTGTACCATAATCCACCAGATTCCGCTGTGGCCTGTCAGAATTCGCTTGCCACCAAATTGCACTTTTGTGCGGCAGTGTGCCACACGGATTTTGCCGATTCCGAACCTGTCTCGGACATATTATGCAAAGTTGCAGGTCTATATTTTACTGGCTCCCTCTCTCTCCTCTGTTTATATCTGTAGGAATACGCCTATGCGAAGTTTGGCCTTTGGAAGAATCGTTACTCAAGGGAAACCCCATTACTTTGCGATACCTAGTAAATCGGAGCTGTGCCCACTTGTCTACTGCGGCGGCCGGCCATTCTGTTGATCAACGTTCAAGGTTCAGTCAATGTTGACTTCAGCCTGTGCAGCCCTGGGCGCTTAATCAAATGAATGAACCCCGGCTGTACAGCTCGTTCATATCATCGACCCAGGATCAGCAAAGCGGCAATGCACGTTCAGGCTTCTGACCAGGCATCCATGCAGCCTCTCTCATCTCGCTCATACTCCTCTCCACTATCAATACTCTCGTAGCTGAGGTCCACCTTGTGGGAATGTCTTCCGACCAGGACTCCGAATCGGACTGCCATTCAAGAGCAGGCGCTCTTGGCAGAGCTCAGATGATGGTCCATGACGAATATGAAGATGGATTGGCACACCCTCCTGAATACACGGATGGCTACGACCGCCTTCTAGCGCTCTGCTCATATCACGCGGAGCATGCAGATCAGCTCAGTATCAAATCGGGTGACCTTGTACGACTGATCGAACGGAATGAAAGTAAGCAATCTGTGTTGCGCTCAGCTATAGCCGGGATCAAACGAAAAGCTGTGTTCTCAGATGGATGGTATACACTGTTGCATCTGAGCAATGGTCAAGTAGGAACTGCACCTGCAAAGATATTCGTGAGTGTGATCTTTATCGACATCGTCAACCGATTGACTTTGAACAGGCTGTATATGACCCACCTCCCGAAAACCAACTAGGCGACGAGCGGGCCGCACCGAGCGGTATACGGGAATTTCATGACCAACCTACTAGAGATGAAGAGACGAGAACGACTACGGTTCGCGATAGAACCTTGGCAGATACAAATTGCTTCTAACTCCGGGATATAGCACAATGTGGATGTCAAGCGCCCTTTTCCTGCTGATAATGCTCCCTCCCTGGTATGTTCTTATTCTATAGCCTGATCAACGCTCACATTTGTTCATAGCGTGATGTGAGCGCCACTGGCGCATACCCTCAAGCCCCACCCGAAGCAAACTCTCCGAGTCATGTTCCTACGAATCCTGTCCGCGAACAGCTACATGCTTGTGAGGTTCTCGCATCACTGCTTTCACCTTTTTGAAAATAACCCGGAATCGTCTAACAGGTGAAGAGCGCATCGAGATGCTCGGGGAGGAGCAATCGAACGAATCGAGCGTGTGGGCGATATATGTTAGCACGGCTGCCGATTATGATGTGGAGATGGTTGAGAGGTGGAACAAGAATCTGGATGTTCTCCTGCTATTTGTTAGTGCTCTACTCGTTTGCGTAATCATCTTACTCACCCCAGGGTCAGGCGTCGCTCTTCTCAGCCGTTGTGACTTCCTTCGTGATACAATCGGCCACACTTCTGCAACCCGACTACGGGCAAGTCAACGCACTTTTAACCGCCCACATACTTAGCGTGTTGTCTAACGCCGGAAACGCATCGTGGATGGCTAGCGTTCCCCCGCCAGATCAGATAATGGCAAACCAAGTCTCACGATTGGCTCAAGTCGTGAACACCATCTGGTTTGCGGCACTTGGCCTGAGTCTTTCAGCTGTACTGGTTGCCATGTTAGCCAAACAATGGCTAACGGCTTACTTGCTGGAACAGAAAGCCGATCCGCACCAGAAAGCTTGTGAACGGCAGAGGCGATACGATGCGTTGTACAAATGGTCACTACCATATGTCATGGTCGCCCTACCAGCCGTTCTGCACGTATCGCTTTTCCTCTTCCTCGCCGGTCTCATTGTTTTCGTTTGGCAACTTAATGCGGCAGTATCCGCAGCCCTTTGTGTGATCTTGGCCATGCTTTGTTGCGTATACTTCCTCACCGCTTTCATGGCCATGCTAAACCCAGAGTGTCCATACAATACACCGGCGACGGAGTATTTTCGGACTCGAGTGGCCCCATATCTTCACCGCTTCCAATCGCTGAAGAAGAAATCTACGCCAACCTCCGAAAAGTTGCTCGCCACCCGAGCACTCATGTGGTTAGCAACGACGCGCAACTCAGCGTCTGCTAGCGCTTCCCTGCAAGCTATGTCCGGCCTCCGCCGGGGCTTCGTTGGTTACGATACCGCCCAGGCAGCCAACATTGCCAAGCTTGCGCTTGAGCGCCTTCGCAATTGCTTCTCCCCAGATTGGAAGTACCAAGACGCGGCCTCGTACACCTGTCGCGATGAAATATCCCTTTCTCATGCCTCCCGCTATGCGCGCACTCTGATGCACTTTTTGGATGACCCGCGAGCCACACGGCCCAGCGAGTTCGCTAGCATACTGGCGGACCCTGCCCTCCCAATATTTCTACAAACTCTTGGGACAAGCGCGAATCCCAACTACGCGCTTTTAGGCCTTTGCGACTATCAGCGATTGCTCCACCGGCGAGAGGTTGCGCGCTTCCATTCTGTCAAGGAACGAGATGGGCGATATGACTCTCAGCAAGCAGGGCAAGTCATCAGAGCGAGGCCTTCTGTTGAGAATATGCTCAAAATCGTACACCTGCTTGGTAGATATCTGGATGGCAGTGTCTTCTTGCATAACGTTGCCATTGAGATTGCCATCGAGACTCTGGGGTTTGCACCATTGGCATGGATCTGTGCTGTTTCTGGCAGCGGGGACATATCAATCGAGGACATGCTGCTTCCGCTGCTTCGCATTCGCAAGCAGGCTCAACATCACTCTATCACTGGCATTCGTCTGGCGCTAGCGTCGACATTCTCCATCTTAGCAGCTGTGCACCAGGCTGATAAACTACCGGACGCCGCGGACGATCTTTCTCTCAGATTCGAGACAGCCCTCGCTGCTGCGAGTGCCGTGCGACATGACCTTGATCTCGAAGAAATACGATCTATTCTTCTACCTGCACTCTCCTACTTTTTGAAGAATCATACCGGCTCGAGAGATATGATCAACCTGCTCTACAAAGAGCTCTGCCGAGAATGTGATACAGATATCCCCTCACAGGGACCTGACTTCAGCGACAAGGTTGCGGTGCAATCGTTGCTACCTCTGCTCCTCGCCCCTTCTCTCCAACATGAAGAGAAGGGCGACGTCGTGACTAGATTGCAAGCTCTAGCCACATCAGCGGCGCTCGGTTTCAATGCAGACGCGAATAGTATCATGTTCAACATCACGCCGCGCGACCCCTTCCCTCCGGATGCCGTGAATGCCCTAATCGCTGTTTTATGCCAAAACAAAGATTCCACGCCGTCCTAGTTGAGATTTGTCTCTACGGTGTTGCTTATCATCACTCAGAGCACTGCTCACCGACAAAGGCTTCTCACTGAAGCCCCGACGATCATGGAGCTCATTCGCAACTCTGCTTCAACAGAGGTTGCTGGTGATTTATTCTGGATTTTTACTCTGCTGCTCCGACAATCCGCTCGGTCATCAGATAGAGACACCATGGCCACGCTCGCCTCCGCCGGCGCGTTGAGCACGCTAGAACATTATCGCGCACGGATCGGCCTGGCACTCGCAGACGTCATGGCATGGGATGAGATTCTTTGCAGCCTTCCCGTCATATCCACAGAGACAATAAGTCGCACGGCTCTTACTCAATCCTTGTTCGATGAAATGCAAAATCAAGACGAGGAAGAAGCGGAGATGACTCGCAGCATTCGCGAGCCCCTCTTACAATTCTCGCCATCTATGCAGCCATCTGTATCGTTGAGGGAGCAGGAGACTAGTGGAGTCATGGATGGCATCAGGAACATGATGTCTCCCACTCCGCACCAGAGGCCAATGCCTTCTCTGCCAGCCAGTTCGTCTTACCATGCCTCGATGACCACTCTACCCCTCTATCAGTCTCCGATGTATGGCTCTCCGACGACGAGTTTCTCCGTATACACATCTCTTGCTGTGAATTCTCCCGCGCCTTCGCAAAGATCAGGCTCCTCGCTGTCGAGTCTACTGCCCCCTTACCGGCATACGGCAAACTCTTCGATGGTAACTCTACCGTCTTATCGAGCCCCCTTTTCAAGCTTCGCATCGCCAATTCTGCCGTCGAACCATTTCTCAATCACCAGCTCCCCATTGGTCAATTTACCCTTGGCTCACGCTCCCGTTATAAGTTCCCCGTTGGCCAGTCTTCCTTTCTCTGGCGCTCCCATGACACACTCCTCTTCGGAAAGTCTGACTTCACATCCCTCTCCAAGAACAGCAAGTCTTTCCTTGTCTCCGACCCCACGAATAGATATTCAAATAGCGTGCTCGCCCACGAATGGAAGCGCGCGTGTCGAATCGCACACAGGCCAACTGTCGCCCATCGCGTCGTCCGAATCAGGACGTTCCACATCACCAAACTCGCAAGAGCCTTTGCTAGCTGGCGCTTCGCATTCCCAGCGGCGTTTTCTCGACGACAGTCATCGGCCAGCGAGCGTTGTGGATGATCCCCCAGATTCACCAACTCTTAGCATTGCATCAATAGTCTAAATACTTGTGACGTCGTGTAACTTACCAGTACTCAAGTGGGGTGTTCCTGCATGTCCTCTCTGACCCATACCTCAGTCTCCTTTGTACCAATATTTACTCTATATCTTTACTAATGGGCCCTTATTGTATGGATATTTAGAACATTGCCATGTATTTATTCCTCTGTGCCTTGAGCTACAGACACGTTCCACAATGCTCAGCTTCAGGCTTCTACCCTGTTAATTTACCGTGTATGTAGCCGTGTTGATAGTAAGTCTAAGTCCTAAACTGACCGCTCGTTTGTCGACGATAGGGGAATAATGCATCAGGAAGAGGCACATATATACTGCAGATTGTTGCCTGCATACGATGGCTCGCATGATTTAGTATCCTAGAATCGTCATGAGGGCGCACCTGGGGCTAACTATCGAAACAGAATGCGTTTAAAAAGGTCTGACGGCGCAAAGATAGTATGGTGGGATGGCAATGCGGAATGTGCAGGATTCCATCATATCATTCAGTCAACTGGTTATATATTGATCCAAAGTGCCATGTAGACATACAAGTCAATTCTCGTTTAGCTCACTTGAAAATATGTAGTTAGTGATCATGCGGTATGTCAAGAGGACACTGACACACTGACGAGTATGTGCATGATGTGCATGCACACGAGAGCCCAAGGACAGGCGTTACTCTGCCTCTTCGGCTCTCTTCTTCAGAGCCTCCCCCATCGCTTGTGATGATTTTTTCAATCCACTTTGCATCAGCATTTTTACTAGGTAGGACAAAATACCCCAGAATACCAATAAGCTCTCATATCTTGTTACAGTCTCTCCGTCACGCTCCACCGTCGTGAGCGTCTGCCATCGCTCTGTGAGACGAAGGTAAGATTTAATTTGATAAGAATAATCTCAGGGCCTAACCTGTATACAAAAGCCATCTAGGCATAGCCTCGTTCACCCACGCTGCTCGGAAATTGACGTCGTCCAATGCGCTGATACGTTCGACTGAAGATGACGCAAGCCAGACAGACTTATCGTCCATCGTGGGGGGAATGTGAACGGGATACATGCGAAGTATTGATCCGTTCATTGGTGTTTGGTCTGGCAGAGGGGTTTTGGCCGATGTAGAGGCAACTATGATCTGGCCACGGCTGGTGTAGCATTACTATGGCTCAAAGCAATACCATAGGAACGAGCTACACACGTGAAGGGATTCCTACGGGCATCATGTTAGTTCACCTTCGCCTTTGATCGGTCACCATTGGTGGCTTAACCCTATAGATGAACACTCACCATTCCTTATACTTTGGAAAGTCCAGCAAGATGTTCCAGACCGTCTCCTTGGATGCAGATATATCGCTAGAGGCAGACACTGAAAACACACCGTCGGAGGAGAGAGGCGGAAGATTTGAGGAAGGCATGCTATTTAGGAGACAGAGAACTCAGTAATTCGAGCTCAGGCGCGCAAGCAGGCTCAAGTTCGTTCAGAACGTAAGCGAGGAGCGGGAACTTCCGACGATCGGCGCGGCTACGCGGCCCGCAGGCGCTACGCCGACCGAAAAGGCAATTTGAAAATTTGTGAAGTCGCTGGTAAACCCAAGGCAAACCTCTGGGAGCCCGATATCAACTCAAGGGATCAACTGGCCTCCATCTTGCCTCCCTTTGTCAAGACTTCTCAGCCTGAGAGCCATGTCCTCTCTCGCTGCACAACTCACTCAAAATGCATCCTTGAATGCATCCTTGCTCTCGACATCCCGTCGCAAACCCACCGAATCATATCTATTTCCCCCTTCCCAAGCTTCGACGCATGATCTCGAGTCAATTCATTTCCTTGCTGCTAATGCCTTTTTGCAGCTCAAGTCTGTACAGCCGGCCTGCAAGAAATACGAGGCTGCCCTGTTTTCCGATACAATCAAGGACCTTGATCGGACGCTGCTCAACAAAGACAGCGCTGGCGAATTAAACGAAAACTTGGCTGCGTTCCTGCGGCTGCTTGGTCCGTGGGTTATGGAGGGGATGGTTGGCAAGATTCTCGAATGGCTTGTTCGTAGATTCAGGTATGTGCATGTAGTCTTCCCTGCACACGCAAACTGAACAGAGGGCGATGGAACAGAATAAATGAATTCAATGTAGAAGACGTCTTGTCGCTCTTTCTACCCTATCACGAATCCCCGCACTTCGCGAAGATGCTCAGTATTCTTCATATTCCGTGCGTTCATCCCTCAGTTTTCGCATGTGTAGCGCTTAGTCCAGATTACACAATCGCCCAGACCTCAATCTACATTTTCCTTCCTTCTTCCTTTCAAGAGCAACGCCTCACATCTCCCGCGTACGGCTCTCGTCACTGCTATGCTTTCCGCACCTCCTGTCGCGCGGTTTGTATCGCTCCTATTGCCCCGCGCGCATGAGGGTGGTTACGCGCATCGAACACTGCTGGCGTTCAACATCGGCGTGATGCATGCGTACATCGTGCGCGCAAAAAGCATCGATCTGGACGAGGGAGTTGTTGGCCTCATCCTAGGTGCGCTGGTCGATGCGCTCAAAGCGTCTGGGTCTGCGGACCCGAACGTCGTCGTGCGTTCTTTTCCGTTCAATAGAGACTTGATGAGCTAATGGTGCCTATTAGCTTGGGAGCTATGTCCTACTATCCACCCTCTCCGCAAAAATCACCCTTGCGCCTGCCGCTCTCAAGGCCGTTATCGGTGCCATGACTGGCGTTGCTCCACGAGTTGCGACTGGACAGTTCCTCAGAGCTGCAGTGGCAGTTTGTGAGCCCCAAAGTCAGGTAGAGGCCTGGGGAGAGAACATCATCAAAAACATCCTCAAACTGACGTGCGTGCCCTAGCTTACCGTCTATAGGCAAAACTGATATATTAGCATCTTCTAGGGATATTGGCAAGGAAGTAGGGGCTGCGATAGAATGGATGGGATCTGAGAAGTTTTTCACGCCTCTGCTCAGTGGGCTTGTGACTCGGTATGTCCTTCCCCAGCATCGTTCCATCTGCAAGGACCGTATACTAAAGCCCTCTTGCACGAATGAAGGCTACCACAATCGACGGCACGTGACATTCTGCATACTTTCGCCGCTACGCCTCTTGCGCTGCCCGCCATTCTCAACCCACTCGCTTCTCTTCTCCTCGCTTCTGCCATCTCTAATCCTGAAGAAGCCACATATCGTACACTGCTAGCATCGATCCAACAACGTCACCCGGGCACACTGCGCACTGCTTCCGAGGTAGTTATTCAGGAAGCGGGTGAAGGCTCGAAAGAGGGAGTCGAGCAGGTGGTTATCTCACTATCAGTCACGTTCGGGGATGGTGGTGTATCACAAAACAAGAAGAGCGCGGACCTGGTGCTAGCGTCGACCAGTGCGGATGAAAACGTCCGCGTCATTGCCGTTCAGGGCCTTTTGTCCGCCTTGGGGGGAGCCGAGCCTGTCGATGAGGTATCACATTTGCCCATCTGCATCTTTACCACTTACTGACGTGATGAATTAAACGACAGGAATCTATCAAATCGGCGCTGCTAGCTCGCGCGCACGACTCTAGCGCGGCAGTTGTAGACGCATTGTATTCGCAACCTGCGGTTGTCCTTTCTCTTCTCGCCACGCCAGCCGTACAAACGGCCTATATTTCTACTGTGTCCGCAACGCTTACTAGCGCACCCTCGAGGGCGCTCATTCGTGCGCATCTGACTTTCTTGGCTGCGCACTTCTCCCACTTCAAGGACGTGTCCGTGTTCGAGCAATGTTTCTTCCCGTTCCTGCTGTTTAGCAAGGGGAAGAAGGAAACAGCGCGTATGGTTTGGGAGCTAGTTGAGCGGGTAGGTGTACAAGCGGGTACGGTCGGGGCGTACGAAGTGCTGAGAGGAGCTGTGGATGCGTGGCGATGGCAAATGGACAGATATAAGTCGGGAGAAGGCAAGGACGGAGCAGAGGTAGAAACGAACCCAGTGGAGTGGATGGCTAGCGCAAATATGGCAGTAGCTGCTCGGATAGCTGGTAAGTTCCACCTGCCTACTCCAACGTCAATACACTGACAGTAGGCGGCATCGTAGAGAACATCCTGACCTCCCACAATTACGAGACTCATCTCTCTAATTTGTTAGAAAAGATGAACTGCGAAAACCCTCACCCTCGTGCTCTGGCGTATCTAGTGGCCCGTGCACTCGTAGGTGGACTTTCTGCGGACCGTGGACGCCAACTCGACGCGGCTACCCGCATGCTCGCCGTCATGCATCTGAGCTCGCTCGATGGAATGGAAGACATACCTGGTGGACAGGATAGCCAAATGGTACGTGTTGGTGACAGTCATACTTGTGCAAGTTGTGATTTACCTTGGCCTGCAGTTGGTGAATGACAAGAGTCTTGGGCTCAAAATTGTGCTGAAACCGGCCGGTCGCAATACCACGTATTATCTCAAGAGTGCCCTATTGTCCATGTTGCCGCAGATCGCACGCCCAGGCGGGGTAGTGTTGGATTGGTATGCAAAGTCGGTGTGTAATTTCATGAGTATTTTGCTCACCGCACACTGAAAGCATTAACTCAGGCAACCAGCGAAACCCAAGGTGCCAGATATACTTCCTTCATGCGCACTATATATAGGCTCGCGAACACTTCAGCATCGCTGCCCGTTCTATCCACAAGCATTATTCGCGCGCTCTTCCTCACTTTAAAGGAGGATGCACTTGCATTCCTAGCGGGTACAGTCGTCAGTACCCTGGAAGCTCACGAGGATCAGAGTATAGCTATGGCCGCTTTGCGACACGCCGCCGCATTCATGACCTCCCAGCCTCACGTGGACTTTCAGACTGTCTTACCCT
The DNA here is from genome assembly GCA_014898675.1 of Athelia sp. TMB. Lineage (NCBI taxonomy): Eukaryota > Fungi > Basidiomycota > Agaricomycetes > Atheliales > Atheliaceae > Athelia > Athelia sp. TMB. The sequence continues at coordinate 130,181 of JACXVL010000105.1, read as the reverse complement.
CGTTCATAGTGGCGATTGCCAGCGACGATGCAGATATCCGGCAGGCTGCGTTGGAATGTATTTCTGTTATGGCCAATAGCCAAAAGAATTTTGTCGCTGTATATGGGTTTGACACAATTTACGGAGAAGGCTCAAGTGCGTGTTTTTCAGATGCCCCATAACATGCTGTTGATGATTTCTCCAGAAACTCTCCAATACCTTGATGTGGCGGATCTGTCCCAGTATCTCAACTCTATCGTTGATGCATCGTCTCTGCTATCACAGGACGGGAATTACATCAAGATCTTCCACAAGCAGGCCCTTTCCAGGAGTAGATCAGGCCACAAGGCCCAGACAAAGTACGATACATCTGCAATTGCTTCTGAAATTCAGCTGATGCGTTCATTCTAGACACAAGCAAAACGTGCTCTCTTACCTGTTGTCGCATGCCAATGCGCTATCTTCTCCTAAGGCTCAGATCACATTGCTGGCCACCATTGCCGATATTTCAGACGAAATCAAAATGAAACTGCTTGTGTCGAAGGCTCAGGATTTGACCTTATCAAGCGCCTCAGTCGGCCAACAAATGGAGGAGTACGCAACTTTGGTTGTGGCAAGTTTTGATAACTCTGCGGTCGATGCACTAAACTTGGATGGTGATGCTGCTTGGCCTGCGTTCCTGTCTATTGTCAGCCATTACTTCCGATCAGGTAGGTTGATTGATTCTTGAGTGAGTTGGAGCTCACTACTTCTCCAGATGCTCTACCTGGACCTCGCTCAGTCCTCATGGACAATATCGACCAGAACATTTTCGCAGGTTTGTCTACCGAACGTCAACTGGAACTCTGTATTGCCCTGTTGCATATCGGTGCCCATGACCCAAATGCAGTATGCCTGTTTCTCGATGCTTGCTATTCACATTGCTCAATGCGTTATCAAGGTTCAGTGCAAGAAGCTCCTAGGGAACGTAGTAAAGACGACGTCTCTCGTGCAGAGTGTGCTGGCTCGCCTTCAACCACCAGGCAACCAAGTTTCACCTGCCAAGAAACGCGCGAAATTGGATAAGTCAGTACCTTCGATTGTCATTCTAGGGTGCTATCTGAGCATTTATAGCGATGTGACGCCCGATGATTCATTCACTCTCTTGACTACATTCGTTGAAGTTCTTGCTGCGAGGGATCTGCCTGGATCCATCGACCTCGTTTCCCGCCTCCTCGACACCCTCAACAATGTTATGCATTATGAAGCTCCTGCTCAAGGGGATAAAAGCTTCGTTGAGCAACTAATTATGTCCGCCATTGGGAATTCTGCAGAGAAAGTCACCGTGAGCTGCGCTCTTTCCTGTCACAGACGCATTGTCTAAACCAGCGTCCTCAGGAAATTCCCAATCTCAGCCCCAGCGCAATCCGGCTCGATATTCTAGTGGAACTCATTAGAGGTAATTTATTATCTATATTCTTTTGCAACAAAAAAAGTATTGACGGAGGCCTTCTATAGTCTCGGATAATACGCAGACTTTCCACCAAGCATTACTTCTCATGGCCGATCTGGCCCGTTTGACCCCGGAATCTGTGTTACACAATATCATGCCTGTGTTCACATTCATGGGCTCTAATGTTTTCCACAGAGATGATACTTACAGTTTCCGAGTCGTACAGCAGGTAACGTCCTCGTCCGATAAGCGTGAAAATACGTTAACACATTCCGCAGACTGTGAACAGCATCGTGCCTGTCATGGTTTCGTCGCTTAAGTCCAAGCATGTCGATAGATTGGAACTGTGCATAGCATCAAGGGATTTCCTGCACATATTCACAGACGCTGCTCATCACATACCACGCCATCGTCGCACAAAGTTCGTGACATTATGAAAGTCATCTACAGCCAACTGACGCCACTATTAACTAGATTCTTCTCACATCTTGTCGACGTCATGGGTCCCGGCGACTTCCTCGCACCCGTTTGTATGCTGCTGATTGAGAAAGTGGCCAATCGGATCCACCGTCAGAATGTGGATGAAGTGCAAGCTTCTTTCGCATTGCCGGTTTCTATTCTTCAGCAATACACCGCTGAGGTTCAAGTCACGGTAGACAACTCGATTTCTTTGCTGGTCCAGTGATTCTGAAAAGAGCTACTTTCCAGACACTGTCAGAGATACTGAAGGAGAGTCAGCGTCTGGTAGCTCGCCTGACTGAATCGGGTGTAGCTCAACCGATCTTCATGTCTATTAATCGGCAAGCAATATTTTATCAACACTCAGCATCACGCTAACGTTTTGCTACAGCGAGGAAGAGCAAAGTCAATCGTCTTCATCGATACTTAAGCGTCGCGCACAGGTTCTGATCAACTTTGTGGGTCACGCACTGCAAACTCTGTCAACCAAGCTACCAGGCGATCAGACTGCTGGAAAGGCAATCGGCGAAATCATCGCCCTGCTCGTTCAACTCGTCACACTGCGCCAACCCACAGGTCCTGATAACCACATCGATGGTGTAGTGAAGGCCGCCCGTGCTACGATGACTCTATCTCTTGGTGTGATGCCAGCAGCCGAATTTGTCAGTGTGGTTCTGAGTCTTCTCGAGACTGGAGATACAAGGGCATGTCATCTTTCACTTCCAGAAGGTTTTCGCTAATAGAATCACAGATTCAAATAGGTGCACTAGACGTGTTAGCGAATCGTTTAGAAATGATAAACGCAAATGTGCGAAGGAGCGTGTCAACTGTTGTTGTCAACATCATTGATCGTATCAGGACACTCGTCTCGGGGAATGATGATTCCTTAGCAGAGGCAGGATTTTCGGGTCTAAAGGCTATCGGGATTACGAGTTGTTCTGGGGAGGAAAATGCACTCGCAAATACACTTCCCTCCATCCTCGCAGCAATCCATAATCGGAAGGGGGCAGAATTGGCCATGGCATCACTTTTACCCCTAGTGTGAGTCAATTATCCTTCTCATCGACAACCTGACAACCAACAGTTAAAACCAGCTCTGGCCTTGGCCCCCGCCTTATTCCAAACTTCCGTAATATTGTCAGTGAATGCACGCAGGTGATTCGTGCAAATCTTCAAAGCAATATTCGTGAGTTCGTCAGCTGCTGCATATCCTAGCACGAATTAAGCGGCCGTAGCAATATCTGCTTTGGCGACAGATGCATTGAGTGTCCTTCGTGGTCTACTCGTAGCCATACCCACCTTCTGGGGTAACGCGGAGTTAGTGCAAGTCATCAAACTACACATCGACCACACGACAACGGCGAAGGCACAGTCAAGTGCAACGACAGCTCTAATGAAGGCTCTCACAAAGCGAACGCCCTCAAAGGTTCTAATATCTTCTATGTGCCAGATTTGGCCTTTAGAAAACTCTGCCTCGAATACAGTACGTTGACTCATAGGTTCACATCGTCCCAAAGCTTACTATATGTACAGGGTCAAGACCGCATGGTTGCATATTTTGGCTTGTTAAAACAGACACTGCGTGCAGCCTCGCGGCCAATTGTTCTGGAAAACATACGCTCCCTATTCCAGGTCTTTCTAGAGGGATTTGATGCCCCATCCACATCGTCCCAAGTGGATCCCGAAGCAGTATGTCAGTTTCTGTTCTTAAGCACTATGGTTTTTTTAGCTCGATTGCCTGCAGGTGGAAGCTCAATCAGTGCCCGCTTTCTTGGAACTTGTCGTTAAGCTCAACGAAGCAGCTTTCAGGCCCCTCTTCCGCAAATTATATGACTGGGCATTTGGTGAGTGCATCATTCACAAATTTATATGTTTGGTGACTATATCCCAGCAGGAAATGAATCAAATATTAAAAAGATCACCTTCTGCCATGTATACAGATCACTGCTCGAGTACTTTAGGGTAACCGATTTCCACCCTCCCGCTCGAGTGGGTGCTAATCGTACGACTCTGCTAGGGCCTAATGAGCACATACATGTCCTTCCTGCTGCAGCCTTTCATTGAAATTCTAGAAGGATTTACGACCTCTTCGATTGTCGACAAAGCACTGTGGTCCGGCGTTATACTAGCTCTAACCGAGAGCTTTACATCGGACGAAGGAGGTACGTGGTGCTCAGGTTGATCAATCGAGTCGCTCATGAGCTCGCGCCCTCAGTTTTCTGGCACGATGACAAGTCGAGGCAAATAGCTCCAATCTTGATCAGCCAGGTAGCTGTTTGCGCCCGCCTTGGTGCAGCCGAGAGCAAATTGGCGTTGGCGCGTTGCTTGGACGTCATGACAGAAAGTGTCACTGATGACGCCCTCCTGAAGTCGACAAATCTTGGGTTGCTAATGCACACGCGGTCTGAGGATGCACGATTACGGATATTTGCTCTCAGTTGCTCTGAGCTGCTGTGGCGTTCGCATGGAGGAAAATTGCTTGGTATGTCATCTGCCAACATAACCCTTGTATCAAACTGAACAAGTTGTAGGATTTGTTACCGAAACGACAACCTTCATCGCAGAATGTGCGGAAGATGAAAATGATCTTGTGGTCAAAGAAGCGCGCCGCTTGAAGCACGCAGTAGAGAGCGTTGCCGGGAATATAAATGTGTAGATATAAATGAATAACTAAAGGGTATATGATGCAATATTTAATTCCTATGATTCAGCATTTTCCTGCTCCAGCATTGTTTCTTCGATCGCTCTGCACTGCGAGAGTAGTTGCACGTTGACCGGTCGTCCGCAAGCATTGCGTATGAAGGACGTCTGGGACAGCATCATGGGGTCAGTCCGTTAAGGCGGAAAGGCAGTGTCAAACTCCTACGTACATTTAACAGATCACTGGGATCCGGTCTAGTTGCCGCAGGCTCTGAACACAAGCGCAAGAATTCGTGGAACGAGCGTGAGTATATTTCAGGATGGCTAAGGGATGGCCATCGGTCGCCAAATTGGCGGGGGTCTTGAATGTCAGTAAATGGAGGTTCTGATTGGGCTGTTTCCCAAACAGTCGCCCCAAGAGACCACACATCGACTTTAAGAGCATGATAGGTACCACCACTGAACTTCGAACTTAGTTCTGGAGGTTAGCAAACAAGTAGTAGACTCACGTTCGCATTTCCGGTGCCTATAATTCACGCGTTCAGCAAAATCGATAGAGAAAGTAGATGATGCACAACGTACCTGCCAATATATCACCCCGGCTGCACCTGAACACTCTGGTTTCTCCGGCGTGACCTGCACAGCGTTCGAGAAGTCCGCTAAGGAGTGCGTTAGCTAGCAGTCATATGTTTGTCCCTTTGACTGACCTAATTTCAGGACCCCGTTCTTATTTAATAATAAGTTGTCGGACCGCACATCTCGATGTGCGATATGCTGCTTCTGAAGATAATCTAAGGCGTTCAAGACCTGGTGCGTTGCTATTAGAGCCGTGCGTCCACCCTTGCGAGACAAACTTACATCACTTGCGAAGCGAGCAATCATGCGCTCTTGTACCATCAAGCCCTCTGCAACAAGCCCAACAACATCCGCTAAGCTCCGCTCCATGAGCTCCATGCGGATCCAAAGCGCATTATCCACCAAATCCACATAGAGCGCATCCATTGTCAAAACATTCTCGTGGATGACACCGCGGATGACGGTGAGTTCTTTCTTCAGATCTAAAAGCTTTGGAGATCCTGATGGTAGGATGGGCACATTTTTGATAGCGACGAATGCGACATCTGATGGTAGACCTAACGCCTCGGGCTTCACAACCCGCGCCGCATACACAGACCCGCTTTCAGCTTCGGCAATTTCTTGCAGTTCGGTGTAATGGTCGCGTGGGTCTGTGGCTTCATCGATAAAGTCTTCCAAAGGCATAACAACGTCGGATAGCCACCCTCGGTATCGTTTTGCGGGTGCGACGGATGTAGGGATAATGGGCGTTTGGCTCGGCCTTGGAGATTCATCAATGTGTACGCCGTTGAGTTTGATTGAAGGTTTGGTCTTCAACGTTGCATCTGGGTCCTTGGGTATGGTGCTTGTTCGTTCAACCTTCGGAGCCCCGAATGTTTCACGCAGAGATGACTCGCTGAACGTCGATCTCGCAGGGGATGGTAGAGGCGAAGCGGCCGGGGACATACGTAAATACACAGATGGATCTTTAGGGGGCAGCGTTGGCGGCTTTTCTGCAAGTCCGGCTGGCAGCCCGAGAGAGTTTGAGCGAGATGAACTGGACCGTGACTGAGAGTCAGACTCGGAGCTTGACGTAGGAGACTCGCTGAAATATGAGCTGTGCGGGGAGCTCGGCGCTGGCGGTGGTGTCAATGAGGGTGTAGCCATTCGCGCTCCTGATAACATCGAAGCCGTTTTGTAATGCCTCGATGGATTTTTGGGCGTGGATTCATCAGTGGGGAACCCTGGTTGGATAGGGGAAGGCGTAGGCGGGAAAATCAATTCCTCCTCCTCTTCGTATTCGTCTTCCTCGTCGTCCTCCCCATTAAGCTCTGCATCAGGATCAGGAAAGACAGTAACCTGCTGAAGATCTGCATCCTGTTTCTTGGGTGTGGGGGATACGACATTCGCTACTGCACGAGTAGCAAACGTCGCCCCACGAACGATAGCAGTATCTGTCACCGTAACAGACGAGACGTTCGACATGTTCGAGTCCCTGTTGGAGTCTCGCCGCCCGTGCGCAGCTGCTAAGTTACCATTAGACTCCCGACTATGTTCCCCAGGGACGGTGCCGTTCGCCGAATCATCCTCATTCGTCAGTAAGACAGGCGTGGCCGGTTTGTTCGCAACTAATGGTATTGGAGACACTCGTGGCGAGGTCTGCTGAACCAATTCCATGATCTCATTGTACAAAGGAGTGCTCGGTCCATGATGTCCGTTCGCAGTCTCCCCTGTACCATTCATAGTAGATGCCGGTTCGGGTACTTGAAGAATCTGCGCTTGAGTCTCCTCCTCAACATTAGTAAGCGGTGCAGAAGGGATTGGCCTTTGTGGCGCCCGCCGCGTTGACGGTTGTCTGGTGTTCGAAGAAGGGCCCGATGTCGGCAAAGGAGCTGAGGAAGGGGGGGATCTTGAGGAAGAGCTAGATGTGGGAGCCATATTGGCTGCAGCGGAAACTGAGGATGATGAAGAAGAACTCGGGTTAGGGATGGTGTGAGCCGAGGCGACGCCTTTAGATGACAGACTGGCTGATGTAGGAGTGAGCAGGGATCCGCTGGAAGATGGTATGGCGGAGAACAATGCGGCCGACCAGCTGTCTAAATCGCCACTAGTTTCGTGAAGCGATAACCGTGGGGGCAAGGTCATTAGCTTTTTGGCGAAATCGTGTGTTGCAGTCGATGCGGAAGCCTCTTGGCTCACGTCCTCTTCGTCCTGCACCTCATCATCCTGCCCCTCATCATCCATTTCCACCTGGGACTGTTGCTGTGGTTGTTGTTGAATGTTACTCTCTGCATTGGCTTTCTCCGCTCGTGCCGCCACCTGTGCAAATGCAGAATTAGAAGCAGGAGACTTGTATGCGGGAGGTGGCGAGGATGTGCCAGGTGAATGGTTAACGACACGGAATGTGCGCCGTGGAGGTGTTCGTGGTATGGTATTGTCATTATTCGCGATCGGTGTTAAGATAATAGGAGGACTAGTGCTCGTGTTGGGCGTGGTTATGGCGGGAGATTGGGATGAGGTGGAGGAAACGTGGCTAGAGTCCGACGGTGCATGGGAAGTGAGCTCAAAGTGGCTGTTGACGTATACATACTGCGCGTCAGGATTGCCAGAGTCGAATGAAGCATCAGAGTAGATTGAGCGAGCAGACGGTTTCCGAATGGGTCTTGATGTTATGGGCTGAAGCGGAGGCGGGACACCTGGACGAGAGGATGTGGATGAGATCGTGTTCGTTGTCGCAGTAGTAGGTGGTCGGTATCTGGAAGATGCAATAGATGCGGCGTCTGACATTTGTCGAGTAGAGGTAGTCCGCGGGGGTGGGTTTGCAAGCACATTAGGGTTGACAGAAGCAGGAGAATCTGGACGACCACTGTATATGTAGGGCGTCGAAGAGCCATTCGAGCGCCGTGCTTGAATCGCTGCTATCTCATCCTCACTAAAACCAGCTGCTTGCAGTGAAGTCGACCAAGAAGGAGGCAGTCCAGTATATCTTTACATGAACAATTAGCCGAGTAGGTACAGAAGAGCGGACCACTCACCCCTCATCGACGTGGATGTTGTGCTTGAGGGTAAATCAGAATCAAGAAAGTTCGTATAGCTGAATTACTCACCTGAAAGTTCCAAGGCATTGAAATCCCATCATCTTCCACAGGCTCGCTCTGCGCATCACCATTGACAAGGGGACTCTTTCCTGCTATTGCTCGTGGCGTCCTTCTTGACTTGGACGCAATCTTCCCAAAGAACCCCTTCATCGCACGTGCAGATACTGAACTCGACCCCTCCCCTGATGATCCTGACGCCGAGCGTTGACCAGAGATACTTGGAGCAGTTAATGCGATGGCACCAAACTCTCCTGGTAGATCGACGGTGGAATGGCTAGGCCCAGGCGAAGCTCGCCTGAAGCCGGGGGTAAGGGGAGTTGTTGGCGAAGAAGCGGTGTATGATTCGGGGGAGAGACTCGACATAGACTTGTTGTATAGAAAATAGCGGTCCTTAGGAGGGGGCGGCGGAGGCTGAGATGCTCCATCACCATTATTGTTGTTATTCTCCTGGGATTTTGAGCCGCTAGGGCCGCTACCGGCAAAGTTGAATACCTTGAGAGTCGAGAACCGTGAAGCGCTCTGCTGCTTGACCATGTCGATTCCTACACCCACTATCGTCCCATAGACCAGGTATCACGGTTAAATGGGCCTGAAATGGAACCGGCACACGAGATAGAGCCAGAGGGGTAGGTATACGAGCAGAACCAGAATAATTGCAGCGGCTACTGATAGATCACTTTCAGAGCCAAATGCGACAGTGGCGCAAAACCTCCCGACTCCTGGCCAACTCTCCCAATGCCCACAAACCTCACATTTACCAAACCCCCTTTCACTTCTCACAAAATTCTCCGACTTTCAACGCTATTTCAGTATGCAACTTGCTCGATTGCCCTTAGCGGCCCGGCCACTAATATTCGCATTGGCAACCACTGGCAGATGGTTCTACTTGCAGTGCGCGTCATCAATTGCCTGACAGCTGGAACCATTGTCTCGGAGCTCAGATTCTACTTACCTGGTATAGGGTACTATCGCGGCCATACAAGTGGTCTTAGATGGGTAGCTCAGCCTTCAGGGTGGCTTACTGAGTTTCTCTAAGCAAAATTTGTGAATACAAGATCATTCGCAGCCGGCCGCTTCCTTGTACCCTTATCTAGAATCTGTTTACAGAATCCCTTGAAAAAAGAATCCAGAACCCTCAGACCTCAGGCCTATGAAGATCACGAATATGTCTTCGAAGCTAAAATCCGCCACAATGGGGAAACTTAGGGCAATCGTTATTGGTTTGACAAACGACATCAGCATCAGTTTTCTGCAGTTTCGTACAAGCTTCGTACGTTTGTTCTCATGCGTTCATTATCTTCTCTGGCTCGGCGCACTGCAAACTCTGGGTGACCTTCGCGTAGAATAGATTGCATGGTGACAATGAACTATTTATAACCCAGACGCTGGTCTCCTCGCACTGAAGTTGTCGATTTGGGAGTCTTGAAGCTCACTATTGGTTTCCAGTGCCCAGTACCTTGGACACTGCAACCTAGAAAGAAGGTACTTATAGGTCGCGTTTGCCCCTCATTCACTTTAAGTGCGTAAATAATATCGTTGACTAACGAGATGCTCCGCGATCTTGCCGCTTAGGGCTCTATTTTCCGGAACGACCTCAGATCTTTCATAACAACAGCCCTCTGAATCGGAAGTCCGTGATAGCTTTCAAACGCCATGAGCAGAGGCTCAGTGATTCTGGAATATCAAGGGGTCCTTGCGCGTTCATCATAAGTGTGTTCTAAACACTGTAGTATATTTCGCGATATCCAGCGTGTCACGTTCGGGCTCCCTGATTGTGGACAGTTGCTCAGCCTTCAGGAAAAGAGCCCCAGGACCGGACATGTTTCTCCAACGCTCTATGCGTTAAATTTTCCAACTTGACGAGATCGAAATGCTAGGTGAGGGCGGACATATATCCTTTCCAGGACTTCTGTGCGCAGCGGTCGGGCGGCCGCTTCTGGCGCCAGCGCGAATGCATTATGCGAATAGAAGGTGCTTTACCTCAGCATCATGGCTCCCGTTCGGTCCCCTCGGAGTCCCTTGCCTGCCTATACTTGGTTTGGGCACAAGTGAACAAGATGATGATGGCCTTGTCACCAGCAACTTGAAGAAGTTTTGTTGATAGTTTTATGAGAGGCGAGGCATCGAATAGGCGTGAATTTGAATGATGAAGCTTCCATGGTCGAAGGTTTAAAATTACTTATCATATCGACTCAGGCGAGGAGTCACGTTGCCGCCACAGCCACGCCGACTCGGAGGGCACGGTTCCGCAAACATTCAACTTCATTGACTTGCGTGCTTTGATGTCGACCTGCTTCGACTCTTACTGAGTCATTCTCAGCCTCAAACCGTGTATGGACCATCTATGCTGTTTAACGGTCCCGATACGCAAACATACAATGTACATAGATATACATTCGCTTTTCGCATTGATCGCATCTTGAAACCCATCACAAGCAAATATGTAAGTACCTTGTTATTTCCAATGCCTTTCAGTTATGTATGATCATGAACCGCAGCTGTCTTTCCGACTTCTAGGTATGTCATGTTGATTCTGCCAGACCGTTTTATTACAAACTGATATAAATCGTTTCGACTTGCTGCAGCCTGTAGCCAACTCGTGCTCGGACTCTCCCGAATCCCGATCCATAGCATCAGTTCTCTCGTCCGTCACTGACATGCATATGACCAGCACATCCGCAGATTCGGTCAGCATTACTTCGTGTCACACGGTACGCTGTGCCAATGAAACATCATGGACTGTGCTCGATTCACCATTTCTCCTCGGCCCATTCGACCAACTTACTTCCCCCTCCATACCCATCGCAGTCGTCTTCGTCTACAAACACCCTACCTCAACTCCCGATGTCGAACTCATCCCAGTTGAGCGTCTTCAACATGCTTTGACACTGCTACTGAACTACTACCCACACCTTACTGGGCGCCTGCAAATCAACCCGAGCGATGGAACACCCGAAATCACTCGCCTAGGCACTGGCGCTGAACTTTTCGTAGCCAGGTGCAGCGAACGCCTGGACGCATTTTCTTCTTCAGGCCGCATCTCGATGCAGGACCTGCCCGACGCTGGCAATGCGCTGATGGCGCCCTTCGATCCGACACTCGAAGGTGTCTGCCGCGACCCCGTCTTCACCGTTCAACATACGCGTTTCGCGTGCGGAGGCGTGGCGCTCGGTGTGCGGCTTCGTCACAATATGTGCGACGCTGGTGGCTTCTTTCAGCTGATGCACGATCTGGCGGAGCTGTACCGCGGCATTCTGTCCTCCCAGACATACAATGATCCAACATTGGATGTCCCCTCGCTGGCTTACCCTCCCCATATCCGGTCCTACATGTCTGAGTCCAGTGGTGGTGGTATGACGCCAGAGGAACGCCTGGCAGCTCTTGACTTTAAGCCATCGTCGTTCTATGTAGAGCCGAGCGCGGAAGTTGAAGGAGGCACCACAGCAGACGCACCTTCCTCATCCATCGACACTGGAGCTTTTTTGCCCCCTCCTTCTCCTGCCGTTGGACGTTTCCTACGCTTCTCCAGCCGCGAGCTCAACGCTCTTAAAGCGCATGCGACAGACCCAAATGGCAGCCCATCACCAGACAGCTGGGTATCTACCTTTGAAGCACTGTCTGCGCATCTCTACCAGCACATTCATCGGGCACGATTGCACCTGCGTGCTAAAGACCCAAACCAAAATGAATTGTCTCCCCCCGACTTTCTTACCCCTGTCAATGTCCGCAGTCGCCTTGGCCTTCCACCACGCTACTTCCCCAACGCCCTTTTCTGCTCGTACACCACCGTCCCGCCAGATGTCCTCGCAAACGGCCCGCTCTGGCAAGTCGCCAAAGTCCTGCACGGCTTGACGCGCACCCCCTCCATGACTTCGAAAGAGGAAATGAATCAAACTCTTAGGTGGATCGCGGCGCAGCCAGATAAGCGAAAAATCCAGCAGGGCTTCCGCTATGGGAATGGGAGCTTAATGATCAGCCAGTGGAACAAGTTTGACATGTACGCAGGGAATGTCTTCGAGGTCTCGCCGGTCCTGGTGTCGACGCCGTTCACGCCGATTTCGCTGCTTGATGGGTTGGCTTACTTTTTGCCAAATGAAGAGCGGGGCACAGGAGGGGATACGGGCGCTATTGATGTGAACGTGTCGTTGAGCGAGCCGCTCTGGGGTATCATCGACCAGGACGAGGAGTTTCGCAGGTTTCGTGACGTGTAGTCATCCCGTTGATTTCAGATTTCCGGGCTTGTATGTGTGTTTTGCTTTGGTCAGGGCAAATTCTGGTGCGAACGTTATCAACTTCCGCTAGAGCGATGCGAATCTTGTAACTGCCATTACGTCAAAATGATTTTAAATTCGCAACTGTGTAGATCACAAAACTTCAAGTTCTCCCCGAATCCTCGCTTTGCTTCAAGTTGTACCCCTTCGCATCCATCATTCCATTCAATGCACTCACATAGTCTAGTGCCGCCCTGTTGGCCCCCGAAAACCTCATCTTGCATGGCATCAATCTAGATTACAGGGGTGGTTGGGGACCGACAAACGAAGCGGGAGGCCACTGGCGATAGGCGAGGCCTTTCTCTATGCATCGCCTCAATCGTTTCAGCGTTTTGCCCGACATTGAGTACTTCAGGTGACAGAACAATGTTATGCCTTTTAGTTTCCCCTTTCCCCCGAAGCGCGACTCAATTGCTGTGGCAATAGCCTCGCCTCCACGCCATTCTCCAGATATCAGGAGGTGCTCTAAATTTGGGACAAGATTCTCTCCTTCCAGATTGTCGTGGCGCCTGAACGTGAGCGCCTGCATCAGCTTGTCTGGACAGACGATTGACGGCAGAGGCCCTATGGCAATATCTATCAGGGAGGGAAGCGCGGATAGGTATTGCAAAATATCGTCTTCGGTGGGACCAGCTGTAATCCACAGCTTCGACAGCATGCATCCTGAACGGGAGAGAAAGGAGAGGAAGACATTGCCTGGCCATTTGCCCACGATGGTATTAGATGTCATCATAGCGAACCATTCCAATTCGAGGAGCGAAGGCAATTCCAAATGCGCTAGAAAGAGTCCTAGTGCTTCATTATATCGAGCGCCTCCGTAATTGATCACCAACTTTTCCAACTTTTCATGGCGCAGAATAGGAAGAGTGGTGGCGGCCCAATTCTCGTATGCGCGGATGGTGCAGTCAACTAATTGACGGGATGCGCCTAAAAATGCAATGCAGCAATCCATATCCTCGATTTCTAGGCTGCACGTGGTGAGGCGCTCAGAAGGCAGCGAAAGAAAATTAAATTCAAATCTGCGGATGTGGATGCTTGACAATTGTGGCGCGACCTTCTTCAGATCAATGAATACTTCGGGATCATCGTACGCGCTCCTCATATCGCGAGTGATACGAAGAAACCTCAAGTTGGGGAAGACAGCGTTCTCGGAGAGAAACCCATCCGGAATCTTGACTTTGCTGTCAATTTCTAGGTGCTCTATGCGTCGCGAGCAGGACATTATGGTTTTCCAAACGTCTTGAGAAGTAGCCCCAAGGTGGTACTGAATGGTCAAGGGCCAGTTGCAGGAAAGTTCCAACCATCTGCTTAAGACAAGAGCGACCTTTTTGCTGTTTTTATTTTCTTCCACTTTGATAGTGGTCCAGAGCATGGGGGCAGCTCTGGAAATGCCTCTCCAAAATCTGCACACTCCGCTCAGAGCCATGGGAGCGGACTTTGACTCGAGTACGTTAGGATAAGAAGGGAGTGAGAACAAGAAGATCCTTTCTAAGATCTCTATCGGGAGTCGGCGTATGGTGATGGCTCCATGCAGGTCGAGAAAATTCTGCACAGATGTCCGCTTTGCCTGCAGTTTAAGCAGATACTTTTGAAGTAGTCCGATCTCGTCGTCCAACTTTTGTAGATCGCCGCGAGAGGAGGATAGAGCATCTCTTAAGACGCTCAGATCGTGCTTTCTGGGGGTGATGTTGCTCGCCAACAAATTCGGTACCGGCGAAGGATATGTGTCAATGTCGCTCAAAGACAAGGTTTTCTGACACTTTGAGCATGCCATGCCAGACATAATAGTATTTCTTTACGACAATATAAGAAGAGCTAGTAGAGCTTGTACCATGACACTCACCGATAATCAAAGCTGAGCACCTGGAGTGAAGATCACGAACTGTGTCCACCGTTGACGTTCAACTGCGGAAACCTGCTAGTCGCGCTGGTAGGAAACACTATGGAAATGGAGTACGAGAAAGAAAAGAAAACGAGAGGAGGGGGGTAGACAAAGAGAAGCGAAACAAGTCTATGAGATTCGATATGTGTGTATACGAAGTGGGGATTGTTGTAGTTCGAAGGTATGAGTCTGCCGTATCCGAACTCCGAAGCCGATGTTGGATATGAAAGTGAATATGGAATATGGGTATCCTAATCGAGTAAGATGTGGCGCTATATCGCCAGCGCGCGTACACGCGTTCCTCACCCTTTCCTTCTCCTTCCACCATCATTACTGATGATATATGAAGGACGGCGTTCAAGATTAGACCAGATATTTTATATTTGGATAAAAGTTCATGAACGACTGTTATATTCGCGCGCCTGAGGTTGTCGGTTATTACCCCATACAATTTAATTCAATTTTGGACCCCATGATTGCCCAGTTGCACCCTCCTAGTTACCGCTGCATACTGCTTGAGATTGAACGATTGACGATCTTATGCTCATGCCGTGTATATTGGGGACATGCAAGATGGTGCTACAAGAAATGCAGGAAGGGCAAATGGATGTGATGATATCGTGTTGGGCATATATTGGAGATGGTGGAATAAATAGTGTGTCAGCGCATGTGATGTGGCGCGTTTGGACAACATGGCGGTTTCATATCGTGAAGCTATTAAGACATCGAAAGCAATGATCAATAAGTGAGAGTGAAAATGTTCGTTAAATCATACAAGGGCTCTACGCCCGGGCCGCACCGCCCATCTGCAGCTCGCTCACCCGCCGCCGCACGACTCCCACCGGCGCCGGCGCCGGCGGTAGCTCGCCCACATTCTCCTTCTCATCTAGCTCACTTGGCACCGAGCTCTCGCTGATTTTGCGCCCCGATGCGCCTGCACCCGCACGCATCAGCATGGTGCTTGCCGCACGCCGAACACCCGAGGTCGGCGTGCCCACTGCGGAAGCTGTTGGTTTTGCTGACGCTGCACGATTGAGGCGAGAAGCAGTGGGCGTCGGGGTGCCCATAGATGGGCGGGGTGCTTTTGCGGCTGGCGGGCCCATCGCGCCGGAGGCCTTGGGTGTCACGGAGGCGCCAGCATTCGCGCGGACGCTCCTGCTGAGCGCCTTAGGGATGGATACGGGCGTTTCCAGGCCGCGGTGCGTGTCTCTGCCAGTGTCGGAGAGGGCTGAGGGCGGCCTAACAATCCCAGGTGTAGAGGACAAAGACTCCCGGCGATGGTGCGCGATCTTGGCAGGAGCAGGCGTGCTCCCTGCCGTGCCCTTAACCCCGAGCTTCCTCTTGAGCTAAGTCAAATATCAGGATCTTGAATAGACAATGGACATGCATAGCACTCACCAGCTCAAGCTCTTGCTGCTTCGAATCCAGCGCGATATTCAGCCCGGCCATATCCTCCTTGTCTTGTGCGCGCTGCTTCGCCATTTGCGCGAGGCTCATCTCCTTATCCGCACTCTCTTGCTGCAGCTCGTGTACATGCCTCCTCAACCGTTCCACCTCCTCTCTCAGTGCGCCCACCTGGTCCTTGAGTGTGCCTACAGCCACCTCTGCCTCCGCTCTTGCCTTCACAGCAGCCTCCATCTCCCCCTTGATTGCGATCTCGTCTTGCGCTGCTCGTGCCTGCGCATCAACTACGCGCGCGTGCTCCCGCCGCAAGGCACTGAGCTCCTCGCGCAGTGCCTCTGCTGCTATCTCGCGCTCGACGACACGCGAAGAGAAGTCCGCGATCTCACTGTCGCGTTGGCGCACGTGATCTTCTAAGCGGGTCACGTTCTCGGTTGCGAATGCATGCTCTGCCTGCGCGTCGGCGAGCTGTACAGCCTGTGCCTCCATCGCGCGCTCAAGCGCCTCAGAGTGTGCTTGCTCTTCGACAAGCTGAGCTTCGGCCTGTAACGTATCATCAGCATCAAGAAAGCTTGGAAGGAGTTATAAGGGAAACGGACCTCCGCCACACGCCGCTCGAGCTCCCTGATGCGCTCGCTCCCGCGCTCAGTGTGCGCCCACTGTGCCTCAAGCTCCGCCTGCAGCACGCCGTACTCATTATCCTTCTGAGCGAGCGCCTCCTGCGCTTGCACGAGGTCCTTTGTGATCTCCGTGCGCGAGTTCTCCACCTGCGCGCCGCGCATAATCAGCAAAGCGCGCTCCTCCTCCCATGCTGTTTTCGCTGCACTGTGCTTTTCTTTTTCCTGTTGCAATTCGGCGTCTGCGTCATCGGCACTGCGACTGAGCTCGCGCGCATCCCGATCCATTGCCATCCCCAGCTCAGTCCCAAACACCCGTAACACCGCCTCTGCCCTTGTTCTGGCATCCTCCGCGCTTGCTGCCCGCCTCTCCACATCGCCACGCTCCCTCTCCAGCTCACCAATCCGTCGTTGCAGGCACTTCAACGCTTCACCACTCGCCTCATCCATCACGCTCCGCTCAAAGCTTTCCTCCCGGCTGCGCTCCACTTCCTCCTGCAGGCCTCTTGTCATGCGCTCTAGCTCTGCTACCTTTTTCTTCCATGCCCGCAGCGCGCCCTTCCGTTTCTCGCCCTGTTCTTCGGTGGCGGTGATCCGCTGCGTCAGCGACGCAACCAGTGCATCTCGCGCACTCAGGTCGATTTCATACTGCGCACACAGCTCCTGCTGCAGCGCAAGCTGCGTCTTTAGCGACCAGATCACATCGTGGTCCTCCTTGCTCCCCATGCGCACATGGGTGACGGGCGGCTTGTTTGGAGGTGGCGTTGGGGGAATGAGCGTTTGAGGTGTATAGTACGTCGTTGCGTTCGCACGGAACGGGTCCGGCTGCTCCCTGTCACGCTCGCGTTCTCGGCGCACGCGGTCTGCCTCGCGCTCTGTTTCATCGAACGCGACGCTTAGAGCGAGACTGTCCGTACTGCAGTCGTTGATATCCGCCTCGACGCCCGCGGGGTGCGTCCCCGTTGTAGACGTGCTCACCGCACTCTTCCCAGAGCTCGCGCTGTTGCGGTGCTCGCGGCTGAACACGCCCATCCCCATCCCACGGAAGATCGAGGACGAGTCGCTGTGCCGGCTCTTCTCCGACCCCGGCGCGGAATTGAAGGCAGCAGAGGCAAGATTCGAGATGGACGACGAGGGTGTGTGGGTAGGCTTAGACATGCTGTAGAAAACGGTCTGCCCGAAGGAGAAGGAGGCGTTGGTAGAGACCGCGGACGCCGGGAGCGGCACTTCGCGCGCGGAGGCGGGCGGGGTGCCTGTTTGGGTGCTTGGGGTGGTATCGATGTGTAGGGGATGCGGCATTGGCAGCGGATGTTCGGTTTCTTGTGCTTGGTGGCTAGGGAGTAGCGCGGGCTGGTGTTCGTGCTCCTCAGAAACACCCTCCAGCATCGAATGGAACATCTCCCCGCCTCCAGGTTTATGCGGTGTGCTCGTGAAGCCACCCTCTTCAGCGTTTTGCTCTACGCTCAGGTCGAACATGGGCATGTCGATCGTGCTACCCTCCCCTTGGCTATGTATCGGGGGGATGTCTGCCCCAAAGATACCCGAGAGGTCTGCGCTAGGTATTGAGGTTGTTAACTCTGGTTGTTTCGCTTCTCTCTCCTTGGGCGGCGTGAACAAATCTAATGACATTCCAGGTCGTCTTGCTTTGCCCCCTCCTACAGGCATAGTGGCAGCTTGGAACTGATCTATTAAAGACTTCGGCTCCTGCCCCATGGTGGAAGTGAGGCTGGCGTCGGGTGATATAACTTTGTATGCGTCTCTGCTGAAGAAACGCACGTTTTGGCCGGTGCCAGGCGTCTTGGGCCCACGCAAAATAGAGCGCACGCTACCTGTCGCAAAGCCAAGCGGGGAGCGCGCGGTGTCATTCTCGTCTGCGTCGTGGAAGGAAGATGTGGGTGAGCTAGGAGAGTGGAAGGACCGGACAGAGTCGTATGAGGGCCGCGCGGGGGAGTCGTGTGAGGGGCGCGGGGCATCGGAGTCGATGGAGGGACGGGAGAGGGAGGCTTGGGAACCTGCGTTTTGCGTCAGTTGGAGAATTTGGAGAGTAGTAAGGAGGGGATTGACGCACTGTTGCCATTCAGGTGTAGATGACTCTTTGCCCGCTTCGGAAGGCCAATAGGGAGGTTGAATGGCGAGCTGCGCCCGCTGACTTCTTCTGTGTCTTCGTCGTGGTCGTGTTTACCCATGTGTAAAGGCGCGCGCGACATGCGTTTCAAAAAGCGCTTTGTCTTGCTTGGGCTGGGCGGCGGGCTCGGATTATCGTCTTCGCTCGCACGATGCTGGTGCGAGGATGCATCCGAATTGCTCACAAGTGAGCGCGAGCTGGAGTTCGGATGATGGTGTACCTGGGAGTGGGCTGTCGAGTCGTCGGTTCGAGACTTGCCAATCGCATTAGTGAGTTTGCTCCACATCGTCTATTTTCGCTGGTGGATGTCTTGAGGTGCCGCAAGGGCAGAAGGAGAGGTTGATGGACGACGGTGTTGGTACGAAAGAGTGAACCCGAGGACGAAACTCAACCGCGAAGCCTATCACGTGACCGTATCCCTGAGCCTGGCCATGCGCTGATGTGGTCACAGGGACTTCGGGTGTAGCATCTGATGGCGCGCTAAATGGTAACTACAAGGGCGTCGCAATCGGGTGAAGACAACCTTAGCACAGGTATGGGGAGTGCTTGTTGAGGGTCGCGGCCCAGAGCATAGTAATTTCTACTGGCAGAGCGCCTACCGTGATTGCAGGTTGTAAGTATTACGATCGGCAGGACAACATGAGAGGACTTGTTATCAAATAACAACGCCCCAATCAAGTGATTCCAACGAACCTCAGCGTGGTATTCCAAGCGATGTGGCCACTGGCAGGTCGGTATCAAACTCGCGACCAAGCGCCGGTGGCAAATTCTCGCACTCCGAAGCTTCATCAACTTGCTTTTCAGGGCCTATCTTTAGCTCTCAAGCTCTAAGGGCTAACGAATGTCCAATGGAGGTGCATCGCAGCATTTCAAGCCTTGGCTCCGCACGTCTGACGAGATCCGCATCTCACACCATGGCATCGGTAGATAACGCGTACCGCCCCGGCAGCTGTTAGCCATGGGCGGCTATCAGCCAAGGTTCATGCAACATTAACGTTAACGTTAATCATGTTGAATCTAATCGCAACTAGAGCGCAATTTTTCCCAGCTAGCTACTAAGCTACACATTTTAACGCTAAATTCCACGATACAATTATGCAGTGCTATCGATCGGTGCCGATGAGAGAAGCCTTCTACTGTGCAGGTATGAGTGCAACCTGCGATGCTGTTTTAGGATATGTCAGCGGCAAGTCAGTGATGACAAGATTAACCTCTGACTCCAGCCACGATCGCCACAAATACATTTGCTTCTCTGAATGGCATTGTACGACCTGATTGGGATAGGAAATGAAGACGGCTTGCTCTATTTTCCTAGTTTCGATGGAGCCCACGGATAGACGTACACGGGTCAAGCCACTGGCATCAGACCCTTTTGCGATGATCATGAAAAATAAGCCCTTGGCGCGCTGATCAAGTATCCCGGTGAATTCCTATGAGCCCCACTTGCACCCAGACATGCTACCTTCTTCAAATATGTGCCATTTACACGAGAATATCAAAAAAGGATTTGTCTTCTCTCCAGAGGCATTTATCGAGGGACGGAGTGCTGTCAAGCGTGAACATGGAGCTGTTGGGTGACAGCCTGACAAATGACCTCTCATATACGTCTCCAGTGGACAAATAAGTGACGGCGATTGAGAGCACCTCAAGGCTATGGCAAACCGCCAGGCAGCTCTTCACTATCCCGCCAAAGTGCGCGTCATTGTCGTAAATGGTCCGGCCAAATGAATTCGTGTACGTGCTAAGCTGAAACACCGCGAGGTGCTGGAACATGGCCAGCGCTTGACGGAGTGCCGCAGTATGGCAATTCCTGGAGAGCCGCAGGGGGGACATATAGAACAGGTAGTCAAGATTCGGTAAGGTGTCCGCGATAGTTGTGATGAGTTCAAAGCGATCTAAGTCTCCTAGATGGTGGCGAGGGAAGGTTATATGAAGGCGCGTGAGGCTCCCGCTGCATGGCGCAAGGAGGTGTATCACCTCCGTGGCCGCTATATGTGCAGACGGCCTTCCTAGCTCAAGCCATAGCCTTGTGAGGCTCCGGCTTGTTATTATTTGCAGCACAAAAGGCCCGCCAGAGAGTCGGTACCGCACGTGTGCGATAGAGAGATGGGGAAGTAAGCCCAGCGACGCTTGGTTCCCCGGGCGCCAAGGTTCAGGGGTTTTCAACGAGTCAGTCTGCCAATCGCGAATATGGCTTTGCTCCAGCAGGAATGATGTCATCTCTTCTGCACTCCAGTCCATCGCCACTGTTCGGAGCGTGTGCAAACGAAAGGGACACCCCATCAAGATACGCACATTCAGATAAACAAGGGTCGTGGAAGGCGAAGATAACATCTCAGGGCTCCGAGGGATGCGGGTGATGTCAAGCACTGCGAGGGCGGTCAGAGAATGCATCGCTCGCGACAGTGAATCTAGTGAGTGTGAAGCCGGTTCTACTGCGGGGATCATCAGGCAGTGGGGCAGATATAACGCGCGAACTTCGCGCGCCAAGTTGGGATGGTCGCTGATGTGCGTGCTCCATGCAGCGATACGGCCGTTATTGCTGCTGCGCAAGTCCACGGAACGATAGAGCAGTTTTACGGCCTCGTCGCAGAAGGCATGTGATACGGTGCAAGCGTTTGCCAGTTCGTCTTGTGACATGAACTGCATGATATGCTGAAAGAGTTCCACAGGCAGCCTGTCTTGCGTGGTTGAGCGCTCTTGAAGAGCAGGAGAGCGGAATTGAGCACGATATACGCAATATAGTGAGAGAACTGGAATATACCTGACTTGCTTGGAGCAACATCCATATCCATATATTGCTTCCCTTGAAATGATATCGTTGAATTCAGAAGATTTTTGAACTTTGAGTATAACAGTGCGAATACAGAGCCGAGAGTATTATTGCGCAATAGAAGAATCTCTGGGCCATAGTATAGGATGCCGATCTCGAGCCAGTATGATCAGGGTATGACATAGTAAGATCAATGCAGGAGTTTCTGAGGGGGGCTGCTTCCAAGTTTGTAGGGGGTACCCGGAAAAGCCCGGATAAATCTAGTCTCCCGTAGGCAGACTCACAAATTCGAATCTTTTTGAGAGGGGGGAGGACGATTCGAATATGGAGTCTGCTTTTGATGGCGCACCCTAAACCGTAGTTGGGATATTCGGTGCTTTTTCTCAGAAAGGAAGGTGCGAGCGACGGCAACAATGGCCAGAACGGTGCATGCGGACGAGCCCCTGAGCGTGATCGAGCAGTCAACAGTATCGACGCGTCGTGTTCACCTAACGAGCACCGTCGCGCAATCTCGCTATACCAAGGATCCATTCACTCCACGCCGTCGTCAATCAGCTAGGCCCTTTAAACTCAAGTTCAAATCTACATACACTCCCCAGATCCACCCCCTCAGACACCTGGCTATAGCAGTAACACTTGGGCGGCACCACAACATGACATGCTCCCCGACTTCTCGTCTCCTGGGATACTCACGCCTCCCGCTCCATTGATTGCATTTGCAGCGCCTTGGGCTCCCCCAAGGCCAGCCGTGTCTCCACTTCGTACTTCCACTACCGGACCAGCTAGCAGTCCCTTCAGTACAAGCCAAAAAAGGTCTCGCCGTGACTCCGACGCCGAGAATGTCGCGCCTTTCGGCAGGGAAAACACCCCCTATCTCCGAGAGCATGGATCAAGGCATTAGACAAGAAAATCACGCGTCGCAGCCCAGAACTGGCCAAGCTTTGGGAGAAGTGGGAAGAGCTTCGCAAGGCGTTAGGGACCAGGAAGTACGCACCACGACAAAATATCGCCAAATTAAATCCGTCGAGTACAGGGCAGACACCATCGAGCTGATAATCGTGGGGCTCGTATGAAAGGTTTCTTTTCAACACTCTTTTGCAAAGATCGCGTCCGGCTGGAGAATCATACGGAATGGGAGACACAGGAGGGCTGTTTTCGTGAACCGTGATTTTGATTAACCGAAGCCATCTAAGCTATACATAAATAGAGCACCGAGAAATGAAGCTGGAGTGTGAAGAGCGGGGCTGCTGGCAGGGGAGCAAGCACAGGGGCGTTACGACGAATTCGTACGTCGGATCACTGCCGCTCTACTCCGACCTTCCTTTCTCGGCGCAAAAACACCGAATATCTCAACTACGGGTAAGGGTGCGCCATCAAAAACAGACTAGGATAAATCGGGCTCGGCCCGAGTGGCGAGCGCTGTCCCAACAAATGCCCTCAAACTTGAATCCCAGTGAAAAGTCACTCGGGGTGGCTCAGTGCGGATCGGATGTGGCCCGCGCATCCGGACGATTTCTGTCGCGTCCTGGTCAGGTCGGATGCATGACGTCGAAATCGAATTCAATGAGTACATATCCGGTCGCAGCATCTCGCGATCGTAGACTATAACTAAGCTCAAAAAAATTTGGGTGGACCAAGTTTCCAGAAGTTTCTCAAATAAGTAAAACGAGACCCCAGTAATCGAAATTCGCCTCACAAGTTTCGCGGCGTGCGCACCTTGTCCTTTTACCACCACCTTTCCCCTTTGTTCCTCCTCTCTCCTCCCATGTCCCCTCCGCATGCAACCCTTCATCTGGTAACCACACGCGGCATTGATGGCGACGAGATATGGTCGCCATGTGGGCAGGTGCGCGCGATGGGACGGCCGGTGTGCCGCTGTTGGTGGGCTCGCCTTTGAGTACGATGCGACGCGTCGGGATCTAAGGTACGTCTCGAAAGCGATTCGAGACATCTGGTACGTGTCGAAACTGACGAAGATCATGTCTGGATCTGTCAGGAGACCTCAACACGATAGATAAGAACCTTGTCTGCCTATGTATGTTGTTCCCTCTCCCCCGTCTACCTTTAGCACTTATCGCTTACGGAAACGGATTGCTCAGGACGTCCAAGTATGCGAAATACTAAATAGGTACGCCCGACATCGTTCACCAGTCCATGCCCATGTACTAACGGCCATTTTAGCTTATTCCTTGACTATATGCGCAATATTCGGCAAGTGCTGCAATCATTAACTGTTTCGTTAGCTCATATCACTCTCGCAGTACCAGTAACAAGCGCTATCTTATGGCAGAATACGCAACACCATGGCCGAATGATGGCCCACATGATCGAGGTATGTACCACTCAGTCTTCTTTATTATCGGTTTAGCTGAATAAGACTTAGCTGCAGGTCATGTCTCCTCGACTCGCGCGATTGGGTCAACCGGGGAGGTTGTTGACGACGAGCGGGCGGCGGGGAACCAGTCGGATGTCTGTGTGCTGTGGAGGATTCTGGGTATAGCAGATGGCGCCCGAGGGGCACAGAAATTATATTATGTAGCAATAATATAAGATTTATTCTGCAGTATGCTACAGAAGGAATCCGAGGGGAGCAGGAATTGCTCACGGAGCCACTCAAATCCGACCAGAGCAGGTAACACCCGAGGAACACTGAAAATGACTAATCACTGGCCGCCATCGCCTGCAGTGCTCGGTTGTGCTCAGATGTGCAGAGGGGCACTGGCACTGACAGGCACAAGCCGATAATTCTCGGTCCACGACCCATTTTCCAGCACCTATCTGCATCCTCCGGCGTGCGGCCCACATCCGACCCGTGCTGAGCCACCCCGAGTGACTTTTCACTGGGCTTGAATGCCACCAATACTCAAGTACTCGTCATATGCATGGAATCATAGAAAGCACGAAAAACCAGCATATGCGCAATAGTTCCTACTAGACATTCTTCAATCAGTCGTTACTGGTTATGCAAGCAAGCAAACTTTTGAATAGGAGAAACAGCTATTACCGCCTTGATTACCGCGACATTCGACGAGGGCATCTGACTCGCGTGTTTGTCTTTTGCTTTGCAGTATCGGGAACTCAGCACTCAGGTATGCATGCCATTCTCGATAATGTCCAGCATAGAACGCTGAACTGCGCTATACACGCAGCTTTGCTTTACCCATTCTGGCATGCACTGAAAAGTCGCTCTCTGGTTGATAACGGGTGCAAGACAACGCACCCACATCACCTGTATACCGATATCATTGAACGCTTGACTCTCAACTAAGTAGTACGTATGCCTCTGCCCAACCGCGTCCTAATACTTGCAGTTCGTTAAAACGAGCCCGCCGCAATCCTAGGTATTGATGGTCAAACGTTTTCTAACCTCAACAATTCATAGCCTCGACCAATCGACTTGTATGGACGCCCTCACTTCACCTACATCTGGATGGCTTATCTTCGAAACTGATTATATTTAGATCACATGCTCAGGCCCCAGCAGGGTAAAGTATCCCTAAATACGTACGTGAGCTTATCAGTGAATGTCTTGTTTCCGTCTGATATCCCATCCCACAAGAGTGACTATCCTATGTGGCAGAAACTTGCTAATCTCAGCCAATGTTTTCCTGCGCCACGAGAAGTGCAACTCGACAGGGTTCGCAGGACTCTGGAGACAGATCACCTACACCCACTGACACTCTGAGGCTCCGGCGCTGGTGCGAATCCAGTGGATGGGAACGGGCCACGAGGATAGGAATCGGGTCGCACGGTGGAAAAGAAGACATGTTCGAGTTGTATTGACCGCTATGCTGGGATGTGGTGTGCCCACAGTAGCATAGCCACGGCGCCTACCTCAACTCCGAGTTCTTCCATCGATCAACGTCAAGGTTGCAAGATGGACTCAAATGATTCAGAGAGCCTGTGGGGGGTTTCTACTGCTCCGGCACGCTTGTTTACTGAATCTCGCCCAGCGAACATAGCGCAGATCCGATTGTAAAGGCTAGGATCTCCGGTATGTTTTCAGACATGGCTCAGATTAGTCGAAATTAACACTCGTGAAGATATAAAATGCAGCCAGCTCACAAGGAAAACTTGGTGGAAGAAGCCCTTCTATATCAAGATAGCGCTCGAAGGCCAGAAACCCTTCCAAACAACGTTTTTAAAAGGGCAATCGGAGCTTGCGTGGAAGGATACGTTCACTTTGTGAGCAGCCTGTGTACTCATCGGCATAGACAAACTGAAGAAAGACTGGCAGCGAAACCTCAGGCCCATGTAGTGTCCGCTTTCAACTCTTGGAGCACCATATTCTACAAAACACGAAGGAAATCGGCGAGGCGAAGGCAGATATCCAGGCGCTTTTCAAAGGGAGCTCTACCGGTAGGCTTGTCTTCCGATAGCGCATTGTTCTACCACTGACTATCTTTGCTGCTCAGAGGTCTCGCTCGAACTGGGGAAAGCCGACAGTGCCGATGTGCTCCAACGACTACCTACAACCATCTCATTCACGTTGTCAACTATCTCGGACGATGCAGACGTTCTCCGTCTTCACGAGGCAGAGGCGATACTACAAGCTCGTGGAAGCCTGAGCCAAATGAGCGCCGCTCCATCGGCACTTGGGAAGGTCCAAACAGTTTCCAGTATGAGTATCGAAACTTTAAACTCTGCCAAATCTTTTGAGGACATCTGGGGCTCGGTCCTGAGAAAGCTCGAGCTATTCACACAGATAGTCGATCGAGTATCTGTAGTGAGAATCTCAGTCTGATATTCCAATTCTCGAGAGCTAAGTTCAAATGATCAGATTCATCCATACGCACAGACAGCATGTTTCATTCTTTCGGCTGTCCCGAAGGTTTTTTGTTTAGATTTCAGCCGGTTAGAAAGATATTGATATTTCCAACAGGTTATCATTGCTCAACAAAACAGTGACGATGCAGTGTACCATTTGATGGAGACCATCGACGAGGTGCACGCCTTTCTGTCGGAAGCTCAACCTACAGAAACGATCAGGACGCATCGCGAGATTCTCGAAGATTTGAGCGCCTTAACAGTTGAATGCGCGTATCTCATTCGTGACTACACTGCCGACAGAGATTTCTGTAAGCTAACAACAAATTCTTCACCACCACTGCCCCCTTAACATTGATCTGCAGGGATGAGGATCGCCCATCTTACCCTGGCAGGGGTTGAGTCGAGAATTCGACAGTACGACGAGAAATTCAAAGAATTGAAGACACGTTTCAATGAACGTGCCATCGTTCGAATTGATATTATGCTTCTGCGGTGCTTGGAGCAATTCCAAGACATTCAGAGTAGGAGTGAGTGCGCTTCTCGCCCAAGGATAAATCATGGGCTAATCTCATGGAAGCCATAACTCTGATCATTAACGATCTGCCTTATGCTGATGGCGCTGGTTTCGACCCAGCCAAAGCTTGTATACCAGGAACACGTGTATTTGTTTTGGACGAGCTCCACAGGTGGATCAATGAGCGAGATGGTGATGGTGTCCCTCGCCTCTTGGTCCTTACCGGCGTTCCTGGATTCGGAAAGTCCGCGGTCGCAAATTCTCTTGCCCAGCACTACCGGAAAGTGAAGAGACTGGGCTCGTTTGTTTCCTTTAGTCGGGCGGATCAGACGCGACGTCACCCCGGAAATTTGTTGAGCACAATTTCTCGAGACATCGCGGACCTCGATCCACATTGGAGGCTAGCGCTTTGCGGGATAGTTGAGAACGACCACTCGCTAGCCAAAGGGATGTCGCCAACACGACAGATGGAGAGTCTGATACTTGAGCCGGCGAAATCGCTTACGATCGCTGGTCCAGTAGTGATCATCATTGATGCGCTAGACGAGAGTGGAAGTGCCTACACCCGCGCACCTCTCCTGGAAGTTTTGTCTCAAACCGTCTCTACATTACCTCGCAACTTTCGCGTTCTTGTAACAGCCCGCCCAGAGAAGGACATCGTAAGCGCATTCTCCGGGAAACATCCCGATATCCAGCAGAAACGTTTGGACACCATGGACCTGGCAACTATCGATTTGGACATTGCAATTTACATAGAGCGGCAGCTTGCACCGCTGCTCGATACCTTCGACAGGGAGTGGACGTACAGAGAGCGATGGCTGGGCATGCTTGTCACAGGCTCACATCATGTCTTTCAATGGGCAGCTACAACATGCCGAGCCATACTTGAGGCCGAAGAATATGGTGTTGGCTACTTGGCAGGCCTCATATCCGAAATATTGGCAGCTGGGGAGAATTTAGATGACCTTTACAAGCTTATTCTCCGCCGAAAATTCCCAGAGCAAGACACCATGGGCATACTTCATTTCAAGCATGGGCTGGGCTGCATCTTGGCAGCTAAAGCGCCGCTATCCAAGCAGGAATTCATGGAGCTGTTCGACGAAGACAATGACGGGAAACATTTTGAATCCGTCCTGGCACCCTTAGGCTCGTTATTGAATGGTGTTGGGGATACTAGCCCGATCACTGCTCGTCATGCTTCGTTTTTTGATTTTCTTGTGGACGAGGGCCGCAGCGCAGCCTATTTTATTGATCCAACGCAGTACGATCAATATCTTGCCAGGGCTTGCTTGCGGATCCTGAGCTCGGGGCTCAAATTTAATATATGTGAACTACCCTCTTCATACACCACAAACACAACTCTGGAAGATCTACCCGATCGCGTAGCAGAGCACATTGGGCCTGTTTTAGGATATGCCGGGCGTTTTCTTGGTCGACACTTGGGGCATACGCCGTATGATCAGATGGTCTTGAAAGGCCTCCAAGCGCTCTTGAAACAAAAATTCCTCCACTGGCTGGAAGTTCTGAGTCTGCTCAAGCTAATGGGTGAGGCGTCAAAGTTATTCAATTCAGTTAATGAATGGGTTCAGGTGCGTTCGATTTTGTTCTACAGTCAATCAAAGATTGAACGTCGAATTTCAGGCCCAAGATATCGATTTTTCAGCCTTTACCAGAGACGCCATTCGATTTTTGGAGACATTTATGCCTCCTATCGCCCAAAGTGTGCCCCATATCTACCTTTCAGCTCTTCCCTTCGCGCCAACTCAGTCTCTTATCTTTCAAACATACTCTCCGCAATATCCATCAACCGCACGTCTAAAAGCGGGGAAGTTGGATCAATGGCCAGCAATGATCAAAACATTTGAAGGGCACACCCACGAGGTATCCGCCGTCGCATATTCGCCCAACGGAAGGAGAATTGCATCGGCGTCTTTGGATGGAACCATTCGAGTGCGGGACACTGAAACGGGGGAAGAATTGTGGGCTCCATTCCAAAGGCACAATAAGGCCGTTTTGTCCATTGCGTACTCTCCGAACGGCCGCCACATCGTTTCGGGATCCTTTGATGACACGGTCCAGATATGGGATTCAGAGACCGGAGAGGCGGTGGGCGAATCGCCGTTCAAGCACTACGCTGGAGTCAATTGCGTTACTTATTCATCCGATGGGATGCAAATTCTCTCGTGCGCTATCAACGGTCTCGTCCGCATATGGAATGTGCAAACTGGCAAGGCCGGAACCCCACCCATTGAAGGAAAAGGCGATTATCTGTCAACCCCGACCTGGTGTGTAGCATACTCGCCAGACGGGTTGCATATTGTGGTTGGTTATGACAATACTGGAAAGATTAACGTATATGACACGGAGACTGGCGGGGCTGTAGGGCCTTCACTCAAAGGCCACAGCGGCCGCGTCAATTGCATCGTGTACTCGCCAGATGGGACACGTATTGCATCGTGCTCGCTCGACAACACAATCCGCCTCTGGGACGCTAAGACTAGACAGGCAGTAGGAGTACTCAAAGGGCACGCTGGTCCCGTATTATCTGTGGCGTATTCTCTAGACGGAGCGCGCCTTGTTTCCGGCTCTCAGGACAAGGCCATTCGTGTGTGGGATGTAGCAACGAGGAACCTAATTGGAGAGCCATTGAAAGGGCATGGTGGCGGGGTCCGGTCTGTCGCGTACTCGCCAGACGGCGCTCACATTGTCTCTGGCTCGTCTGATTTCACTGTCCGGGTATGGGGCGCAGAAGCAGTAGAATTTCAGACCGCAGGAACAACATGGCAAGAATCTTCAAACACCTTTTTGTCCGTAGCTTACTCGCCGGACGGGGCGAGCATCGTCTCAAGAAGTCTCGAGGGGTATATTCAGATGTGGGATTCAAATACCGGACAGCCAGGCCACTTACCCGCTAATATTTTTGGACCTCACAACAATCTCACTGCATTTGCATGCTCTCCGGATGGGGCCCATATTGTCTTGGGATCTTTGAAGAAGAGAGGATATCACTTAAACGCCACCTTACAGATCTGGAATTTACTGACTGGGCAGGCAGTGACCGCACCGCTTGAAGGCCACTTCAAAAAAATCACGTCCATTGCATACTCGGCTGGCGGATCGCAAATTATCTCCGGCAGCTGGGACAGATATGTTCGGATATGGAACGCACAGAGTGGTCAGAACTTGCGGCGGCTTGGCGAACCGGGCAGTGGCCCAAGGTCTATATGGTCCGTCGCATATTCGCCGGATGGGATCCATGTCGTGTCAGGATGTGATGAGCGGAAACTTTCAGTATGGAATACGGAGACTGGCGTACCACCAAGTGCTCTCTACGGGCACAAGGGCACTGTGCTTTGTATTGCATACTCGCCGGACGGGACACGCATCGTTTCAGGCTCTTCGGACAACACACTTCGCCTATGGGACGCGGAGCGTGAGGAGGCTATCGGGATGCCTTTCATCGGACATAACGAGAACGTTGAATGTGTCGCCTTCTCTCCCGATGGGAGGAGGATTTTGTCAGGTTCGGGAGACCAGACAATGCGAATCTGGGATGCAAAAACCTACGAGTTGGTGGGAGTCCCCATTCAAGTGCACAGTGGGTTTATCAACTCTGTCACTTACTCGCCGGATGGGACGCGCATTGCCTCGGCCTCTTCGGACAATACAATTCGCGTCTGGGACGTCGCAAAGATGGAAACCAAGTACGTACCAAATGAACATATGAAGATCGGCATTGTGCTGAAAAGACTATAGTCCCGACAGTGGTGCACCCGCCGAGTTCAGACACGATTGCAAATTGGACAATGGCTGGATCATGACTGCCTCGTCTCAACTGTTGCTGTGGATTCCTCCATGGAATCGCCAGGGTCTGGTGTGGCCGAGCAACGTGGCCGTTGTGGCTCCCAGCTTGATAGACGTCGACCTGACAGACTTTGTTCATGGATCAGATTGGGAGTCGTGTAAGGTGGGCGTGAATGATGTGGAGCGCAATGTTGAATGTTGACGTATCGTGAATAATAATCTATTCGCCAGGCGCGACTTGATCCAAACTTGATCTAGGTCTCCTGTGATCGACGAAATGTGGACGACGCCGCATAAACATAGTTATTCTAAAGAGACGAGAGGGTGCGCTTGAGCAGTACGTGGAGTGACTCTTTTGCGCAGTAAATCCATCGCTTATTCGGATCAAGATAGATGTTGGAGCGATACATATAGACGAAAAAAAGCATTGATCGTTTGTTGCATTCAAGACCTGACTTGTAGAAGACAGTTTTATCAGGTGGGGGCCATTGATCCCAACAAGATTAACGTATTTCTTCGCGTTCTCTCCCCTGTCTTCCGCTGTTACTTCCTGGGTCAATCCATCGGCTATTTACAGATTTCTAATTCGAGAGCCGTTGCCACTCAAGAGTCATTGATCAGAGCGAGTATGAATCCTGGAAAAGAATGCAGTGAACAAGATACTACTACTAGTTTATTCTTCTGGATGGGGATCCACTGCTGGCACTCGCCGATCCACCACTTTCACCCGGTCCAGCCATGCCGCCACTCCTACCATAACCCGTCCCAATACCCTTCCTACCAGCAAAACCTGCCATATTGCGGCCAGTACTGTTGTCAATGAGAGTATAAATAGGAGATAGTGCACAGGGTTCTGGTTGGTCGGTGCACCAAAGGTGAAATCAAATCCACTTGTACTCCACACTGCAAAATCGAACCGACTGCACGATGACACGGATCCAATAATTGGATGGCTTGCCAGCGCATCGACGGGTCAACCCGACCCACCTTAACCAAGTATGGGTCTGAGCAATTTGAAAGAAACCGCATGTATGTCCAATCGGATGCGGGCGGTTGGATAGTTGCAAGGGTTTCTTTAACTCCGTCCGGGGCGTTGAGTCTTGACATTGATATCTCGGGCTATGATAAGATAGTATAAAATCCCAGATAGATCCAGTACCGGCTAGCAAAGAAATGGACAGCCAAATAAGACATCAACAGAATAATCACGGTCGACTTCAGGTGCGCTGAATCACAAGCAATATGATACCCCGTCGACGGCGAAGTGCGGAAGGTAACTCGCGATCGTCTCGACATCTCCCGCAATCACTGAACAGCCTCCGACATCGCTCTATAACCTTAGGCTGATCCCCATCGTGTTCAACCACCACCATCCTCCCCACCTCCTTCATAACCACTCACAATGACAAAGGCAGTCGTCCTCGGTGCAGCAGGTCCGTCCGATCCTACATCGCCTACCACTTTAATACACTGATCTTGATGCCATGAAAAGGTGGTATCGGCCAACCCCTGGCACTGCTTCTTAAGTCGAACGCGCTCGTCAACGAGGTATGCGACCCTTCACATTTCACACTTCACATCACCTGAAAATCTACCCTGTAGCTCTCGCTGTTCGATATCGTCAACACCCCCGGTGTTGCCGCCGACCTTTCGCACATTGCTACGCCCGCCAAAGTCACTGGCTACCTCCCTCCCAACGACGGCCTCCTCGCAGCCCTCAAGGATGCTGACCTCGTCGTCATCCCTGCCGGCGTGCCACGCAAGCCTGGCATGACGCGTGACGATCTCTTCAAGATCAACGCGGGTATCATCCGCGATCTCGCAACAGGCATCGCAACATCGTGCCCCAAGGCGTTCATCCTGGTTATCTCGAACCCCGTAAACTCGACTGTACCTATCGTTGCGGAAGTGCTGAGGAAGCACGGCGTTTTCGA
Organism: Athelia sp. TMB; assembly: GCA_014898675.1. Classification (NCBI taxonomy): domain Eukaryota; kingdom Fungi; phylum Basidiomycota; class Agaricomycetes; order Atheliales; family Atheliaceae; genus Athelia; species Athelia sp. TMB. Next base: position 97,927 of record JACXVL010000105.1, on the reverse strand, counting down.
CCCAAAGAAGCTCTTCGGTGTGACTACGCTTGACGTTGTGCGAGCGAGTACATTCGTGAGCGAGCTGCACGGAGATCTCGGCCTTTCGCCCAGCGTCGTTGTTCCCGTTGTTGGTGGACACAGCGGTGTTACTGTACGTTCTATTCATTTCCTCTTTTTATAAAGTTAGAAATGCCAATACTTCGCAGATCATCCCCCTCCTCTCGCAAGCCTCGCACCCGCTGCCGAATCTCTCATCTGAAGATCTCGCCAAGCTTGTTAACCGCATTCAATTCGGCGGTGACGAGGTTGTCAAAGCTAAAGATGGCGCCGGATCCGCGACGCTTTCCATGGCGTACGCCGGTGCCGAGTTCGCCGCCAAGGTCCTCCGCGCCATCAAGGGCGAGAAGGGCATCGTCGCGCCCAGCTACGTCAACCTCGCCGCCGATGTTGAGGGTGGAAAGGTGCTTACAGGCGAGCTTGGCCGTGAGCTCGAGTACTTCAGCGCGCCTGTGGAGCTTGGGCCTGAGGGCATCGTGTCCATCCGCCCCCTGGGCAAGACCACCGACGGCGAGAAGGAGCTCATCAAGGCAGCGCTAGATGAGCTTGCGGGCAACATCGAGAAGGTGTGTCTATTTCGTAGAGCAAAGCTGATATCTGACTGAATTCGACGATCCAGGGTGTCCAATTCATCCAGGCTCCCAAACTCTAGGTCCTAGCGCGGAAAGAAGAGGATAGCAGGAAGCAGTTATGTATTTTGTAACTTGGATGCCCTTATCGATAGAAGGCAAATGCGAATCGAAATAAATTGTTTGTAATTCTCCTGATATTTTCCACTGCAGCGATGAATATTCTTTGCCACTCAGTTAGCACGGCCGCATTAAGTCCGATCATGCGACTTTCCGGCTCGGAGAAGGGACTTGCACCGAACCTACGGCCACACGAGTCTATATTAACTATTACCGTCCAGCACCTCTGTAAGGCTGGCGTGTATAGCCTTCGTATCTCAAGGACTTAGTCTCAGTAGATATTGACTCCTTGCCTTCAAGTTGTGAGATGAGTAGAAGGCCTCATTCCCCACCACTCGACCCTTCGGTGCCTAGCTCGTTGTCCAAAAAGTCGGAGGATGTTGAAGAGGCCGATACGCTGTTCAAGGTCAGTTTATATCCCGAGTGTTGACGAGGATGTCTCTGAAGCTCGAGAATAGATCAAAGAGCTGCAGCTGGCTCTGCACGAGCTTCAGGAGGAAAATGACCATTTGAGAGGGAAGTTGCGAACATCTGAGGTGCGTGTCTGATATCCTCAACAAGTGGATTGGGAGCATTGGATATTGAAATAAAATAGGCCCGCCTGCATGCACTGGAAAAGTCACAGGCGAAACGCGCTGTGTACCTCCCCGATGAGATTCTCCGGCTCATACTTCTTCGTGCAGTTCCATCCACAGCGTTTCTGGACACCTCTCACTCCCTCTTCTATCCTTCACCTTACGCGCGCGCCCTGACCACTAGGAAATCAATTGTTCTCACATGTGCGCAGTGGGCACGGGTTGGGTATGAGCTTTTGTACGAGACCGTCACTCTGCACCGCCTCGGCCCACTGGTTGCACTCGCACGCACCCTAGCCTCACGCCCAGCTCTAGGTGACTTTGTCCGTGCCATCTACATCCACCTCGGGGTGCTCCAGGGACACACAGAGCTCTATTTACACGTGCTACAGGCTGTGTTAACGGCATGTCCACGCCTTGAGCACATCACGCACAACGCGCAGCTACCCGATTTGGAAGGGGCTGGGCGCGTAAGCCATCACGTTCATTACGAGGCGTTGGGGCGCTCATTGGGCTTGCTGCCTCGCGGGTTGCGGAAGCTCGAGATCTTGTCTGGCCTCTGGATGAATTTGTTTGTGAATATCGCAGGCGAGTTCATGGTCCTCGAGGAGCTCAGCGTCGCCCTCCAGTCCTTTGACCGGAACCTAGAAAACTTTTCCACTGAGCAGCTAGAATTCCCGCGGCTCACCTCTCTCCGTGTTTCTGTTGACCGCGGCTCGGTGAGGGCATTCGGCACAGTCGCACATAATTGGCGTACCCCTGCGCTCACACATCTCCGCCTTGACCTACACACCGTATCTGAACATATCGACACGTTCCTCCTCGCTCCGTCGCGTTCACGAATCAGATATCTGAACCTGCACAGCTGTTGTGACACTCAGTCACCTGAAACAATCCAGCTCGAGTTCCTACCGCATGCATGCCCTGCCCTCGCACACATTGTCCTCTCCGCGGGCGCCACGCTCTCCGAGACACCGCACCCCAGTGTACGCCACCTGGATCTTTGGACCCCTAGAGGACCCCAACTGTCCATCGACTGCTTGGAGCGCATACGCGCCGAAGCCCCGCGCGCCTTCCCTGGGCACTGCACCCTGCGCATGGTTGACCGCGCTCTCACAGGCGCTACTGACTGGCCGCGACTTTTCCCTCCCACTGTAGATGCAACTGAGGCAGTTGATTATGTGTTTGAGGGGTTCTGTGTCCGTGTCACGGACGATGCCATAACTAGGGTGGACGCACAGTTGATTGCCAGTGAGAATGAAAGCAGTGACTCGGATTACGCACCAAATTCAGACAATGATCAGGAATGGGATTCAGATACAGAGTCAGATGGGCGAGGGAGTGATGGAGACGACGACGACGACGACGACCAAGATGATGATGACGACGACGACGAAGATGATGACGACGACGACGACGAGAAAGATGAGGACTTGTGTTTGGAGGAGGAGGTTCTGGCAATATGGGAGCGTGCACAGGCTTTGCAAGATGGCTCTGACGAGGATACAGATGGTGATTAGATAGGTTGTTCGAAGGAAGGCCTCGCATCTTCAATATCGCAACGTCACATTTCACGCACGCACAACGCTATGGAATTTGCGCGCGGGATGGTATGTCGTATTGAGCATGGTATAATGGTCGTGGAGCCCAGCTGCTCAAGAGTCGCTCAGGTGGTGCAAAATATCTGGCAGGATTCGAGGCGCCCCTTAGCCATCCGCTTGATACACATTCCAACCGTTTGGAGCAAGGAAAATTGCGAATCACGGCAAAGGGAAGACCGAGAGCAAGCGCAAATTGCAGGTGGCTGCATTCAGGGACGACATACTCGTTGACACCCTCCACTGGTGACCACTGTTGGTCAATGAATTTAAAAAAAGGGATTGGTGGAATAAATCTCCACCTCATTGCCCCTCAACGTTAGCGGCTTCCGCTTTAATATAAGCAACAATCTCCTGCATCTTCTTCAATCCATCTGGGAACAATATGTCTAGATTCCACTGCCCCGCCAAGAAGTCGGGTGGCAAAATACGATTTGCATTGGGGCGGCCGACAAAGTGAGGTATAACTTCGCCTGTGACTTTATCTCCACAATAAACGCGGAGAGAGGTTTCCAGAAGGCTCAGCCCATACAGGCGAGGAATGGGGCAATTGGGTAGTATTTGATCGTATCGCTGGCGTATGTGGGCATCCGCCCTCTGGCGCTTATCAGGTTGGTTCGGCCATCTGTCGTCTCTAACCTCCGCGATGAGAACTGATTTCTGTTCCTGATTTAAAAAAAACGAAAAAAAAAAAAACAAAAAAAAAAAAAACAATAAAGTCTGTGCCATCACGCGTAGACGTTTCATCGGGGACAGTCTGGGGGGCAAGGAGGAAGTTGAAGGAGCCTTCAATCACAGAGTAGTTAAGAAGGCTGTCGTAAGGGCCATAAATTATAATAACGAGATTCGATTTGCGTATTTTGGTTACGACCGACATTGAAGATGTTGAGTAAGCCTTGTGGCCAGTTTGCGTCGGTGGAGAAGGGCATGATCCTGGCATGCTTGTATCAGTAATTATACACCACGAGTGCGAATCAAAGGTATACCAAATGTTCTGAACAGTGGGAAATTTGAAGTTGCAAGTCGTGGAGGTGGAAGTGAAGTGGGGGTGGGAATTTGAAAGTGCGCAGTCAACAATTAAAGAATAATCATCCACAAATTCTCCGGTGGCAAGTAAAGCAACCATGGCCAGAGCCTCGTTGCATTCTTACTGCTCTATCGGCTCCCAATTGACAATTATCTTCCACGCCCCCATTGCCACTGCTTTGTCTGCTCTGCCACTGCTTTGTCCGGCAACGTGTCGCTGTGCAGTCGCGCCTCGCGACAGCTGACATTCTTTGACGTATACCCTGCTTCTTTGTGCACTCCTGTCAAGCCTCAAAACGAGGCAATCGACAGCTGTTCGTCAAATGATATCCTAATTGGCTCTGATTAAACATATCTGACTCGAAGGCACTCACACGCACCTCATTACTTGGCCCAGGCTCTACCCTACCCTAATACTACCTGTGCTGTACCGTTCCTATCAGCCTCCGCTCCTCGTGCCTCCGTAGACATATAAAACAGCTGCTGGTCGAAGCATATTGCATACAACCTCGCAATTCTTTCCATCAGCGACCTAGTTTCGAACAACATGGACTTCTCGAGTTTCACTTTCTGTTTTGATAACTTTGGGCCATTCCAACAGCCCCCAGCCCCCCCAAGCGAGATTTTCTCTCAAGTTCTGTGAGTGCTCCAAGCACCCCTTCGAAGCTCTTGCTAAACACCTGGCATTAGCGAGCCCAACTCGGCTGGCCTGTTCGACGGCCAAGATATGCACGGCTTCTATCAAAGGGACGTGGCCACCGGGACAGACGGCCATAATGCCGATTTTTGGTATTACGACCTGCCCGAGTAAGTGCGCCCTTTCATCTCAGACGCGGCTCAAGTTGCTCACGCACATTCTTTCCCAGTTTTCCTTCACTGCTCGAGCCGCCCGAATCAACCCCGAACTACGAGTTGTTCGGCAGGTACGCTATCTCCTCTTGTGGATGAAGTCCCGGCTGACGGTGTATCCACAGCGCGCCGAACGAGCCGAGGTCCTTGCTTAACGAGGCTGGTATCGCGCTCGAGGGTGCTATCCACGGAGAGGTTAGTCTGATCAGCCAGCCGTGTTCGCACCACAGAACTGACGCGACACGTAGATTGCATCCTCATCAGGTTCTTCCGGTCACGACGCCCCAACGGGGTGTCTGACTGAAGCAACTTCCGTTTTTAAAACGAAAATCATTACAATCATCCAGGCTCGCCAGGGCCTCGGATTCTCCCTTCACTTCAGCAGCCAGGCCGCCATCGACTCAGGCTCGGCTTCCGTCATCGTCACCTTCCCCGATAACCCCGGCTTCTTCATCCTGTTCTATCCCGCCAGCAATCCTGAGGCGCTGCAATGGTCACAGCTTGCCCTCCAGGCAAATATCGTCAGCGACTCTATCCTGACCATGGACGACGGGTCCCTATTCCTGCGACCGGGAGCCTCCTGCAAGGCTTCGCGATGCCGTTGATCCTCCCTGATTTTGCAGACGAAATCAGCCCAGCATCGCCATCTCCCTCGGCAGGCGCGCCCGCCGGCACCCCCACATCGCCCGGTCCTCAGGCTATCGATCACGCGATCCCCACCACCCCGGCGTCGCCTCTCGCACCAACGGTCGAGGGCGCCACGTCTTCGACCGGCCCGTCGACGGCAGCCCAGGCCGAAGACCTGTCAGATGCGATCCCCGTAGCGGCCGGCGTGCTGATGATCGGCAGCAAGAACCGCCGCCAGACGCTGCCCGCGGCCGCGCTGAAAAGGATGTATGCGCACCTGGCGGTCGTGTCCGTCGTGCCCGGCGCCGGCAAACGCGAGACGCGCTACCATTGCAGCCTGTGCGAGTACAGCGAGGACGGGCCCAGGATCCAGGATTTCTCGCGCCATCGGAACAACAAGCATCGGGCAGTCATACTCGAGGAGGAGTACACCCCGCGATTCCTGTGTGCGACCTGCGGTCAGATCAGCGCGCGGAAGGATATTGCGAAGAAGCATTGGGAGGAGATATGCGGGCGGGGGAGGGTCGGGAGAGGCGGGTACAAGAAAGCCGATCGTGAGGCGGCGACGCGGAAGCGCGCCTCGACGGGCGACTCGAAAAAAGCTGGGAGGAGGCGTTCGAAGATGGGCTTGATCAGTTCGTGAGGATCGCCATCGAGTTTTTTCTTTGGCTGTACCTGTTTATTTCTTACTTCCCATGCACCATCCTAACCTTTGTAATCGAGTATTGCCAATATCTGCTTATCAAACGATCGAATGCGACAAGAAACAGTTAAGATGAGATGAGATGAGATGAAGAATTTTCAAGTGTTTCGAAAGCATCCGCCGCTCGGCTCAGGCGACGGAAGTATATATACTCTCAGCGAGCAAGTCCGAGCTCGACGTGCTGCCTCAAACTCTGTACGTATCTTGTAGACGATTCGCGAATTGATTCAACGACTCGAACATGATAATATGCTTGGGCATCGAGCTGTGGCGCTCGGATTCCAGCATGATCAGCTTCAATTGGGATCTCTACGACATCCATTGGAGCAAAGGTGGAAATATAATACATTTCGACATCTGACGCAGGGGACAGCACGGGCGACGCCGCCGAGGAAGGGGAGCGTGCTGGGGACGAGCGCCCAGCCGCGGTGCGCGGAGAAAACGACGGGGAAGACCTCGAGCTCATGTAGAGGAGCGCGTGGACAAAGGACGCGCAGAATGCTGCGTGGGGTCGACAGGGCGAAGTGCGGACAGGGGGGCGTACGATGGCAGTGACCATGGGCTCAGTGGCGAGCATTCGCAGCGGGCGCGAGAGGTGCTTCGTGAGGACTGTTTTGGGGTCGAGCTTCATCCGCTCGTGCGGGTGGTACAGCGCCGCGTTCTCCGTCTCATGATACTGGAACCCACGTTCGCGGCGAGGGTGAGCATGCCCAGCTGGAACGTGATCCAGCTCTTGTACGCCGTGCTCCAGTTCCGCGGGTGCTCCTCGTCGTTCTCGTACCACACGACAAGACTTGGGTCTACCGGCTGCGCGTCTCCGCCCCGGGGCTGGGCCTTTTCCTCGTCGGCCACTGGCGGGGGTGCTTCGATGGTGCTGGTCGTGCTGGAGGTCATCGTGCGCTGGAGCTGCGGGTAGACGTGGTCGGGACTATCTATGAAGTGTCGATCGCGAGAAGAAGACGGAAGAACGGCATGATGCCAAAGCAGGCGCATACTTTCGTCGTTTGGTGAGCTGTTTGGTGAGGAGCAAGGCAAATAATCGAATTTAGACTATGTTTACCTAAGTCTAATCTCAAATCGCGTCCGGAGGCGATTTGCGAAACGCCTCTTCAAATCGATTTTCATATCGTCGATCAAACCGTCCTCAAACCGTCCACTGTGATACTCTCTAAACATTAATGATATATAGCAGTTTATAGAGCCCTTGCACCCTCCATGCCGCGGCGAATGAGTCCCATAGGTCCATCCTGTAGTCCACTGCCATTGAGACCCTCCACGTTCGCCTTTCTCCGCTCCTCTACCACCCCACCAAGCGCATCCACCCACCACCTCTCCCCCTCCGGGACGTCCCTCCACCCACCCCGCATCAGCTTGACGAACTTCCCACTGGACGCCCACGATATGTACTCCTTCGCGTGCGCAAAATGCGGCGGCGGGTTCGCGTGCGAGTACGCCGCCGCGCCCTCCGGGGCGGGCGCGGAGAAGCCGGCGGTGGCGAGGACGAGGCCGGGGGGCACCGTGATGCGGCCGTGCTTGAAGCACATCTGCGCGACGACGACGCAGTTGAGCGTCGCGCCGTCGGGCTCCGCGGCGCCCAGCTGCGCGGCGGCGATGGCGTTCATCGCCGCGGTCGCGTCGCCCATGTCGGATGCGTGGGCCTGCGCGATGACGGGGTTCGCGGGCGTGGCGGGCGTCTGCAGCCCGTCGGCCGGGGTGCGCAGGGACGCTTGGAAGAGTGCGTTTGCGGTCGAAGTCGGGGGTGGGGTGTCCGAGCCGCGGGGCTTGGTTTTTGCCTGGATCTTGGAGCCTTTTGGCTTGGGGTGCGATACGAATCGGCCGACGATGAAGAACTGGCAGCATACATCGATAAGTATGACGGGTTGAGCTTGAAAAAAGGGAAAAAGTGTACCCATTTGTGGTCCCATCCGACGATGTGCTGTCTGACCTCATACTTGTGTAGCATAGGTATCTCACGGAGAAAGTGGTAGTGGGTTGCTGCAAGGTGCTTCAGCTGCTATGTGAAGCTCAAAGAAAGATCAGGCTGACCTCCCAGGGCTATCCAGCCCCCCGCACTGAACATGGACGCGAATAGATGAATGGCTGCCTTGAAGCGAGCAGCATCGAAGGTCTGGGCATGGCATTAGCAATGTTCGCGTTACAAGCTTGCCGAATAGAAGTGGATTGGGAAGGGAAAGCCGGATCAAATGTCCGAAAAGTGCAAAGAGCTGCTCACCTTTGCGTAACTGGAGTTGCTCAGATGTCCATTGAAGTCGCAGTCGTCGATCGCTATAGACGGTCAGTCAGAGTGACGCGACGCGACGCGACATGCACGAAGCACTCACTAGCACGCGAAGTGTAGGTGATCACCGTCTCCAATGGGTTCTTTCCAACCGGCGCCAGGCTCTCAAACCATGTCTCGTACGCCTTTCTCTTCGCGACTTTCGACATGAACAATGTGCGGATGCGGAGCCAGTACCATCCAAACCTGACCGCGAACACGGGTCGAAAGATGCGAACTGGATGGCGCCTGTGAGCCAAAAGCCGACGTGTCGAGTCTGTTCCACTTACGATGCCACATGAGGGGCCATGAGCGGAAATTCACCAAGAACAGGGCGATCGCGACATATTTCGCGACAGCGGGTAGACTGTTGATTATAGCCACCAGCGAAGGACCCAGCTTTGAGAGCACTTGAATGTTATTCAGGCTGGTAAGAGAATCTCGCAGACTGTGGGCCATGGTTGGATGCGAGACGCGCCGACGTTCATCGCGACGAGTATAAGTATATGGGATAGGGCGCTCGGGCAAGAAGTGCCGAGTGCCGGTGGTGCCATATGCATGCAATTGCGCGGTCAAAGGATTTAGTCAGCGGCGGGCGCCGCACTTTGGCTAAACCTCAGAATCCCCCCCAAAGTGAAAAGTTTGAGCAAAACGATATTGATGATGCCCTCGTCAATATAATGCATGTGCAGATACCACTACCGGGTATAGGAGGGTGTAGGTCGGCCAGTCAGCATTGGTCATGCGAAGCAATGAAGCGCGAATACGAGGCAAAGAGGTGGCATGTGTTTCATTTGCAAGCATTACAAGTTGTGAGTAAGCTAGCGGTGAGGTCGATTGCGAGTACGTATTTACCCCATACTTGAGTAGTGGGGAGCGTTCGACTGGGGATGCATCAGTCAGCCCGCAGTCATGGTTGGCCACATCGGCAGGGATTCAAAGTGCCTGGCTTGTGAATCAATTCCATGGTGCAACGGCCGGATTGAGATTGCCGCCCAGTGAATCAATGAGTCACTGGTCGACCGATACGCGCACACGACGGTGTCATAGTAGTAACGTGTTTCCCCATACCGATAACTGTGGCCACATATCTATGTCAGCGCACGTGTTTCCCAGCCGTCGAGGAATATGGGAGCACGCCCAACGAGATTGAGGAAACTTGAGCGCTTCTGTCAACCTAGCTTTCCAAGGCAGATTTGGGACCAGCTATCGGTTTGATGGTGCGGCACAGATAGATGAGGTGGCAGGGGCAGCTTTTCGGCGTAAGTGCGACTGGGAGTATCCAGTTAGTAGCGATCCTGGCCAGCGAGCCAGGGCGTGCTGGACATGGGTAAGTATCCCAGGCGACATAACAGGGTGATGGTCGAGGCTCTCCGCGTTTGAGCGGTAGCTGCCAGCAATTATCCCTGGAATCCTCTCGAGTTGGAGTGAGACTATATAATTATATGGTAGAGTGCTGCAAAGATTGAGCTGGTTCGGAAGTATGCAGTGGAAGAGTTGATCATGAACGTGGGGATTGTGCAAGTGATATACATGGGCGCGCTGAGGAGAAATCAAAATGATCGGGACCGAGCCGCAGCTAATATTTGGTCAAGACTCAATTTGATTGAATTCAATGATTGACAGGCGGGAAATGCCTCCGAGTCCTTCTCGCGGCTGACTCTATAAACAAAATGACCATGAGCACCTAAATGCAAGTCCAAGACCCTTCTCTCCCCCCACACTCTTTCAGGTCGTATCTTATCTACCTACTTATGCTCGTTCCCTTGATTCTGGTTGCAGCGGCCGCCTCCGTTCGCGCCCAAGTCGCTGGTATCAGCGCGTCCAGCGAGGGCCTCAACATTAACTTCGACATAAACGTCTACGAGTCGACTCTTAACAATATTGCAGCGTCTGTCAACGCGGGACCCAATAGGACCGTCCAAGACTCGATCCCTGTGCAGAAAATCTATGGTGTTAATGTGAGTCGCGGCCTTTTCGGGTGGTGACAGCACACTGAGCCCTTGGACGCGTTAGTTTGGGAATTGGCTTGTCTCAGAACCATGGTGAGTTCGAGTGATAAAATGTGGCCCTATATTGTGCTAATGACAGTGTAGGATGAGCCCGACCTCTTGGGCAGCGATGCAAGGGCAAACCTGCGGGGACTGCTCGACCTGCCGCGGGTCTGAGTGGTCGCTCGCCACGTACCTCGGCCAAGAGGCGACCAACGCCGCCTTCAAGCAACGTGCGTCTCTTGCTGCTAGTCCGAGTCCGCGTCCTAACGAAAGCGACTGGTACTCCAGACTGGGAATCCTGGCTGACCCAGGCGGACGTGGATGGCATCGTCGCGGCGAAACTCAATACCGTGCGCCTCCCGCTGCCGTTCTGGATCATCGAGGACATCGTCGACCGCACGCACGAGCCGTACGCGCAAGGCGGGCTCGACGAGCTCATCCGCGGGCTCACCATGTTCAAGCAGGCGGGCATCAACGTGATCCTCGACCACCACGCGCTGCCGGGCGTCGCCGCCTCCGGGCAGATGTTCGCGGGCAACTGCACGAACCAGGTCGAGTTCTACTCGTCCGCGTCGACGCCGCTGCTCCCCGATTACAACTACAAGCGCGCGGTGACATGGTCGATCGTGATGGCGTTCCTGTCGCACGCGCACCCCGAGTTCGCGACGGTGTTCACGATTGAGGCGGTGAACGAGCCGATCCAGGACGCGAGCCAGACGCCGGGGCTGGGCCGCTTCGAGACCGCGTTCGTGCTGGGTGTCCGCGCGATTGAGTTCCTGATGGGGATTACTTGCGACAATACCAACCCGCTCGAGGTCGCTGGCGCACTCACGAACAACATCACGCTGCCCGCGCTGCTTGAGGCCATTCCCATCATCACGAAGCTTTCGATCCAGTATGACCTGCTCAGCGACGCAGCGGGGCTGAACTGGGGCGCGTTAGTTGGGCAGCACGGGCAGATGAGCCCCGGAAAGCTCGGTGGCTTCTTGCACGGCAGGAAGCGGAAGTGCTTGAGTACCCAGTGAGTCTCCATTTCCCCTCACTCTAACGAGGCTGATGAAATCACCAGATTCATGGACCAGGGCTGGCAGTACACCGGCAACCCCGCGAACCCCGCCGCGGCCGCCATCGGCCCGCAGGTCTACGACAACCACCTGTACTTCAACTTCGGCGGCGTCGCGCCCGCGGCCACGGAGCTGTCGTACATGCAGACGCTCTGCAACATCAGCACCGTCGCGACCGCGACCGCGGCGGGCGACACGCCGCTGTACACGGGCGAGTGGTCGCTCGCGACCGCGTTCAACACGACGAACGCGTTCCTGCAGCAGTGGGGCGACGCGCAGAAGCTCGCGTGGGCGGGGCCGGGCAGCGTCGGGTGGGTGTTCTGGAACTGGAAGCTCGAGGAGGACGCGCAGACGTACCCGATTGCGGGGGCGTATCTCCAGTGGTGAGCGTCTCTGTTTTGGTTTTTGGTTTGGATGGGGGTGCTGATGGGGTGTAGGTCGTACAGGGATGCTCTGGCTGCGGGGCTGTTCACGGCGGATCCCGCCGAGTACTTCGATGAGCATGTCTGCGCTGTAAGTCATCTTGTTGATACTGCGCGGGGTAGCACTGACAAGCATCCATAGACTTTCTTGAATGCCGCTGCCAACAGCACCACCACCACTGCTTGATCCATTCGACACGCGTAATCTATTGCCTTTGGCCCTCCCCGTCGACATAAAGTCAACTACACTCTTTTTCGTGATCTGGTTGTAAAGCGTATACATAAGTAGCGTTCTAATGTCAATTATTGTTCTGGTGCCGAACTGCTGATATTGATCCCAAGGTGATAGACATTTGGTTGAATTTTGAACAGGAGCAAACAGAACAATGTAACAGGCGTTACAAACAACAGCTCTTGGGCTTAACTCCCCTCTAGCGGTAATCTCATCACCTCAAACTAGTCTGGGGTCTGCTCGGTCGCGTGCGTCCGTTATACAGATCGATACATGGCCGCTGCGATCGGGGAGTTGCTGGACACAATGTCATATGAGTACTTAGATCGAACGCTTGCTCTATCTACTCACGAGATCTCACTAGAGAATACGACTTAGGACAAACGAAGTTCGCAGCAGAACCATATTAAGATGCATCCGGCCGATCCGCCTCAGTGCAAGGAACGCTGCCTTTTCGGGCAAGTCTCATTTTACATCTACTCCCTGCCACCGTGTCAAACAAAGTCGATTTATCCGCCTGCGTCCCCCACAAGCACGCAGAGTCGCAGACGCCCAAATATCAAGCGCCGTTTCGTCCTCGAACGCCCAGCGCGGCCGAGATGTGGCATGCGGCCCCTCTCGTCCAAATGACACGACCATCGATAATAAAGTGTCTATCAAGCCGTCACTGCTGCAACTGATGGCTGTTGGCGGAGCCGAGCGCCCCAATCACCGCGAGAAAACTAGAGGAACGCGGATTGGTTGCATATCCTTGCCCTCAGTGAACATCAGTAAATCCGTCAAAGATTAATGAAGCAGCCTAATTAACTGCGAAAATTGGCGAGACTCTGAAAAAGGGCTTATACGAACACGTTGGTGTCGTCAATCAGACTCAGGGTCTTGCTCGGGTCCCAAAACTTTCGACCCCACATTTGGAAACGTCCTGCGACTCCCTTTTTATAAAAAGCTTCTGAGAACTCACTTTCGTCTTCATCTCCACTTCCTTCATCAAATCATCCTCTACCATGAGCTTTGCTAATTCAGGGATATTCGCCTCTCCTCCTGAAAATTCGGTGACGTATTATCTCCCCAATACACTTTGCAACTGGCCATGGGAGCGCATCATCACCCCAAACTACGCCTCCGTCCAAGCCGAGGCAATGGCATGGCTCGAAAGTCTTTACCCTTTCACTCCGAAAGAACTAATTACCTTCAACAAGGTCGCGCTCAGTTGCGGCAGCTGCTTCAAGATTCTAGAGGCATACACTGACAACCTTTTGTAGGCTTGCTGTGTGCACTGACATTTCCCAGAGCGGACCACTGTGAGTTTGCGGTTGTTTTGAACACGAGCCAATATTTATTAAGCCTGATCACTCAGACAATCTGCGCAGCTGCTGCGACTTGATGCATGTCTTCTTTATTCTCGACGAGTATTCAGACCTCTGTGACGAGGCTGGCGCCAAGGCTCTCTGCGATGCGGCATTGCATGCTATCATTCATCCCGACAAACCTCGGCCTCAAGGAGAGTCTGCAATTATAGAACTCGCTCGCCAGTAAATAATATCATCTCCCCCAAAAATGTTCCAGCACGTTGCTCACGCTACCTGATTCAGATTCTGGAGGCGCGCCTCCGTCAAGGCTCCCATGGCGTGCCAAGAACGGTTCGTCAATACGTGGGGCGCATACCTTGGCTCGGTTGTCCTACAGGCCGACCGCCGCTCATCGTCGTATATTTGCACTATAGACGAGTATTGGGCTTCACGTCGTGACAATATCGCCGCCGATCCCACGTTTGCTATGCTTGAGATGACATTGGAGTTGGACCTGCCTCACAGCGTCATGGATCACCCTGCTATAGTCTCCCTGAATAGGGACACTAACGATATGATCACCCTTGCCAATGTATGTCTTTGATAGCTCAATTTTTCATATGCACTCTCACCTAGCATTTAGGACATGTGCTCTTACAAGAGGGAGGTTCTTTGTGGTGACACCGATTACAATGTGATTACTGTGGTCATGGCGAATGAAAAAATCGATCTCGCCGGGGCACTCCAGTGGGTTTCGGATCTTCACGACGAGCTCGCCCTTCGATTCCTAGACACCAGGGAAGATGTTCTCAACCACCGAAACGGAGTACCATCTTGGGGCAAGGATATTGACCTTCAAGTCGCCGCCTACATTGACGGTTTGGGTGTGTTGATTTGACTCCGAGCAGGGCGCTTCGCGCACTAAATTGTTTACCAGGAAATTGGATCAGAGGGCATGATGAGTGGTGCTTCCAGTCCGGAAGGTGTGCCAGTCTTTATTTCTGGGTGGCAAAATCTATGATACTGATGCACTGATCGGCGACTGGTAGATATTTCGGGAGTCAGGGGCTAGAAATTCAGAAATCGCGTAAGGTAGTCATTGCATAAGCTTGAAACCAGAAGTCGTGCTTGCTTGTTCATAACATTCCTAATAACACATGAATTACAATTAAAGCACCGGAGAGTATTCGATATAGAAAAATTTGATGTTTTGAAATTACGCTACACACATAAGATGTCGTTCTTGCAGTCCTCCAACCGTGGGCGCGTGAGCACTCAGCACAAGCGGGACAGTGAGGTTATTCTGAGTGTTTGCCATGTACAATAGGTGAAAAATACGTGATCTCTGCCCAAAATCGTCAAGCATGTAAGGAACTGCCATGCTAGGGAGTAATCTTTTGGATTAGGATATTAATAGTCAATATCGGCCCTGTCAAAATATTGATACACCGAATTGTCTACAGCTCTAAGGGGTCGGAGCCGGGCAGCATGAAGTTGTTGTCAGTTTTGATGGGAGACTATGGTCCTCCGAAGTATTCGCTCGCGGAGGCGTTGCTACGAACTTGAGGAGGCGCTGACAAAGTTATTATTTACCACAACCGGTGGGTACCCCAACGCCACTCTTCATAGATAAGACCTCTCTCCGCGTATCTGTTCAACTTTTCCCTGAACTCGCTCCGTATGGGAAATTGCGCAACCAATTCGAAAGATAAAGAAAGCTTTTTAAGTCGGTTTCCGCCTGGAAAGTCATCGCCTGGCGGTTCGAAGCGCGATTCGATCGCGCGCAAAATATGCTGTCCTGCACATTCGCATAAACCCCATTCACCGACGAGCACCAAACACTCCAGGTTACGCACAAGAGACTCGCGATCTGCGGCGAAGGTGAGCGCCTTCATGAGCTTGTGCGGACACTCATATCGCGGTAGAGGCGCGACCTCTAATTCGACTAAGTGAGGCACTGTTGGCAGTAATTGCAAAATTGTTTCCTCGTACAGCCCACCCGGGATGCAAAGTCTGGATAATGTGCATCGCGAGCGACGTATGAAAGCCAGGAAGGGGTCCTGCAGCCGTACCACCTCATCTTCGCCTAGCGACTCGTTTGAGGGCGTAATCCAGGACAAATTGTTGAGTGATGGCAACTCCAGATATACAAAAATAATACTGTGTCCTTGGTCTAAGGAGGAGTGGACTGCGAATTTTTCGAGCCTGGTGTGACGCACAAGAGGGGCGCCGGGAGGGGAAATTGTGCTCGTGATTTCGACTTTGAAATCAATCAGGTTCACAGCCTCGAGTAAGAAATCCGTAGAGGACGCGATGGACATATAATCGAGAGTACATGTGGTTAACTGGGCAGAGGGGAGAGCGAACCGATTGTAATCCATGAGTGTCAGGTGAAACACGGACAAATGCGGTGTCCGTTCCTTTAGCCAATACATCCCCGGGTAACTGTAGGACTGGGGAGTGTTCAATGGCTGGTGTGCCCTGAAGGACCTTAGACGAGTCAAACTACATGAGCCATCACCGGGGATTAGGGGGATAAGCATATCGCCCACGAATTCGGTGTCGAGATGCTCTATGCGATACGAGTAATCAATAATCATATCCCACGCAGGTGTTGATTCTTGTTCTGACGGATCCTCGGTCATGTCTACATCATATTTCAGGTCCAAAGAGCAATCTCCTGATCGCTCAAGCCATTGTACGAGCCTTTCGAAAAGCTCCGGCCGGTAAGTTTCTGTTATCCTAAGCACAGACCAGAGCATTGGGGTAGTTCTGGAAACCTCCCTCCATAATCTGCACACCTGGCCAAGAAGCAATGGAGCTACACTGTAATCCGCGACGGTTGGATAGTGTGGGACGGAGAGCATGAAGATTTCCTGCAAAATTTCGATAGGAAGGCGGCGCATGTGAATGGCTGCAATTTCATCGACAAATCTCTGCAAGGATGCCCGCTTTGCCTGTAGTGTGAGAATGCGTCTCTGCAATGGCGCGATCGTGTCATCCAAGAGCTGGATATTGGTGCGTGCGCGTGAAGCTGCATCTTGAATGCTGCCTAATTGCTGCTCGTCCGGTGGATCGTTGCTGGTGAGCAGCTCTGGGACAGGGAAGGGGATGGTGTCGATGGTGGTGTTCAGGCTGGATGTAAGACTGCACTGACAATTTGTGCACAGCATGACAGGTGTATGTATGGTCAAGTGATATATGTTCTGGACATTAGCGTTAGCGATTTCTTGAATATAAAGCTTATAACTATAAAAAGAGGATTTGCTCACGACTTGCGTAGACTGGTACCAGTGTATCGATTTAAAAGTTACGGGCCTAGTATACGGCGTCGGATACTGCGCAGTTATGGGGACTTGTAGTTGAAAATTGGATGGTTTCGAAAGCGATTTGATTTGATTTCTGGATGACCGAGACTCGATTTGAAGCGATGACGGGAGAACGCAGAATATTCGAGCGCGGACTTCGAATTGAGTTCGAAGGCAAATCGGTGCCGGTTTCGCACGGTAAACGACCTGTTAAACTTTCGGTGCTTAGCATGGCCAGCCTCGAGTTTCGATTGCCGTAGCTGATTACGGTATTACAGTAAAATCGTTCACCTTGGAAAGATCTATGAAAGAACGAAGTCAAATCGCTTTACAAGATTATATGTCCTTCCCTCCATAGCTTACTGGCTCGGACCAACCGCCGCTGCGCATGCGCAGCGCAGCGCTACACCACCCATCAACAGATAGTATCCTGGCTCGAGTTATTTTAGCTTCTCATAGCAATGTGATGCAGAAGACGAAATATGACCGGATTTCTCGTGACCAGACCAAGGGGCATAATCAATAGGGGGTTGCTAGTATTTAAGTCGGGGCGCGGGCAGCTCGGGGCTTCTTCACCTCTTGCTTTCGTACCTCATCCACCTCCTCTCTACGAAAACAAAAATCTTCTCAGCACTACACGACCGCTATTGAATATATCTGCAATGCCTAGCATCACGAAAGACATGATCTCTGCACCTCTGTCCGCTGAGTACGGCAACGCCGTCGTCGGCCGCGCCCGATTCCGCCCCGTGGTGCGCACGACCCGCAGGATCCTCTGGGTCTTCAAGAAGACGACCACACGCAGGCTTGCTTACTGAGTTGCTCTGGGGCGTCGGTGATCTGAGACCAGTGCGCTGGCGGGAGAAGGGAGGAGAGGGGTCGCTACCCGCTCGTCCCCTATCCTGTCAGCCACACCCCCGGAGAACGTCTGGTGGGAGGAGAGGGAGAGGGGTCGCTCCCCGTTCCTTTTCTTTCTCAACTGCCGCACGCGGGGGTCATCAAAAGAACTTCGGTTCATCAAAAGAGCTTCGGCTTATCGTCAGCTTCTTGCAAGGCAGTCTTGAGACAATCTATCGGGCCTCTTGTTTGCCGTCCTTTGCCAAAAGAACCTCGGTTCATCGGGAGTAATCTCCCAGGCCACGCCAGGCTTTGATCGCTTCAGGATTTCCGTTTGGGCATACTCTGGACATCTCCGGTCAGTCGTTCTTCCCTTCCTTTCACGTCTACCCTACTAACTACGCTACAGACCACATCTTAGACAGCCCCGTCCGTCGTTGTTCCCCTCCTTTCATGCCTACTCTACTAATTAAGCTACAGACCACGGATACGCTACATTTGATGCTCGCTGATTAATCTGATTATGCAGTTTCTGAATCCCTGCCCCTGCCCCTGCCTTCTCCCCTGCCCCCTCAAGACCCTGGCCGACGCGGACTACTAACATCTTACAGGCCGCAGCCATCGTCTTACAGCTCTGCCGTAAGGCGATGTCCGCGGCCGTGTCTTCACATTGGAAATGTGGGGCCTACATGCGAAGTGCTCTGGCCGGCCATGCAATAGCAACCCCAGCGTTGTGGCTGTGCTGCCTGCTAGCAGCCTCGCCACATCCTTACCTAGTCGTAGCATGATCCAGTTGTCTCTCCTTAGCTAATACCACCCGTTTGCCCCCCGTTTGCCCCGCCTCTCGGCGCTGTCCCTCCCCGCTGTCCCTCGACAGGCCCGTCCCAGCGTAAGTGACACTGATGAAAAGCCTTGGTCCCATTCGTCACGGTGGATAGTAATATCGTATTTGAACCGGCGGCATCAGTGCCTTACCGAACGAGGTTGTGAAACTTAGAATGCATGTAGGGAATAGTACGGCTCCAACAACGTGTTGCTAGATATATGATATGATATCCTGTTTTTGCGCCCAGGACCCACAGACACCGAAATGCAGAGATTTGCATCACTGATGCCCATTTCTGGGTAAGCGGCGTTTGCAATCGCGGAAAACCCAAATGGATGTGCCATGTTTATCTTTTTGGATGGGCCGAACTCCCGGAATCGGTGTACTAGGTGTACTGTCCTTGTAAGCCACGGCTAAATACGAGGCAAGAAATGGAATTTGACGCGAGTATGTATCAGTAGGATCAGACCTCAGAGATCTTCTGTTCAAGGATTCGACACTTGGCGTATTCGAATTCGCCCCGGCTTTGAGCAACCTTGTATTGAGTCGACTGATTTCCGATTCTCGGCACGGTGACTTGGACAATCATGGATAGCACAGATAGATCGCAGTCTTCCGTCCAAGCTATGCGCCATATTCGCGTAGCAATGGTGATTGCAAGCGTTATCGTTATGACGGGTTGCGTGAAGTTCGAGACTCCCGGGTGCTCGCGGATAAGAGAACTGGGGCTACATACTTGTGATATAACTTTTGTCAATGTGGGCGTCTTACAAGCTGCCGCGGGCGCAGACCGACCATCGAAATTGCTGAATTGGAGGAAGATTGGCGAGGTTAGATAGGGTTTGAACACTGATCTGCGGCGGCTGTGCGAACAAACAAGTACATACAAAGTGTCAAATTTATCGAACCTCGAGGCAGCCTCGAGGACAATTTGGCTTCAACGCTACTAGAAGTCTTCCTTCAGTGTTCCTTGCCGAGCCGCCACAAGCTTCCTACATTCGCTATCGATTCTGTGGGGCCTAATGCACGCAACTTAAACTGGCTTGCTACATTCCAGTTCCAGTTGCATTGGCCCACTGTCGCGGTATCTTGTCTGATAACAAACAACGGACCCGAAATCCTTGATAAAGCTAGTCCATCGCCATTACGAAGGACCCACTTTGGACCCACTGCTCACAGCTGCATGAGCCTCGACAGTCATCTCAATATGTCGCAGACTCGCATCCAGAAATTTTTTTCCAGTGGGCCGCCGATTTCAAATCACGCCTTTGGTATGTTCCGACCACGTTTTTGTCACACCGCCCAGGACGCCATCTACCTCAGTCCCGCAAAACGACAAGCCCGATGACTGCACGTGTATTGTCTCCAAATGCTCAGATCACAGGCCGAAGATGATCTTGGCCTGGCATGATCCTGAATTGAGCGCTGCTTTTGACAGTGGGGTCGCTGGCCAACTTGGGCTGTGTACGTCGGGGCGGCGGCGCCGGGCTTGAGAAGTCTCGGCTTGTGTGTCCCTGATTGATTACGTTCAAGAGGTCCAAACTCGGTTGTGTCTTGAAATCAGTACAGCGGCGATGGAATTCCTTTCCTCGTGTTACTTATCTAATGCGTAGGTATAAGAAGTGAAATAATGTACCTGGACATACACCGCGAAATCTCCCGCTCATCCCGCTCATACGTCCAAGATGGCTCATCACAGCGCAACAACGAAACGCAAGATTCTCATGCTTCACGGGCAAGCATCTATGTTCAGTGCCTAAATGACTCTCATTGACTGGCAAGAATGCGCAGATATGGCCAGAATGCATACATGATGAAACAAACGGTGCGTGACAACATACGAACCATGGCAATGAAACTTATCTCATCATGGTAGATGGCTTCAACAATAGCGGAGTGTGATGACGATGTCGAATTTTGTTCGTGTTCACCCTCACGCATAATATCTCATCATGCTGACAACCAAACAGATTTCCTTGATGCGCCCCTCGTCCTCGTCCCCAACGATCATGTCCACGGATACAATGCATCAGTAGTTCGATCGACTTTAAATACCCATCAAGTTTGCTCGGATCCCACTACATCTCCCGCTCGCTCTACCACGCCCCGCGGATGGTTCAAGCTCGATTTTCAGCACGTACAAGCAAACATGAAGGAACTTGAAGCGAGTCTGCTCTTCCTAATGGAAGTCCTGAGCAAGCACAAATTCGAAGTATGTTTTGCGACCTAACATCTGCAGAAACCTCGCTGATATGGCGTCTGTTAGGCTATATTTGGGTTTAGTCAAGGTGCACTACTTGCCGAGCAAGTTGCCAGCATGGTTCGCGATGTTTTCTAAGCTCTTGCGCATGTGCCGGGACTGACCGTATACATCAGCTGGAACGCCCTGAATTGTACCCTTCATTTTTCGACGTCTGCAAAGTGCTACCTGAACCATTGTAAGCGCTGATTGTTCATTCTAATCTTCTAATATCTCACATATATGTATAGACGATTCGTAGTGGCTGTTTCTGGATTTCTGGCAAGGGGGGAGTGCTCGTCATGGGAAACGAGCCCATCCATTGACTCCCTTCAAGACTCAACCCTATTCATCGAGACGCCAGTGCTCCACGTTATTGGTCGCACAGATGTTATCGTAGTCCGCGAGCGATCCGAAGTTCTTATCAACTTCTCCAAGAATTCACGGATAGAGGAGCACGCTGGGGGTAAGTTCTGAATTCACTGCTTCTTGATAGTTTCATAGGACTTATCTGATTTCCTATTGCTTAGGGCACGCTATACCCACTAGACCGCGATGGCGTAAATTTTTTGCTGCTTTCTTCCGCAATCCATTTGGTCATATCACTTCGCCATCAATTCCCACTTTGCAAACCGACGTGCACACAGGATTCTTGCCGAGAGACAATTCGCTAGTCATTGGGAAAACGCTGCCTGCACTTTACACAGATAGTACCGACGACGACAGCAGCTCTGCTCCTTCTACGCCGGACTCCCTGCCTATGGCCGTTCTTGAGAACCCAGTCGAGTTGATGACACTGCCTTCTGCCTGGAACAGCTCCAAGAATGGCGATTCTTCGCCTGGAGAGCCTCGTTTGCATTTCGAAGACGAGTCGGGGATCGGCTACATCGATGCGTAGGGGTTCCCTGTTTGGCTTGTCTCACAGTGATTCGTAGTTGTAATTTTAAATATTGTACCGGGATCTAGATGTATGTTTTTGTACGGTACCGCAATGTAATTTACATCAGTATGCAAATTGTTGTTTTGTGAAGGTCGAGCCACTGTGCTTGAATACAATATTACATGCTCCGGTGGATTCGTGCAAGTACATGGGATATCGAATTTCACACCTGACTTCGTCATGTTGAAATACGAATACTAGTTTTCACCCTCCTTCGTAATGGCAAGGACGGTCGCTCGCTCAGGGGACGCTTCTGTATACAGCTTGATAAATTTGCGCGTGCCATCGAAGATTCCTCACTGCTATCCATGTTAGGGCGGGTAAGACAGCCAGGCCGGGATAGGATCTCAAGCTGTCAACCCAAGAATGATATTATTTCATCTCGTTTCCACGATGCGGGGCCATCGCACCTGAGTGCATGCAGGCCAATTGGGGTAAAAGGGGGCGCCATGTGATTCAGAGGACTTGACGTTGACCAAAATAACGCGGGCGAGGTGTGATGTCCGAGGTTTTGCGTTAATCTTGCAGTGTTTTCAACTCATGCCACTCCACGACTTGAGTTGATCCGCTTAGATGCCATATGAGTCGGCTTGTCGGCGAAGCATACTTTCGACATCGTCGCAAAAGAACCGAGACACAGTGGGTATGGTAAGCAGGTCTTCTCGCGTGAAAATCGCAATGCATGCTGGAGGAGTCCCATCAAGAGCTTTTCAATGGCGCATCGCAGGCTTGTATGTTCTGGACAAACAAGACACGAGTGCAAGTCGTGGGTGCTGCAGTCATCCTACGGTGACAGACACAAGCAGCATCTGCTTTTGTGACGAAAACCATTCAGATTAAGTCGGACCGGTGAGGGAAGTTCTTCGAGCTACACCACCGGGCAAGGTCCTGTCAGCCCATCGACAGGTGACATCTGGTTAGAGTGGAAGACAAGGCACAATGATCGCGTCACAGCCCTAGCGCGTCTGGTAGATGCGATATTTCTTAAGTTGCACAAGATGACAAGAGACGCAGACATAGAATCTGTGCTGGGACTGAGATGATAGAGTCGTGATAGAGTCAATAAGGCGTTGGGTTGCAGGTCACAGTTGGAAGTGAGCGTGTAAGCAGCATTGATGTCCGTAAACTTGGATGACGTAAGTTGATTCCTCTTCATCTTCTTCCTCTCCTGTCGGCCAACCGTATACATGTTTATCCACCACATTCCGGTATCATCGATATAGACATGTCGCTGCTGTGATCTTTATTGGAAATTACTTGCTTCTGCTTGAATTCTCCTTCGGGAATTGGTATTGTGCTGCGGGCCCGCAGCTCAACCCCTGAACGGCCTACTGGATGTTTTCACTTTGACTTGTGCACACAAGTCACTAGAATCTAAAGCAAGCTTTCATGCATATTGCGTGCTCTGTGATGTCTTTCAGTCAAAACATCGAATGCTCCTCGTATTTCTTGTTCAGAGCTCTGCCAGTGCTGGCATTCTACTCGCACTGGCCTGGTGCCGTGCTACATTGTTTATACTGATTACTTTAGGTCCGATGCGGACGCCAAGTATGTACATCCAGCAGTGCTGGAGACTCTGATTTACGGACAGTCAGGCCGCACACGACAAACGGCCATCGTTGCACTTTTGCCCCGGATAAACCCGCCATTTCACCATTTGACAGAACCCGACAACTATTGACATGCAGCCCACATGCAACGCAGGCCCAAATTTCCTCTCATGGACGGACCCGCACTTGTGCCCCATTGGGACGTGACAGCGCCTATCTGGGCTCCGGTCGTGCTCGTCCTGCGCCCGTTGTTTGCCAATGCATCGACCGCGGACCAGTGTCATGCCAAGAATGCATCAACCCGAGGTATTGCAATGAGCATGACTTATTGCGTATGCAACGTGAGGGTATGATATCCCCGAGTGCAAGGCTTGAGCGCACTAAAAGATTCTAGCGCTAGCTGAACAGCCTTGCATAAAAGCAAGGCGTCCAGTCCCGGTCAGCATCATCAACTCATCCTCTCTTACTCTCTCGTCTCACCTTTCAGTACTCTTTTCTCCAGACCAAGATGCGTGTGTCAGCTTCCTTCGTGCTCCTCTCCATGGTCGCGGCCGCCATGGCCATGCCCGCCCCCAGTAGGTCTTCTAGCGAGCTCGTTTGTTCCTTCATGTGCTCATCAAAGCTTTGCAGTTGATAAGCGTGTTCCCCACGTTTACACCGCAAACGTCGAGGAGAAGCGCGTGCCCCACGTCTACTACAACGACGCCGAGGAGAAGCGCGTACCACATTCGTACATCTCCAACGCCGAAGAGAAACGCGTCCCGCACTCTTATACCTCCAACGCTGAGGAGAAGCGCGTGCCTCACTCTTACACGTCCAACGCCGAGGAGAAGCGCGTTCCTCACGTCTACTACAACGACGCCGAGGAAAAGCGTGTCCCACATTCATATACCTCCAACGCTGAAGAGAAACGCGTCCCGCATTCCTACACCTCCAACGCTGAGGAGAAGCGTGTACCACACTTCTACAGACCCAACAGCGGCGCCGAGGAGAAGCGCGTACCTCACTCGTACACTCCCAACGCCGAGGAGAAGCGCGTGCCACACTCTTACACTCCCAACGCTGAGGAGAAGCGTGTACCGCACTTCTATCGACCCAACAGCGGCGCCGAGGAGAAGCGCGTGCCCCACACCTACTACGACGACGCCCAAGAGAAACGTGTCCCTCATTCATACACATCCAACGCTGAGGAGAAGCGTGTACCGCACTTCTACTACAGTGGCGCCGCCGAGGAGAAGCGCGTGCCCCACACCTACTACGACGACGCCCAAGAGAAACGTGTCCCCCACTCTTACACCGCCAACGCTGAGGAGAAGCGTGTACCACACTTCTACAGGCCCAACAGCGGTGCCGAGGAGAAGCGCGTGCCCCACACCTACTACGACGACGCCCAAGAGAAGCGCGTACCCCACACCTACTATGACGATGCCCAAGAGAAACGTGTCCCTCATTCCTACACATCCAACGCTGAGGAGAAGCGTGTACCGCACTTCTACTACAGTGGCGCCGCCGAGGAGAAGCGCGTGCCCCACACCTACTATGACGACGCCCAAGAGAAGCGCGTGCCCCACACGTACTACGACGACGCCCAAGAGAAACGTGTTCCCCACTCGTACACCGCCAACGCCGAGGAGAAGCGCGTACCGTCCTACGCCGATGAGAAACGCGTACCTCACTCTTACACGTCCAACGCTGAGGAGAAGCGTGTGCCGCACTTCTACAGGCCCAACAGCGGCGCCGAGGAGAAGCGGGTGCCCCACACCTACTACGACGATGCCCAAGAGAAGCGCGTCCCTCATTCCTACACCTCCAACGCCGAGGAGAAGCGGGTGCCCCACGTCTACAGACCCAACGGCGCCGAGGAGAAGCGTGTGCCCCACACCTACTACGACGACGCCCAAGAGAAGCGCGTCCCTCATTCCTACACCCCCAACGCCGAGGAGAAACGGGTACCACACGTCTACAGACCCAACGGCGCCGCCGAAGAGAAACGCGTGCCCCACTCGTACACTGCTAACACCGAGGAGAAGCGGGTACCGCACTCTTACACTTCGAACGCCGAGGAGAAGCGGGTGCCCCATGTCTACAGACCCAACGGCGCCGCCGAGGAGAAGCGCGTGCCCCATACCTACTACGACGACGCCGAGGAGAAGCGCGCGCCCCAGCACGCCCCCGTCGCCTAGAGTAAACCGCCGGCGCGCGAATCATATCATCTCTCTCAGGGTTTTAGATTTACCATGTATTTATCGTACCACGCCATGTCGTGCTCTTATCTTTATTCAATCCAAGCACATTTTCCAGTTCCAGTTCCACTCGCATCCCCGCATTCATTCGCGAAGTGGTATATGATTCAGGGGTACTTGACAGGTAGTCTATAATACGCGGGTCTGACCCGATAATAACCCGACTATAATGATAGGTAGGGCCGCATGAGCAGGCGCTATAATGATAGGTGGGGCTGCATAGCAGATAATAGCCGAGACGTGACTGCGTCTGGGTGCGCGAGCGCAATGGGGGGGTCGAGCGGGGCTCGTTTCTTTGGGTCGGCGTCGAAGCCGGTTTTGCGAAATCCCTCGTCGTCGTCGTCGCTGCGCCCTACTCCTCCGGGTCCTCGTTGATCGACGACAGCGAGAGCTGCCGCCGCCTATGGCTGCCCGCTGCGGGGCGCCGGCCCTTGGGCGACGACGCTGCGGGGGCCGAGGAGGGGAAGCTGAGGGAGTCGGCGGGGAGGTGCGGGGGGTGTGTGTGCGCGGGGGAGAGGCTGAGGTCCGAGGCCGAGCTCGAGGCGGAGCTCGGCGCGGAGCTGCTGTAGAGCACGTACGGCTCCTCCTCTGCGTCCTCCGCGATCGGACCCGTCGACGCATCCGCCTCCCATGCCCTCTGCTTCTGCACAACCAACAGCCAATCAGCACGGAACGCCATGCGCGGGGAACGGGGGGGACTCACGAGCTCGGCGGGGGAGGCGGTGTTGTAGGCGAGCTCCGCGCCCTGGGTGTGCTGGATCCAGCTGGAGACGCGGCGCGCCCACTCGCGCTTGCGCAGGAAGGCGATGCGCTCGCGGCGCTGCAGCGCGCTCTCGACGAAGGGGTGCTGCCGCCCGAAGGCGTCGTAGCGCGCGGGCGGGAGCGCGGTGACCACCGGCGCTGTGGGGAACGAGTACACGGACATGCTGCTCGAGTTGTGGGGGAGGGCTGCGAGGGCAGGGGTATTAATACACGTAGGCTGGGCTGGTGGGATTATATAGGCGTGGTGCCGGTGCGCAGTGGGACTTTATAGCGATTAGGTTCTCACAGATCTGGGCCCTGAATAATCCATGCCAAAGCGCTTGGAGAGATGAGTCAGCGCGTGTGCTGACGCACCCTGTCCGAGCCTGCTGTCGGAACGGGCGTGGGCCAAGTCAGGATTTGGCCGTGGCTACGAGAGCCATCGGATTTCATTTGCGGGGGTGCAGGGTGCGCAGGGGGCAGGTGACGGACGCCGATGCGGAGGCGGTGGCGGGCGCAACCGCTGCCAGCCGCTGCCTCTCCCAGGCCCAGACCCCTACTGCCCGCGGAATGAATCTCCTTTGAATCTCCTCCAGGGTCAACTACGCCCAATCCCTGCTGTCTGACTGCACCTGATACCAACCAGCCTCTCCGATCAGCTTCGCGTCGCCCGGAACTGCGAGGCTACTTCCATTCCCAACGTGCATCGTCACGCGCCCCGTCCGAGCGTGTCCCGGGCGCCTGCTCACCAGCCTCAAATGGAGCTCCACAAGCTAACCTTGGACTGGGTGACAGCGGAGACTGACCGTCCGTGCCTGGAAATAACTTGGCCAGCTCTCGGCGCTGGCGTTTCGGGGGGTCGACCCGCTAATTTTAGCGGCAGCAGCAAGTTGGGCCGGCGTGCACTGGTTTGTCTCAATGACGACGCTGCCGATGGACGTCGGCGAAGGAAGTCGAAGGTCATCAAGGATGTGTGCACAAGTAAAAGCGGTGCAAGAGAGCAAAGGCTAAGGCTCAAATTCACTTTACGCTTGGGACTCGGCTTCGTTCCTTGCCACCACAAACCAGACTCCATCTCGCCAGCAACACCCACGCCTGGCCGCCCGTCCGCCCACGGCCGAGCTTTCCCCATCCCAAGCACAGCGCTGGAATTTCAACAAGCACCAAGTATATATACTGCGCACTTAAGCTTGCGCGGCGGCCGACGATATCAGGACGCGACGTCACCACTGCGGATCGAGCCACCGCTTCTCACACCCGAGCCAATCTTATCTCCAGCCGAGGAACGCTAATGCCACGAATAGGGCGGCACCGCACTCCGCCCTCAGCGCAGACCGCGCATATCAGCCCACGTTCCAGCCAGCTCGTATGCATATACCCATCTTTGGCTCGCCCTCGATGCCTTCACAGACGCGAAATGCCGGGCATGGACTCGGGTGCCGCCATGCATTTCATAGAAGCCATAGATCAGCGGCGATATTGAGCTACGTGCGGGTGATGCAGACTCGGATGCCGACCTCGACCAGGGGATATCGCGCCCCGAATCCCCCCTCGGCGCGCACCGACGCAATCGCAGGTGCTCGGGGACATGGAGATCATGCAGGGCGGCCGGGATTCCGCTTCATACTGGGCAATGTTCTGACTGGGAAGCGGTTGTGCTCCAAAATTCATATCCATCTTCGGGTCGGCCGCGATAGCAGTATAGACCCACGCCCTGCTCTTCACGGCAGTGCTGGTGCCCAGACGTGAAATGGGCAACCGCCCCCTCACAGAAGGTCGCTGATCAGACTGGTGATTGGCAGTCCAAACTTGTATCCAGCCCAGGAAAATAGGGCGGTACCGAGCCTCGCCTCCAACTCAAACCACGCAATACAGTCCACGTTCTAGCAGCTCATATACCCATGTTCGGCTCGCCACCCTCGATGCTTCACGCAGACGCGAGATGCCGGCACATGGACTTGAGTGCCGCCCATTCCATAGCAGCCCACGGAGACGCGGCGATATGGAGCTACGTGCGGGATGTGATGCAGATGCCGACCTCGACCTGGGGATATGCGCCCCGAATCTTTCTTCGGGGTGCACCGAGTGCCAACGGGTGCTCGGGGACATGGAGATCACGCAGGGCAACATCGGTGGTCGGCGCTGGAATCCGCTTCATACTGGGCGATGTTCTGACCCAGAAATGCACGTCATATATCTATCTATGGGTCGGCCCGTGCGATAGCTCGGCGAGCCCACCAGTATCTCCACTCCTTCACGCCAGCGCTAGCACCCAGACGTGAAATGGGCAACCCCCGTCACTTCACAGAAGCTCGCTGATCAGACTGGCGATTGGCATTTCGGGCTGCGCCGATAAACGACGCGATGTTCGGTGCTTGAGCTGCTCCAATATTGCGTGTGCGGATGTTGGCTTCTGCGAGAGCGCGGAAAGCCTGGCTATGTCTGCGCGCGAGCTGGCGTGTGTCGGCCCCGCATCTCGCCAGCTAAAAATTCCCTTCCGCAGCATACATCCCAACAAACGATCGGCATAACCCTAATCCTACAGACCAGCTTCTCGCGTCGTGTTCGCGGACGTTGCAATGAGCTGCCTGCCGCCCTTCACACCCCACTCCGGTATCCACCCACCCTTTCCACGCCTGCCCCGATATTCCCAGCCGAACGTTCGGAGGCGAAAATCCTGCGCTCGCCCATCACCACCCGCTTCCTTCTCACCCACCAAGCAACGAGGTACACAACTCTGCACAGCCCTCGTCGCTTTGTGACCAGCCACAGGTCCCTCCAGCCTTCACCCCGTCACCTCCGGGACCCGTTATTCCTTCGTCTTGCTTCCCGCCACGTCCGTCGTCGTCTTCTCGCCAGTCACATAGCTGCTTATATTTTCACCCTCCGCTCCTTCCTGTCGCAGCATACATCTCGAACAAACGAATTGCATAATTTTAATTGTACCAAACTGGCTCAACGCATGGTGTTCGCGAACCCCGCAATGTGCTGTCAGCTGCGATCCGCCTGCCCGTCACAGCCCATTCTGGTGCCCACTTTCCAAGCCATCCCCCGATGTTTCTCGCCGAACGTTCGAAGGCGAAAATCCTGCCGCTCCACCCCGCTTCCTTCCCACCCCCGGCACCAAGCGACGAGGTGCACAACTCTGCACAGCCCCCTCACCCCTCCAGCCTTCACCCCGTCACCTCGTGGACCCGTTGTTCCTTCTGATATCAATAGGCCAAATTATTTCTTCTGATATCGATGGGCCCAATTCTCCACATCATTCACGCCCTCAACCCCGGGCAGCGAGGCAGCACGATGTGCATATATGGCGCCGGTATCACCATTCCAGATCTATTTCCCCCGCGATAACTATCCTTCGACTGATACACTATCGCCGGCAGTTCCTGTCTGCGGGCGCAGTGCTTGGCCTGCGCATTTTGACGCTGCTGTGAATATTTTCAAGCACCTGCGGAACTTTCTGCTCCTCGGTTTTCTGATTAAGTCTGCGAACGCGACGCGGCGCGATTTCACGGCGATTTTGGGTGATTCGGTGAAACCGTCACTGATATGGTTTGGGAACTCTCGCATTACGATTATGCACACCCAATATGCTTGCTGGACTTCTAGACATGATAACAGTGTTTTGTGGCTATCTGGGCGCGCATATAATGTTTTGTGTTGCGATGGGAAGGGGGAGACGTCGCGCTACATTTTTGTCAAAGGGTGATCACTTTACTCAGCTTAACGTCCACTGCGCCGTTTGGCTTGAACTCAAATACTAGATTTATATGAGAACTGACATATACAAGACTTCGTCGATGACCGAGGCAGTAGCATAGCCCAAGAGCTGCGCTCGATGAAGCCAGATACCCAGCATGTATTACGTAAGAGGCACATTTGAACGGCCCGGTGGCGGCGGCTGCTGCCCTTGTCCTTTTCCCAGACTCTTGCTTTCGTTACACTTTGAATGCGCCCTGCACGATCAGGAGGCGGTGTTCTTAATTATGCCTTGTATTCATGGCACTACTCCTGTGCTCGAGTGTACTAAAAACTAATGTTCTCGCCTTTCTCAGCTGCCTTTGAGCCCATATGGGAGTCTCTTGTCTGCTTTTTCAAAAAGCTGGGCATACTTAACGATGCGACGGCAGAAGCTGAAAACTTCGTCGCAATTTCCTCGTGCTAACTGACTCGCGATACAGATCTTCAACGTGCACTCTCCGCTGTCCGTCGTTTTCTGCGCCGACCGTCTTCGATCCCCATGGCATCATCCAGCTCCCGGCCCAGCCATTCTTCACGTTCACCGTCAGCATCTGACATCAACTCCACTGCTCATGAATCATCTCTCCATATCGCAAGTTCTGAGAGCCCCTCCTGCCGCGATAAGCAGGGAACAATCGCCATTGCCGGTCTCGCGGGATCAGTTGTTTTTAGCGTTGCATGCATCATCACAGGGATCGTCATTGCCTGCTATACGGGTTTGGTTCACGACACTGTACTCCCCCCTGGCGTGTGGAGAAATCTCGCAGGCTCATTCGATGCGAATTTCGTACCATACACAGGTGTCGTCGCCATTCTGCCCAATTCTCGCGTATCGTCGGAAGCCTGCAGCTTGCTGCTCAATTTCCTGGTGACCATATGCACAGAATCCATCGGGTTCGTCCATCACGCGGCCCTAAAATCGACGCTTGCCTCTAATGGCCAGCTCAATTATAACACCAATCCCCGGCTGGTGTCTATGATGCGCGTCGCACACTGGAGGCACCTCAACGGCCCTTTGTTCAATATATTTATGGGGCTTCTCCTCACACTTTCATATTCATCCAGCTCTCTCATCTTCATCGCAACATGGTGGCAGTCAATTGACGATGATGTCGCGGTTACTTGGTGGAGCACTTGTGTCTTTGCGGTGCCCATCACCGCTTTGGGTGTGACCCTGTCCTTGCAGGCCCTCATTGCCGCCTGCTCTATTCGCAGACTCAAGTTACTCACCTGGAGCTCCTGCCCCCTCGAAACGGTGATGTTTCTTGCTCGCAACGGCCTCATCATGCCTAGATGCGGACAGCCCGTACATCCAACCACGAATTCGGGCAATGCATCGTCGCCTTCAGCCACGTCTCGGCAATCAGCATGGAGATCACACCCCGCCGTGAAGAGGGTCATATCACTTCTATGGCTCTTATGTGCCGCATGCGCCGTATGGGGAGGCGTTGTGTACCGCAGCGGGCTAACAGTGCCAATAACACCAAGACAGTCACAAATTACCCCAGGCTCGTACTCTTGGAGCTTGATACCTTCAGATAATACCGGCGAAGTATGGATTTTTTACGATATATTTCCCACTTCTATGGCGATGCCGTGGCTCCAGATTTTTGCAACATTTATAGCTATACAGGGGTCTCTCACATTTGCACTCCATTGCGCGGAATTGAATATCAATATCGTATGGGACGAGGCACAGTGGCAGCAAGGGATCACTAGTTCTGGCTCGTTCTCACCCCGAAATTCTCTTGCGGCAATGTTCGGGAGCTGGCCAAGCATTGCCCTCCTGGTCGCCAAGCCCGTGCTGCGTGAGTATGTGCTGGATTTTCTGGATTATGACTTACAGTGCATCCTTGATAGACTGGCTATTTGGTCTCGCTATGAACGCAGAAATCTCAGTTGATCCGCTCCAAACTGTATTGCTCAGCATGGGCCTCGTGTTCAGCCCAATCCAGGTCAGTCCTAGATATTTCTCTAAGCTGCTTCGAAATGGTACGCTGACAGTGCTATTTAGATTCTATACCTGTTCATTGCGTTGGTGGTCTTCGCAAGCGGCATGTCATGTTTGGCACTGCATCGCCCTCGTGGAAACCAGCCTACCACATACGGGCATATTCAGACCGTCGCCGATAAGATCGATATTTGGGCTCCAGCGTTTGAACAGGATTGCAAACGTTCACACGACGGAGAACCAAAAGGTCCTGCTAGTGCGCTTCTAATTATATGATTCGAAGGTCACTAATCATCAATTCTAGACGCCAGCCATTCTTCTTTACCTTCGCTGCATCATGCGGTGTAACCGTGGAGATATTTTCTGTTCAAACATGATGTTATCCACCAAACACTACGCACTATCTGAGTTAAAGTTCTCCCATCGCGCGTCTCACTTTGTGGCAATTGACGACTCTCCAATCTGTAGTACTACCGCTGATACAGCTGAGAAGAATTCAAAATCATTTTTCCAACGGTTCCGACAGAGAAGTGATCAGGGATGTAGCTGCAGGGTTTCCTTGGCCGCAGGAGACTTTGTCCCATGTCATCCAAGGATTCGCTGAATATGCGTGATGTAGTGAGATCTTATAGAATCAATCACATTTCAGCTCAGACAATCGCTTGCATCACAGTAGTAGACTAAGTTCGCATATTTTGTATAGACTGCTGCTACCTTAGATTACGATCGCACAAGTTTATAGCTTTCAACCGGTAGGATCAGTGGTTGACAGCTGGGACAGGGAATGAACGCGACTGGTTGCCGATTTTTAAGGATGGATGGCCGTGGTGGTTGTATGCAATTGAATGTTCAGGTACAGAATCCCTGAAGCTGGGAGACGCGTTTGAGACGCGCTTCAATTTGCGGCAAATGCCGATGCCACTTTGACGCGTATTACACGTGGCGATTGAAAAACTGCGGTAGTATTAGCAGTGTCTCCTCCTCGACGACCCTCCGTTCAGTTAACCCTTGCATTTCATTCCGGTAGCACCTGTGTGCAGCGCTCGGAAGCGAAGGACTGTAATGCCTACCCCAATGCTACCCTCAGCTCTGCTAGACCTCATAGCGCTTCGCGCATCCCTTCGGTCCGGTCTCGGCAATGCTTGCAGAACCAGACATATGCACCAAGCGGCTTTGGCTTCCTTGCCTAACTCAGATATACCGGTCGGACAGGCTCTGTATGGTCGGTGAGTAACATATCGTTCAGGTGCATTGCGAGCTTAACTGATATTTGCAAAGCCGGAGAATGCGCAGACGACGCGACCTTGTGGTACGACCTGCGGAAGGGATGTCACTCGCATCACCGATGGCAGAGCCTAAGTCTGAGTTGGAGCGCAGGGTGCAGGCCCTACAGGCAACTGTTGTCCAAGAGGTGCGTCGCTCAATGCTCCAATCACTTTCGATGTCATAACTGACTGCAAATGTGCATTACAGGACACAGTCCAGGCTTTGGGTGGATTTTCTGAAGACGACCTGCTTGATATCTACCAGGACCTTCTCGCCTTGCCCTCTCCTGATGCTATGACCACCACACCAAATGAGTTGTCGCCAGTGGAGGAAGACGCGGCGACCGTGCATGCAGTTGAGCAACGGCTATTTGGCGCGGAAAGATCTGCCGACGGGGAGTTGAATACAGGCAACGGGTCTTCTTCGCTGGCTGCTGCGCTACTGCATCGCCAAGGAGCTTCTCCGTTGTTAGAAGAAGCTGCAGACCTCAATGACACCCCAACATCCGATATAGACGTCCAGCTGGGCCAGGTACAGGAATATCATCGCGTGCTCGAGCGGCTGCAGGGCATCGTCGGGAAGGTGCAAGATGCGCAGCTTCGGGCTGCCCGTGGGCCGGTTCAAGACGTCTTGCCCGTCAGCATTATTGCAGACAATGAATGGGCGTCTTTAGTGCGCGTTTGTGTACGTGCATTTCTGTTTTGTCCAGATATACCAGCAAGTACTAATCTGCTTTCGTTTTCGCAGATGCATGAGCAAGATGTTGCTGCTGCTGAGCTAACCGTTGATCTTATGAAGGTGGGGTGTGTGAAACCGTGGACATAGACACATACTCATGTTACATGCAGCGATCGGGTGCCTCCATCTCGGAAGATTCCATCAACCGAGTACTTGCTTTCTATGCAGAGCGTGGAGACGTCTCAGGAGTTGAAAATTTCATGACGAATGCCCTCACCTGTACGCCGACAGCTCTTCAATTATAAAACCCTCTTAACATTTCTTCCAGTATCACCCACTGAGTCTCAACGAGATCTCCACGTCAAAGCCTATCTACGAGCTGCTGCACCAAAAACCATACCCGAAAGAGCTCTCACCGTCCTCCATAATTACGAGCTTCAGTCCAAACCTGCGCCAATGGCCACCTACACGCGACTCATCACAGCTCTGTTTTCTGTGCCCTCTTCTATTGGCCATGCACAGGCCTGGGACCTCTTCACCCACATGCGCTATGTCGCCCATCCCAATCCCGATGCGCAACTCTACACTCAGATGATCCGCGCGTGCGCCTCCTCTCTTGTGTCCTCGGCTGAGCCTGAGCGGGCGCTCGACCTCTGGACAGAAATGACCGTCGACCATGGTCTGGCGCCGTCTACCGGGACCTACACCGCCGTCATTCTCGCTTGTGCACGTTCGGGGACCAAGACCTACGTGCATGAGGCATTTCGTCTTGCCAAGGAAATGCTTGATTCGCACCGTGATGCACTTGGGCGCGCGGCATACAAGCCGGACGGAAAGACATTCTGCGCGCTACTCGAAGGCGCGAAGAGGATTGGCGACCTGGCACGAGCGCGATGGATCCTGGCCGAGATGGTGAAGGGCGACGAAAAAGGCGCTGATGAGAGCTTTGTGGATGCGCATATTACGGAGGAGGTCATGATGCATGTGTTCCATGCGTATGCCTCTTACAACGTGCCTTTCAAGCGTACTGCTGCGCCGCTGTCCCAACAGGAGTCCAGCAGCGCTGAGCAAGAAGCGAGCTCGGCTGACGCGGCCCCCGCTGATGTGCCACAATCCCAATCTCCCGGGGACATCGCTCAACAGCCTGATATTCCCTCTTTCACTCATCTCCCGCCTCAAAGCCGAGCTGAAGTTCTTGGGGAAGTTCGTGCACTGTTCGGTCGCATACTGGACGATACACACGCCGTTGATGCACCCTTCGCGTCCGACAATCCTGCTGGAAAGTTCTCGCACGTGCAACTTACCCCCCGGCTGGTCAACTCTTACCTCTCGGTGTACTACAAGCACGGTTCCCTTGAAGAGTGCCGGCGCCTCTTCTGGTCTCTCTTCGAAGAGTTAGGAGTAAAGAGGAATGTGCGCTCTTTCGTAGAGGGACTAGAGCGCTGTGCTAACGCCAAGAGAGGCACTGAACGGACGGAATCTCTCGCGTTTGCTGAGGAGTTGTATGCGCAATGGGTGCTCCTGGAGAGGGGAGAACACCCCTCTGTCCAAGAACCTGTCAGTGCTCGGATGATCGAGAGAGCGAATATCGCTGCTATTCGCCTGTGGACATTGTAAGCTTACTATCGATGTTTTTTTGGTTCTACCCACTAATTCATCTTTCTAGATGTGGTGACCTTGACCGGGCCGTTGCGCAAGTCAAGTCCTTCACGGATCGGTACCCTCCGATCGTTGTGAATAATGCACCCATCAAATTACCTTTCCAATCGACCCGCACGGTTTTGTTGGGTGCCCGCCCTCTTGTGCGAATGACACCCGCGACCGAGCTACCCGACGACACTGTCCCTCCCATACTTACCTTCCCGGATATCGAGCTTCTGCATCATCGCCTCGTCGCGATGGGGAAGAAGAAAGAGATAGGATTCCTCAAGTGGACGTGCAAAGCTTATGAAGGCAGTCTCAGAGCACGAAGAGATGCTACTATGCGTGCTGAGCCGCCTAAGGCATAGCAGCCCAGCTGAGTGCTTAGGACATGCATATGATTTGCTAATACCATATTTGTTATATATAATGTTATAAAGAACAGGATTATTACAGTTGAACATGGACATGCATGTGACGTGATTCCAATATTGGCACTTGGCGTGGTATCTCAAGTAGCAAATCCTCGTCCCATGCCTCCAATTTTGCTCCAATCCCGGCACACTTTACAAGCTTGGCTGAGGCGGTTACCGCCATTATATTGAACCTTGTGGGCACACCGAAGCTGCCACTACCAACCGAGTTGCTCGTAAGTCCATCCCAGCATCTTCCCGTCTGGTCCAGCCTTATTTGAAATTCTTTCGTTTCGGTCTAAGTCGTTGATTCGTTGGATATCTTCAGGGCGAAGGGTTGGCAGCTGCATTCATCTTGTGGTTACTTTCAACAACATTTTCATGTTTTTATCGATTGCTAACCTGGAGATTCTCCCTTTGTCTCTCTGCGTTAGTGCTTTTGGGAACAGCGACTACACCCCTTGCAACATGCCAAGCAAGAATCGTCTGTGCAGCAGAGGCGCCGTAGTGTGCGGCAATCTCTAATATTACTGGATCCGCCAAAATCTTGGCTTTTCCTGGATCAAGTCAGCGGGTAGCTTGGAAGAAATCAAAGTCATCATACCAGTTGGACTATACGCAGTAGGTACGATGCCCTTATGTTTGCAGTATGCAACTAGCTCTTCCTGCGCAAGGTAAGGATGGATCCTGACGAAATGAAGTCGTTAGATGCTACACATACTGAGGTAGCGAGCCATCATAAACTTACTCCACTTGGTTGACAGCGGGCACAACTTTCGCAGTCGTCAGAAGTTGTTCGATTCTAACTTGGGTTAGAAAGACGCTGTGTATGGATATTCTAGATAAATGCTCACGTTTTACTCGAGAAATTGCTGACGCCTATTGGTATGTCAGCTCGCTTAGCGAAGGAAGTTATAAATGACCCACCAATAGCCTTTACTCGTCCGCTGGCCAAAACTTTCTCCATGTCTGCCCATACCTCATTGAAGGTAGGACTATCGAGAATTGTCTCATATTCTCGAGGGTCTTGAGGGGTCTCGAAGGAATTGTCTTCAAGATCTCCTTGTCAATCAAATGTGCGCTCGATATGGGACCGCTATACCTTTGTATGCCGCAGCTTGAGGGAAATGCATCAAGTACTTTTCCGTATCAGCTGACTTACTCTTGCAGGGCAACAGGAGTTCTAACTTACAAGATCAAAATATTCCAATCCTGACTTAGCGAGGCTGTCTTGGATAGACTTTTCGACACAGGCATGATGGTTCCATGCAAGCTTCGTCGTCACAAAGATCTCTGAACGAGGGATAGCAGAAGCGCGAATCGCCTCCCCGACGGCGCGTTCGGTTTCTACGTCATTCCATCAAGACTAATAGTGTAGATGATCGAACATGACTCACGATAAAGCCAGGCGGTATCAAGGTGCCTGTAACCAGACTGAATGAACTTGAGCGACTCCTGATCATGCAGCGAAAGCGAAATCACCTTCAGGGCCGACTCGATCCACTCGTGCGCTCTGTCCCTGGCCTCCTGCGATATGCCGGCTGAGATGCCGAGCCCTGTCCTATCGTCAGTGGCCGCTCGATCGAAACATTTGACCAAAAAGATCCTAACCAATCGCTGGTATATGCGAGCCTGTGTTTAGCTTAAAGTTAGGTATCTGCGACATAGGAGTATGTGGGTTGTGTCGGAGTCAAAATCGGGAAAGATCATCGCGCTCAACATGGCCGATAGCTCCTGTTAGACCGAAGAAGCGCCCAATATTATCGGACCGTTGCTGATCCATTGAAGTACTATATCTGATACCAAAAAGAAGCAGCACATACATGTAACATAGTGCAACAACCCAACTCTCAATCATTCAATGGCTCAGGCATAGTTTGTCACAAAGAAACGCAGCACAATCGCCTGACACTCTGAACGACACTAGATTTCCAGAATCAAGTCACTGCAAGACCTTTTTAAATGCCTGCTAGCAATGCGTGAGATTGGCCATCAATGCATATGCGATTCTGTCACTCTAATGATCGGTGTTTTGGGAATTGGCGACGTCTTTCGACGTCCGCCACCGGATCTTCATCTGTCTTATCATGGACATCTGTAGTTCCTGAAAGCGAGAATGCGGCGCATCTCAGCAGATGGTTGCACGAATGGCAGCGGTCATAGAGCGCATCCAACCTGCCATTGCACAGCGTGGACGATCCAGCAAATTGGCGTGGCAATGTCGGCCATAAATTTACCTCCTGTCTCTCCCCGTGGGGGCAAGCGTCATTGAAATTAAGGTAATTCCTGATATAAAAACTAGTAATGCGCGGTTGCATCGGTTGCAACGGATTCAGTGTCCATTGGTGGATAAAGGAGAGATTCAGATATGCAAGTGCCATTCTACTATTCATTGAAGAGTATGAAGTAGTGCCTCCTCCGCAGCAGCTGCGATGAACCGGTGGGTTTTTGTAGTTGGCTGGAATGAAGATAATAATGAGCCCTTCATCCGTATTTCGGTCATTAAGGCACTCACGTGGTACTCGTCCCAGAAGATGTACTCGTCAGGATCGCTACAAAGGCTCCTGGGGGCTTCTCCGTATGCACCCGTAAGGCAGCTTTTGGTAATTTCCGCAGGGTCGTATCCATACTGCCTTGGGTTCGCAAATAGTTCGCTGAAAAGTGCGTACAGATCGACATATGTCACCTGCGAAGCTGCCAAAGCCTTCATCTCTGCACGAAACTCGATTGACCATTTATGCAACTGCGCAGCAGTAGCTGCGTCGATATATCCTTGGTATGGGAGTAGGGAGATATCGGGATACGACGCCACCAAGAAGTGTTTCGCCTCTTGAGTCGCCGGACGCCTTGTTGATAAGCAATAGGGGGAATGGTGGCGGATCGCGTACCTCTCTTGCGTAGCTTCTCAATTATAGTAACAACAGCCTTCGCTGTGTCCGCGCCGGTAGCGTTGGCGTCGAAAAACGCGTCGTTTGCTCCCGTCAGGATGATGAACAGCGTGTCGCCGAGGTTGGCATTCGCCTTGACGCCACCGAGATACATCGACAGCTGATCCAGGGCTGAGGGCACCAGGATGGTTGAGTTGAAGCCAGTGTACCCTTGAGTCAGGTGATTGTCGCTTGTCGCTATGTAGCAAAAACCCCTCGTCAATCATGCGGTTCCATAATCTTGCAGGACGGACTCACATCCGCCGACAGCGAAATCGTGGAGAGTCAGTTTGAGTTTACTGGCGACGTCTTCCACCCATACGGGGCCGTTGGAGAACCGGCCGTCGTAGTAGGCTGGGTCCGCTGGCCAAGTGCTATTGGTGATGCGATATGAACCATTTCCTATTCAAGGTCAGTTGAAGCTTCTAATGATATCGGATGTAGAGGGGGCGCACCATTGTCCGAGAACGAGTCACCGAAGACGACGACATTTTTGACAGCGCTGTTCGCAACATTCCGCTGTACAACTCCAGCTCGCGCATTCCCGGCGAAGAGCGCGGCGAGCGCTACGAGAACTGAGCTGTGCAAATGCATAGTTAAATCGCGGGAGTGGGCAAGCTAGCAGTGATAGAGCGCAAGAGACCTGAGCTTCACTCCCTTTATAACAAGGTGGTCGGGGGAAAGCTAGAGGGCGCTCGAACTGCGGCGTCCGTTGCTGATCGCGTGTTAACATCAGAAAACATGACACGACTGGGGACGTCGGGTTTCCTGTTTCAGCTCTGCCGACGGCCGTCGTCTCACAGCCACCGGGTTCGACTTTTCGTATGGTGGCCTCCTTCCACCAGACTCTTACATTGAATATTCCACACAGCCTGAACCGACCATATCATCAAGCGCCGACCGATATCTTACCGTCTGTTTTCACATCCACAAAATGCTATTCTATGCATCAGCCGCAGCTGAGCCGTTAAAGCACGCTCTGACTTCCGTGCGAACTCTGATATCACTGTTTGAACTCTGTGTGAATGTATAACATTGAAAGTTCTGAGTAAGTATGCATGAACTAGTCTCCCGAGGGCTGACGCCAGACAAATGGTCAAACCTGCGTGAACTCCGGATACCTTGTCTGGCGCGTGAACAAG
>JACXVL010000105.1:0-58086 GCA_014898675.1 Athelia sp. TMB | reverse complement strand
GTGAATGTATAACATTGAAAGTTCTGAGTAAGTATGCATGAACTAGTCTCCCGAGGGCTGACGCCAGACAAATGGTCAAACCTGCGTGAACTCCGGATACCTTGTCTGGCGCGTGAACAAGTCGTAGGCTGTTTCCTTGCGGACGCCGGGGCCCGACGGCCATAGGCTGGTAATAGCGCTTCATATCAAGGACCGCTCTATTGAATATATTCGTTCGCCCCTGCGGCAGGGAAACTTGAGATACGATGGAGCTGGCACGAGGCCCGAGAATGGACGAATCGAGTCGGGACCGAGATTGCTCGAGGTAGGTTAGGAGTTGCTCAAAGTTCACCGATAGCGGACATGGGCACCTCGGGACCGGGTCACGAGGCAAACGGATCAAAAAACGTGGAAGGATAGCAGTCGTGGACCTGAGATATCGGCCCCTGCCGGCCCTTGAGAAATGCTCCTGAATGATTAGCACGCAGACTGCGCGATTAGACAAAAAACTGATGAAGAAGGCATGCCGCGCGTGCGGCGCATTCCTGGAGCCGCAGGAACACACAATTGGAAGCAGCAACTTCTTCACCTCTATTCCCAAGAAGCCCCCGTACCATGTCCGGATATCACTGCCTGTGGGTAGACAAAGTCCAAGAATGCAAGAAGTTTCCGATAAGGCACCAAGACATGGCCATGAGGCCGCCGATGCCGTACGATTAGCATTTTGAACCCACGACAGCACATGGGTGCGAATAAGTGCGACCCCGAGAAGGTCTTGGAAGTTGGGGCGCAACAGAGCGCCCCACGAAAAAAAGTCACAACGGGCCTGCCTGATGACCTCGCAAGTTGTGTCGGCAGTTGATACTGGGATCGCGGATATCATTGTCTTTGAGTTTTCGCCCACCCGCGTCATACGGAACCGATGAATTAACCTTTACTCGATAACTTTGACTTTGCTGATAGATAGGAATTCGCCGAGCACGTCATCAGAGCGATGTGACACCGATGGGCTGAGGGCTGATGCATGTAGGCCGAATGAATTGGACAAGGGCGTAACCGAGACATACAGTGAAGTGGTATCAGCCTTTGTGAAAGAGTTGAGGCGCGGACCGAGCGAAACATCGCGTTTGTGAAGTAGTGCTGTCGGTCGTTGATAAGACAATCCTCGGGTGAAAAGAGGAATACATGCGGTTGTGAGGGCCGCCTATTCCCCAAGTAGCAGGTGAAAAGCCAGTGCGTCATAGGGCGCAGTCCAGCCACAGCCCAGACTGGTATCTTCGAAATTTGGACGCGGTGGCAACAAGAAATGCGCCCAGCCATCGCAGGACGTGGCTTCTAGACAGGCGGGAGTACTTCTGTTATATGTCGCATGAAACCGCTGTCTGGGTATCGTCGGAGGCATCTGTTTACCTATAAACTTTTAACCTGGTTTAGCATGATTAACGAATAAACGCAAATGAAATCCCTGCGCACCTCGGCAGGACAATCAACGCGTCATACGGAATTCTGTTCCTAGGTTCGCGCACCAGGACCGGTGGAAGCGCTAGATCTTCGGCCTCGACCTCGACCTCGACTGTATTGAAAGGACCCGCTATGCATGCGCAGCGCGCTGCGAGGCCGCCATATCTCGCGTCGTGGACAAGCTATAGAACGAAAAAAGCCAACACGTTGGTGAACCTTGGTCAACACGGCGGACCGAGCACCGCTGGGAAGATGGACGCCTTCCATTCATTCGTAAGTTGACTCACGGTGCAACCAATAGATACAAGGATATAAGCATCGATCAAGGGGAGCTGTGCCGTCAACCGCTGGGATACGTATTAGAATGCGAACATGAGCAAAAAATGGCATTGACGCACCGCCGCCGGAGATGATAGGCTTCGATTCGCGAAAGCCAACGAAACGAGGCAAGGCCCTCGACCGCGGTTAAAGGTAATTTGAGACACGCTTTCGCCGCGCAGCAGTGCCAGCTGGCACGTCGAGACTCCATGACGGCAGCCCGCGGCCAATGGGGAGCCGCCGCAATGACACAAGTTTGAGGGACCTTTTGCACGAGCGCACTGCGACATTCGATGGGCAGACGCGGGCGTTGATTCAAGCAAGATGTGATGCGCCGAGCCACCTGCAAGCTGGACGTCGTGACGGCAGCGATGGCATTGGAACCGATGACAAGCGGCCAGCGCCGAGGAAATTTTTTGTACCTGCGCCATGCTCTCACAGACAAAAGCAAAAGCAGAACCCCAAACCACGCAGGCCGGGAGGAGGTACCCGGCACGACGCGATGATCGCGAAGTGTTCGCGCCAGTGCCATTGTTGATCATGAGATTTCCCCGTTCGGCGAACGGCTTCCCAGACTCCTGCTATTTCCCCAATCCGCCTAGGGCAAACCGTTGTTCCGATGTCCTTGGCCGCGGTGATGGAAGATAGAGCGGGGAGGGGCGGGAAGAGGAGGGTGATGTGCGCGCGGAAGCGGATCCCCATTATCGTGGTGTGTGGTCAACCTTTGGAGCTGTCGACGCAGGGCGTCCTCTTGGCCCACTGACTAAGACGCCAAAGCGTCCTCTTGCTGTACATTTTGCCTTTCCACCACCGGCCACTCCCTTGTGCCGCCCCGCACAAACCACCTTGCCCTGCGTGTTCCCTGTGTGCAGTGCGGGCCACAGCTCGTGACGAGGCCACCGGATCCATCTTTCCCTGAGCAGGCCCCCTGCGCGAGGAGGGCGCTCTCCGGCTGATTCCCGGTCTCCACTAAGGGCTGGCAGACTGTAGCTTCATATCTCTATTGAGCCTTAAAGGGTTATAAACCAGGGGATCTGGGGCAGCCCCACCTGAC
The DNA here is from genome assembly GCA_014898675.1 of Athelia sp. TMB. NCBI lineage: Eukaryota > Fungi > Basidiomycota > Agaricomycetes > Atheliales > Atheliaceae > Athelia > Athelia sp. TMB. Next base: position 55,274 of record JACXVL010000105.1, on the reverse strand, counting down.
CGCGCCTCTACTCGCTCGCGGCTGATCTGCTTCTGAGGCCGGCCTGCTGACCCTATCTAGAGCTGCTCCAAATGGTCTCCTAGCACGTCGGTCCAGAGCTCGAGTCTATCAGCGCTACTGGTGCCCGTTTCAATTCCACAGGCATATAGAGTCCACAGAGCGGAGAATCATGCTGGGCGACCCGTCCCCGAGATGAAATCATCCCGTCAGGGCCCAGACGAGGCCAGCTCGCAGATGCGCCCTGATTCACATTTAGCGTCCGCGGTCGCATACTCGTCGATCTCCTCGGTGCGACGCGGGGTACAGGCTGCGAACTGCGTCCTCGTCCGGGGCGTCCAGCGCGAATGGATGCATGGTGAAACCCTCGCTGCGCGTGTTCGGGCTCACGCTTTAGCTTTCAAGGTCCATCCTATCAACGCAGCGCCTGCAAGCTCCTTCCTATCGCTCGCGGCAAGCGCGATGGAGCCCGAAACCGATCACCCAGGATCTCGCGACCTCCGAGGCTTAAGCTCAGTCAGGGCGGCACAGATCGGGACGGCTGCGAGGCTGCTCATCCGGGCAAAGGAGTCTCAGGGCACTGCCCATGCACGCGCGCTTGCCTTCTGCGGCCGCTCTGCTTCCAACCAGACAGACAGTCACCCGCAAAACCACAGCATCGATGATATGATGGTGTTACAGCGCTTAGCTAATGGCTGCCACCACTGGCCTTGGCGGCTTCTCGCCGTTGCCGCCACGCGACGATATCGCTGTACATCATCGAAGTCGAAGTACCAAGTGGCTGGGCTAGTGACTAAAGTGCTACTTTGTCAACTCTTGGCGCTGCGAGCACTTCGACCTTAATCGTCGTCACGCTTGGGCTGCTATTTTTGGATTGCTGAAACCACGGTTCAAAAAGGCAGTCTCGGGAACCGAAGGGAAACCGAGGCGGGCGTCTAGCGAGCGGCCGTAGGCCACCACCGACCGCAGAGTTTGGCAAGGAGAAAGGTAGGAACGGCTGGTAGAGTAGATAAGCCTTAATCTAATGCAATATATGCGCGTCATCGAGAGGAATGCAACTGAATTGATTACCATCCAGACTCCTATTCAAATGAGATCTGCTGCAATCGATTAGAGCCGATCTTCGTGACCAAAAGGGCAGGTTGGGCACGCGGGAGTGTGCTGTGTGGGATTTGAGTTCATGACGCACTGCAAAGCGGAAAGTATGTGTTCAATTCATGTCTGAGGTACATAATATGTGGCCGCAGGCTAGGACAAGGCGTGGCATTGAATGAACAGCGGCAGCTCTGCACGCATCGCGCCATCAGCCACGCTGCAGCGTGTGCATGTCGGCGCAAAGGAGATGCGACAGCGCCACATGCCGCGCGACGGAGTTTGAATTGTCCGCGGAAGTTTGTTCGCGATAGGCAGCACAAGAGCCGTACCTCGGGCGAACCCAGTGCCAACCAGTGATGTGGCGCTTATTGTGAGCCAGGGCGTGAGTGGCGGCGGGCGGACCTGAGGCTGAAGAGGACAAGGGCACCTCGTTGCCCAGGGTTTATAGAGAAAGGTTATTATTTATATCAGGCAGGTCATTTGATCGATGAGCTGAGGGCATTATGCTGCTGGAGCGCTGGCAGCGGGGGTGTCCGCCACTCTGAATGATTTGCACGATGAGATGATGATGAGAACCCACGTTCGAGGGTAGCGCGGTCGACGCAAACGAGGCAACAGAGACCAACACAGCGGGCCGTAAGCGAAGATGATCTGAGTCCAAGAATGGGAGGCTGTCAGGGAACGGACTTCGCTTCCAATCGGAAATCTCAACGAGATTCGATCCACAACAGGGGCCATCTCCTTTTCCGGCCACCGGTCGCTTGGCCCGTAATCAAAAAAAGCGAATAATCATCCCTCCTCTTATACCAGGTCTTATTTTGCTCTCAACCTCCATCATGTTCGCTTAACAGCTAGCCTCCGCCTCCATCGTCGTCCTCGTCGTTGTAGTCGCCGCCGAAAGCCCTCTTCTCCAAAATGTCGTCTCCCCGCCCCATTCTCAAACGTGCTCAGACACAGCAGTGCGCACCCGCAACTGCCCCCAGGTACCCGCGCTCGTCGCTGCTCCATGGCTCCCCCTCCCATGGCGTGCACTTCCCGCCCTCCCCGACCCTCACCCGCACTTTCACGGCCCACTCTCCGTCGACATACGACCGCTCCCCCATCGTCGTGTCCCAAAATACCTGCGCCCTCCCCGAGCGCGGGTGCCCGGGGCGCACATACACCCTTGACGAATCCCCATCGCACCCGCCCAGGGCGCCCACCAGCGGCTGGATGCCCCACAGCGGCCGGCACCTCCACCCGCGCGCCGTAAACTCGGGCTATCGCGCCCAGTCGCCGCTGATTGACGAAGAAGACGACGACGACGAAGCGCAACGAACGCCCACATGCACGATGCCCGCCCTCCCCCGCCTCATCCCCGACCTCTCCTCCTCCTCTGAGTCCTCGGAGGAGAGCGACGACTTCACCCCGCCCGCGGCATACATGCCCATATCCTACTTCCCCCCGCCGCAAACGAACCCGAACCACTTCCCGTCGCACCCGCCAATACCACACGCCCCCTACCGCTACTCGAGCGAGGGCCAGCAGTCTTACTTTGCCGGAACGCCCACCGCGCTCTCCTTCCTCCCGCACGCGTCTGACGAGGACCCGGCGAAGATGCGAAGAAGAAAGCAGCGCGAGCCCTCGAGGACGCGGGACGAGAAGCCCGGGAGCCCGGACCGCCGGCGACGCGCGGACGGGGCATACAAGACGTTGTCAGTTTGCAAAGCGCTTGCCAACTGCTCGCTTGACGATGCAGAGGTCGGGTGTCTGGGCGGATTCTGAGGAGCCCGGATACGTCTCTGTTTGTTTGCCTATACTATTATTCATTACTGGACTCATTTTCCATGACCATGACGAAGATCGAGTGAGCTGTGGGAGGCGGGAGGGATGGCACGGTCAATCTCGTTGTCGTTATTGATGTCGCTTGTTACCCCTAATATTCATCAGCGATTTCTTGGGATTGGTCTGCGTCTGAGTGTGACTGGCACTGCAAATTCGACCTCGAGGACTTCTGTCCCGCCTCGGACACTCCTCTCTACCGGATACTTGCTAGCAATACGGAGAATGACGGCGTTCCGCGCGCCACGGTGCACTTTGTTTACAGCCTATCACAGCTTGCTCGGGGAGCACAAGCTCCTGCTATCACGGTGACTAGCGTACAAGCCTACTTCCGACGCCGACCCATCTAGCCAACAGTCACCTGCATGATATGCTATATGATTCGCATCTCCGCGGTGACACTTCGAGGGCAAGCCTCGATTCCGGTCTCGCCTCCTCGCAGCCATTACCTCGAATCAATTGAACGCGCAGCTATTCATCATGGGCCACACTGTCTAGCACCAGCGCAAAAGACACCTACAGGACGCGATAGGCAGGCTCTAGACGCCACGAGCTCCCGGCCTCCCCGCCGCGTGTTGGGCCTTGAATACATTTACGAATGCGCGCCTGGGAAGATGCCCTGTCTGCTATCTGACAGATCCGCCACCCATTCTGCGGCCTGAATATTGCGCTATTTCTATGCCCCGCGCATTGCCGCGCATATGGTGATGCTGATACCATGGGGTGTGGCGTGGCAGTGGTGCTGTGTGCTCTCTTCCCTCCCCACAGTCCCCCGTAACCAGCGCGCAATGTCATGCCATTGCATCGCCAACGCCCAACGTGCGCCGAATGGCAAGATAGAGATCACGTGTCGCACACGCTGGAATTTATCCGACATTTCGCGAGTGCGCGTCGCAAACTTTGTTCGCCCGTCCCGAGCTTGTACATATGTGAAGGGGCCCACCCCTTCAATTGTTATCGCAGTGCCTTATCGGTGTACGTACTGGCTTGCCGTACGTATCCCGCATCCGCATCCCTTGCTTAGCCTCTGTTGGAATGATGAGGCTGCACGCTGCTGGGCATGCGTCGCTCTGCTTCCTAGCTCGTCAGGTGGAGCAATCACGAGTGGAGTCAGGGACTGCGCTGCCCATCGCATCGCTGAAGATACCCTCGGAGGGCGTTCGCTTGGGTGCAGACCTCCGACGTCAGACGGAATCGCCGCGGATCGCGTTGGCGTCGGCCCGACCCGGCCTGCTGGCTGCGACCTGAGGGGCCTGAGAGACGCGGATATGGGCAGAGATACGCCAATCGCTTCTGGGCTCGATGCTCGGCGCTCGCACTCAGGGCTGTTGGAAATGCATATGCTGGGTGATGATGTCGGAAAACGAGCGCAAGTGCGACGTCTTTCTCAGCAGCCTGAGCACTAACGGGCAACGCAACAGTACCGGCGGCGCTTGTGCACTGTACAAGATTCAACCGACTTCAGAGCGCACCGGGTTCCCGCCGCGATCGATGCGCATCCACGCTAGTGAAATCGTCTGTCGGGGCTCGCTCGCCTGTACCCGACGTCATCGATTGTACCCAGCATCGATTGTACCCAGTTTATTCGTTGCCCCGGCCAGCAGATCGAGAGACACCTCCGTCCAGCATCAGCCGGATCTTAGATTACAATCGAGGGGGCTTCCGCTGCATTGCCACCCGTCAGGGAAGTGTCGGCTCGCAAATGAAATACGGCGGACGCTGGGGTCACGGGTGCACACCCTGGCCGGTCCGCTGCATATGCATATGGCCGCGCGCGCGAGCTCCTTTGTGCTCATGCGCACCGCTCAGGGTCTTTCCTAACCAGCTGTTTCACTGGTTGGCGGGGATGGTCAGGGTCTCCCTTTGCTGGCTGGTGACAGTTGATACCCATTGATACCCAGGATAGCCGGATGTGGGAAGATCGCGTCCAGCGTACGCGGCGGCGGCGCTCGACGCGCTACTTCACAACGCGCTCTTCACACTGCAAGATCTCGGGATGGCCTTCGAGGACGTATACTGTCGGATCTAAGATCCCCTCCCGCGATTGAGGAGGGCCTCCGAGTGCTGGAGCATCGCCACCCGACCTCATTACCGCCCGCGTGACCCACGTCGCCGAGACGGGCGCGGGAAGATACGTCACGCTGCGACATATCGTTGCTTTGTTCGTGCAGCGCACATCATACATAATACCAAGGCCACAGGTGCGCATAAGGCTACTCAGGGAATCATGCACGGCTATGTCAGACACCACTCGTGGGAGGGTGGCATGGGCGCGCGGAATCGATGATGGTATCAGGCCCGGTCTAGGGTCGTTGTGCGCTTTCAGCGGCTCTCATGGGCAACGGCGCAGCTCCATGCACTTGCCAATCTCCTTATGCTCGTTATAAGGGCTGATGGCGGACGCGGAAATCAATTCAGTCGGGCAATCAAGCATGCGAGCCTGAGGCCCGCTATCTCGACGGCCTCGACTCATCACGGCGTCTACCAGTGCTAGGACCGTCGATGTCGCTCAGGGAAGAAGCAGGGCTGCTATATCCGCAGGCGTTGCGGGGTAATTCCGTAATGTGGGGTAAATGCCATTGCGGGGAAGCTGGGGTATGTCATGCACCGAACCCTGCCCGTCATCTCGCATCTCATCTTGTCATCTCAGATCCCACAGTGCCATCTGTCGTGCGAAGCAGATCTTGGACCCTTGGCCAAGTCACAATGGCACCCGAGCGCCGCGTCGGGGCTGACGTACGCGCATTCCGAGTTGCTAGATCTGCAGAGCAGAGCGCGGTCACGGTACTTCCCATTCCGGTTACTCAGCTGCGCGTAACGCAGACTCTCACACTGCGCTCATGCGCTCATCATCTACGTGTCTACCGCCTCTCAGAGTCCCCCACATCATTTTCATCCTGCAGACGTGTCCTTGCGCCTTTTTTGACATTCCGGCAGGCTGCGCCGACCCTTGCTGTACCAGCGCGATTGAACCAAGCTTTTGGTGTGGTAGTTCCACACAACTCCGACCAAAATCCCCATGGAAAGGACCGGGATATGCGGACATCGTCATCAGGACGTTTTAGGCTCAGCAAACGCGTTAGATGAGAGGGAATGGGAATACATGGTGAGTGCACGTCCTTCGCATGCGGCGTCCCGCTGAAAACGCTTAGAACATCGCCCAGTGCGATATATGCGCGTTCAGCTCGATTTAGGCTGTCATCCTGCTTGGCTGTCTTCCGCAGAGGTCATTGACATCATGTCTCCCACCCACACGGCCTGTTGACGCGAAGTCCAACTGCACTCGAGATTCTTGTGTGCCACCGCCTCCCAGACAACTTCTGGACCTGCATCTCGCATACTATTGCCACACCAGCTTGTCTGGGAGCGAGCTTTCAGAGGTCGAAATATACCTCCCTAACGTGCGGAACGGCTGCCGACGTGTAAACCGGACTCGATGATTTGGCTAGATTCAACTCTTTGCAGACGACTCTGATATCGGTCACCCTCACCATGGCATGTCATGAATTTCGATATCCAGCTATTTTCTGCGCAAGACTCCGATTTCGAGTCATCTGCATTTTACGAAACTTCTGGCGTGCCGGGAATCGACAAAACCTGGTGGGAAACCTGTCTAGAGTGGTCTGTACAGAGCTGTATAGCTCTGTAAAGATGCCGACTTTCTATAATCTCCCATAACACTCTGTACAGAGTTACACAGGCCCATCGGGTTGTGCTGATCAGTACGCGACTCTCTTCTCGAACCCTTGGTTGAAGCTGCTATGCTTTTACATTGAGACCCCCGAAAATTTCAACCACTCGTTCTATCCCTGTCCACATCACCGTTTTTTTGTTTGCCGCAATCGAAGCGCTTCCAGTTGGCAGCACATACATCTCACAAGAACCTTCCAGCATTCTCCAGACGGTCCCATTGGATTCGATTGCTACTGTATCCTGAAGAATCCTTCTGTTCACGCCCTATCGTAATTCAATTATCGACCACCTTCGACTCTGGATTCATTTCGCAATGGCTCTTAAGCGTCTTCATAATATACAACGTGCATCAACCTTCTTCCCTTCACATATCGCACTTCGCTTGTCATTTTAAGGCTTATAAATAATCCTGCGCGTAGTATTCATCCGATCAACAGCGTGGATCGATGCAACGAATCCCTTGCAGTCTTATCCGTAGGCGTCTAGGACGAAGGTTCATTCAATGTACTCAGCCACCATTTTTCGGGTACAATTTCAACATTCCATATGCGCGTTGCAAGCACTTCACATCCTTCACAGAATCACAACACCACAGGAGCGGCGCCCCATCGCAGCGCAATCAAGAATGCTGGCAAGGCTCTAGAATTGTATGGGTCTCCTCGCACGCCATCCATGCAGCGACGCCGGCGATAATCTCTTTGACTTCGTGATCCGCTTGATTTCCCTGGAAAACATCCAGCACATTGTCGCAATGGTTCTCTGATTGTGCCATATTATTCAGTCCAGGCCTCACCACCTGAATATACTTTGGGGATAACGCGATGTCGAGCGTGGCTGGGGTCGATCAATTTGTGGCTCCAATCGTTATCCATCGCATTAGGAGCTGCTCTTATGCTCGATGAAAGCACATGTGCGGCGGCTTCCTGCCTCCACATCTGAACAATCCGAGGTTGATTATCGTGGCGCTTTGGTCCCGAATAGCTATCAACTACAGAGTCGGTTAGAAGATAGAGCACGATGCCTTGAATATTGGTATTTGCGTATAATCCAAGCGAAAGACATGATCCAAATCAGCGATCTTACTTTAGCAGCGACAGCACAAATATTTATATATGTAGCTATGGTGGTTCAGAGATGTCCATGATCTCTCAAGAGGCCCTCAGCATGCCAGATACGGCGACAGGCAATGACTAGATCATCTTCAACCTGGTCAGAATTGTTTATGCAAGATCACTCATGACAGTTGTCCTGTGTTATTTCTAGCAGCGGGGAGGGATACCCGCCATGCCCACCGCCATGATGGTTGGACGGTTCTGCTTTGATGTACATCGAGCTGCTTGTCACGTAGACCATCCTGAGGTCGTTCGTGCAAGCTCACGTTGGAATTTTTCGTGGGTGCAACAGGCCTCTGCTCAGCTTGCTCTGGTCAAGCAGTGATGGATGGATAAGACAAGGAATCATATTTTTGAGAATTTTCTATGTGTTTTTCTGATTCTGCGATTTTATTCTGCCTACTCAATTCATCGCATGGTAGATGCGCGTGCCAGGTCACTGGAATACCATAGATTAAGTCCTGATATCTTGATAATGATATGAAAAGCCTGCACACCTGAAAGCCGAGTCGATACAGGACTTGACCTCCTTGTAGCTGACAACAAGGCAGCTCTGCTCATCTCGAGAGACTAGCATAATACGTTCCTCAATACCGGCATCGAGCTGCAGGATACAAATCAATAATTTACAGAAGCAAGATGTTTGCGCATTGCACGCACTTTGCTCAAGCATGTGAGGACATGGGAGAGATTGACGACGGGATTCCCGAGTTCGTCGACCTGATGGAATACAAAGTCGCGAAAGAGTTTGATGATATATCTGTCCCCAGTCTCCGACCATCGAGGTTCGCGAGCAAACCTATTTCACGCGAGATTAGTTCGTTCTCCTTAGATCACAGAAAGGGGCGCACTCTGGTCGTTCGTTGATAAAGCCGAATTTGCAAAGAAGCCGCACAAGGCGAGCATTCTCGAGTTCGCTCATGAGCTCGCTTTCTAACCGATCCACGGCGCTGAAGCACAAGATCGGCATGCTACAATGGGTTGATTCATATAAGACTCACTTCAGCGATTCATCCATCTCCGTGAGAAGCCGGCTGCCAATCATGTCAAAGAGCTGACCCACTGTCTGGAAGCAAATGTCGTTAGAAGGTGCAAGTAGACAAGACTGAAACCGTGAGCTAACCTTGTGAGGGCCTGGTTTCGAGATCAAGAATAGTGCGACATTCTTCATATCTCCAGAGTACTGCCTTCCAAGCGTCTCGATTGCCTTAGGCACGCTATTCATCGCGGCCAGATTGTTGCAACAGAGGGCAAACACAAGTCTCCCAAACATCGCAAGATCTTCCTGCTGGAGGACTGCCAAATCTTGACGGGTGTCATACATGAGAACATCGACCACCCCGCATGAGCTAATCCGAACCCTAGCACAGCACCCTATCAGCCCTTCGATACTGCGCGTTGGATCATAGAATGCACCTGTTTTTCCCGGTGAGCAACACCTTTGTCGCATCGATCATGCGCACGGCGAGCCCCATATCATGGACAGCTTTCATGGCATTAGCAATCTGGACGATGTAGGTCCACATTGTGCGCTCTGGAACAACCGTTGACTGAACTTGCAGGCGCCCGTTCTGGAAAGTCGGCGCTTTAGGCTTCAAATGTGCTTCGTAAAGAGTTTGGGCATTGGGATGATACTCGTAGGCCACGACAAGTGCTGCATTTCAGGAGATATTAGATTTATTCAGCGATGATTGTATGTTGTACGCACAATTGTCGTTAAATGCACGGCTTGTAAAAGCTTCGTTGACTGATACAATGTTCGGGTGTCGTATCCGGCTCCATGTCTCAATAGCACCAAAGGCGGCTTGGTGCATAAGCCGATAGTCTGCAGAGCTTCAATCAGGGGAAGTAATATTGATACTATGTAGAACATACTCTCGATGCGTCTCAGAGCCAGAGCAACGCCAGTGTTCTCGTTGGTGGCCCTGTAAACAGTCGAGTACCAGTTGCCAAACTTCCGCCGGTCACCCCCAATAGGTTCAAGAGGCACTAGTGTATGGTATCCGGACAGCTCCTCGGGAAGGTTCAAACCCGGGGGAGCAGCGGTGCGTGTGATTTCGGAGCGCTTCTGAAGCTCTTCTCGTAGGTCATCGTTGATGAAATAGTTGTGAGTGAATGTATCCGGGTGAGGTTGGGTGTAAAGATGATAATTCAACTGCGACTCGAAATCAGGATTTAATGGGTACGTTGAAATTCACTTGCTACACACAGGCTGGCGAGTGAACGTGGGTTGTGGAGGCAGATAGTACCCAGAGTGATCTAGGTGTGCGTCGTAGTCGTAGTGCCCGTCTTGAGATCCATAGTAGCTCCCGTTGAGCTAGGCAGGTCAGTCAAGCAACTTAGTGGCGCTGAAGCGGAAGCGCCCACCTCTTGCATCTGGTTGGTAAGATCATCTATGGACTGTTCTTCATCGCGGCCGTGAGGATCATACGGATCGTTCTCGTAGTCCTCATATTGCGATGAGGGAGTATCAGGTGGTGGAGCAGGAGGAGGTGTTGGCGCCGGTGGTGGACTACATTGATGATGATGAGTCAGCTACAGAGCAATCCAGTTGGAAACTTACGACGTGAGGGAACGAGGCACAAAGACGGGCGGAGGCGAAGAAGCGCCAGAAAGAGAGCCTCCGAAGGACGTGGCGGCTTTTGGTATGAATATCGGCGCATTCACCGCCTGGGCCGGAATGGCAGCTTGTAGAGGGGGTGACCCCGGCTGTGATCTACAAAACATTGCGGACACAGCTTGCAGTAGGATGAACAGACTCACGTTGGTGATTGTGCATCCGGTGATTGCTACATATCATAAATAGTGACTCTAAATATGATGGCAATGTACATACCGGAGGATGATAATATATGCAGCCTTTGTCTTGGAATTTACATGACCTGGAATGAGGCATCTTCAGATCGGACCCGGATCAAGATCATTGCACATACCCGTAGATGAGAATGTTCCTGCATTGCCTCTGTGTAAGATCTGCTTCGATGCATGACGATCAACAGGACGCGCCAGGACAGTTGCTTCATTGACGCGTACCTTTCTTCTTAGAAGGTGAAACGACCTTCTCCTCTTCGCTGGTGGGTATCACAATCTTGACAGCAGCATTCCTAGACTGTGGTCGTGCAAAGTAGGCCATCGAAACCGAGAATTTTGGTGCGTGACCGCCCACGCTCTTGGGCAGAACCAGCGAGGTGTTAAACACAGAAATCCATGGCCCTATACACATCTGCCTCAGCCCGGGCCGGTTAATTCCCAGGACCCAAATCAGGTTGTTCACCGGCGCAACTAGGGGGTCACATCGCCCGTGACTCTTGCTCCTGCCCACATCATGTCAGGTCTGGCAAAGGATGCCGCTGCCTTCAAATCAGTTCTTTCTCGTCAGGACTATACATCATGGCACTCGCAACCACCACCTCCCGGTACGACAGCCAATGCAGTGGCGGCGGCAGCTGGGCCTCCACCCGATAATGCAGCTGCGGGCAGCTCTTCCGGCTCCTCGAAAAAGAAACGTCCCAAAGCAAGCACGTCTGCTCACTTCCTCCTATCGGAGTGGGTGCGCTGACCTTGTGTGTGGTATGTAGACGTTGTTTACTCCCAGCCGGCAGACACTGGGACTGGAAGTAACATCAACACCCAACTCCTTTATGCTGTAAAACATCTGAAGGTCCGTCTTGGTGCATTCATACATATTCAAGCTGACTGAGGTATATCTAAGTCGACACCTAACCCTATGCGACTTCAAGACATAGCTATTGTCACAAATACTCCGTTGGACTCTGACATGGTACTCTTGGAGAAATTCAAAGCGCACGATCGGATTCAATGGGATCCCAAAACAGATCTCTACTCTTACAAAGTAAGATATCCCCTTCTTTTGGCAATGGCCATCGACTGACCTTGTTATTTTAGCATGACTTCAACTTCCGCACTAAAGCGGACCTCCTAACTGAGATCCGTCGACAAACACACAGAGGTGGCGGGATTCCCGTCCGTTCCCTCAAGGAGTCGTGGAAAGAGGCACCACAGGCTATCGAAGAGTTCGAGAAAGCTGGAGATGTATTGGTTACGAGAACAGCGAAGGACGGGCAGCTCAGGATGGTCTTCTGGAATGACCTGAAGGCAAGCGAGGAGAAGGGTGGCATGCCTATTGAGAAGGGTCAGTCATGTTTTGCCTTGTCATGTGTTGACACTGACGTTTTTCACACAGAATTTTTGGACCTGTGGCACTCTCTCAAAACACCCAATGACGCAGACTTAGTCAAAGCTCTCGCCTCTGAAGGCTTGGCTGCGACTCAAGCAGAGGAGTCTATCCCCAAGGGACCTGCAACAAAGAAGAAGGGCAGGAAATCGGCGCCGAGGCAAAGACAGGTCAAGATTACTAATACACATCTGAAGGGCGTAGATCTATCGAAGGATTATGTGAAGTGATGCGACGGACTTCTTTTCTCTCCTGTATGTACATTCTGCATCTCGGATAATACATCATTTTTCTCGTCCAGCCAAAACCGTTAATACTCATAATATGAGCCAGTATCCCTTATCTCTTCGCTACCCCTGTTCTCTCATCTCTCTTCCTCTCTAGCCGCTTGATTGGACAACTTCCCAGCCTCTTCAGGACTGAAACCTGCCAGCACCAGGAGGTCGAAAAGCGCTTCGCATAGGATGAACGGACGAAGACCAAATGCTTCGGCGAACCAGTTGAAGGTGCGTTTCATGAAGGACTTGACAAAGCCCTCATTGTCTACCCTCCACGGCTTCGCCTTACTCAACTGGCTACAAATCAAACTCCTCGTCCGAGCCCTGGACTCCGAATACTCCTGGTCGTACATAAACCGGCCATTGCGCTCTTTGCCTTTCGTAGACGTGATGCAAGCATGGCCGGCAAAGACCATGTTGACAGAATTAAACTCCTGAGCGTTGCGAGACCACCAGGATTCCATGTCTGGTTCCTCGAGCTCCAAACCAGTTACCAGCAGAATAATGGGCACCTGTTTCTGACAAAGTCCCTCGAAGAACATCCTGTAGTTCTGCTTCGTGGTATCCTTGATTCGTCCACGTATGCAAAATACCAACAAGCTGATCCCTTCCTTCAGCCCTTTAATCAACTGATATAGCTCGATGATGGCATCCCGAGCCGATACCGTCCCTTCCTGTCCTTCGTTCAAACCAACTGTATCATGCATGCGTATGACCATGTCGCCGACCCTGTCTTCGTACGAGGCGCTCTTAAAAGTGCACCCCCTTGCCGAACTGCCAACATCGGCCAGAACTCTCCCCGCGATCAAGTTAACCACAGAACTCTTTCCAGCTCCTGTTTCGCCAAAGATCACAACATTCCTTGCTACGGTAGGAGCTGAATCGGGTTTCTCTTTCAACTTGTCTCCCCCCATGATGGTTCCGAAGTGGGTGCTGGTGGAAAGAGACTACAGATCGGAGATCAAAGGACTGGTCTAGGTAGTGTCAAGGCTGACCGGGTTGTCTTTTGCAGCGCTTATTCCACTACACCCAAAACTGTATCTAGATCTCCCACGAAGCAGCAGTTGAGCGCTTGCGGATCGTGACTTTACTTCGTACCATGCAGACGATTCTGGCCGACATTGAACTCTTGAGCCAGTAACGGATTTCCATTACTTATCCTATCCTCCCCACTATGGACCAACTTGCTTACTTTTCAGCTTTTACATTGTCCGTATATGCGTATGAATGCTATGATTTATCCTCCTTTTCAGTTTTTGAATTGCCCCCAGCTTCCTCCTCCTTTTTCCGCGTTTGCTCCACTTCATTCGCGACCTTCATCGCTTCTTCCGACGACATCCCGCCATGATCTTTCAAGACTTCATACAACACCTGACAAAGAACGTATGGAGACACTCCGAATACGCCAGCAAACAGGTTGAAAGTTCTTTTGAAGAACCAAGTCACCATCTGTGCCTTCGGTAGCTTCCACGGTTGACCGAACGAGTACTTCTTGATCAGTTGTCGTGCCACCACCTGCGAGTCTTCGTATTCCTGACCATACGTCCAGATTCCATTCTTGTATTTTCCTTTCGTCGCGGTGATGCAGCCCTGGTCTTTAAAGTGCATGTCTTGCCTCTCGAACGCATGCCCGTTCTTCGGCCACCATGATGCCATATGAGGCTCCTCCATTTCTAACCCGGTAACCAAAAGAACGATTGGGATCTTTTCTTTGCAAAATCCTTTGTAGAACATTTCGTAGTTCTTGACCGTCATTTCCGTAATGCGAGGTGCACGTACGCAGTACACCAGCAAGCTGACGCCATCGGTTAGGCCATCTAAGAGTTTGTACAACGCTATGATAGCATCCTTTGCAGGCACTTTGCCTGTCACACCTTCGTTGAGACCGACTGTGTCCCAGAGGCGAATTTTCGCGTCATCAATTTCCAGTTCGTACGCCTGGCACTGGAATGTGCATCCCAAAGCCCGGCTATCCACTTCGGCAATTGTTTCCCCTGCGACCAAATTGATCACGGAGCTCTTGCCCGCGCCTGTTTGACCGAAAATAACGACGTTCTTAACGTCTGGGATGTCTACCAAGACCGGCTTGGAATTTTTCGATGTCCATATCGGCATGACTACTATCAGCGCCAATGAGTGAGGTGTAAACCGAATCAAAAGTGCTTGAGCATTACATACCTGGGGTGCGAGTCGAGTCTTGAATGAAGAAAGATCAAACCGCTCAGATTATTGCAAGATAAGGCGACTGGCTGCCCTAGGGCGTGGAATCAGCATGTTAACCAGTGATACGTGCAGCAGAGACTCCCTCCGATGACCTAAGCCACGTTGCTCGATCACGCTGCAATCAATTCCGGTACACTCACAAATTCGAAAACTTACGGCCACGGCTTGAAACTGCCCGTGTCCAGAAGATATTCATTACAAAAGATGCTATCGCTTTGCTGTTGATGTAGCGACCACATAGAACAAACGAAAGGCAGGCATATATTTAACACGTGAGTAATAATGACCGAAATTCAGATTTGTTTCGTGAGCCACCTTGGGCAGCTTCGTACTTACTCTACACTGTCTCCCGGGCATAACCTTCTTCACGAGATTACGCATTTCTCATTACGCTCAGTTGATTTTTTCCGCACTCCGCCCAGCGCATCGTTAGGCTTTGTGGATGTCCGTCGGTCCGTGATTATAACTAATGTATGAATTTTAGATTTCGAGCTTGCGGGAGAATATACGTTAAAAGGTCATACCTTGTGAGTCGGTAGCTAGCGGTTGACCTTTTATCGCGTCAACCATCTCTTCTGTGTCCTCGGATAATGTACCTCTCGATCTTGCAACTTGGCCAACGATATGACCAAACTTAACGGGCGGAATATCCAGCATCCTGCACATGAAGTTCATGGCAGCTCCAAGTCGTCCGTTGACCTCTATTTTCCACGGGATCCTGCTGTATTCCGCTTTGATGAGATCCCTAACCTTGCTCGCCGATTCCTCATACTCTTCATCATACATTCGCTTTCCGTCCCGGACTTTCCCTCTTGTAGCCACCACGCCAGCCTGGCCAGTAAAACTTAAACCTTGCGCGTGAAATACCCGCTGATTCTCGGTCCACCAGCCATCTCTGTCTTCTTCGCCTTCGAGCCCGGTCACTACCAGCAAAATTGGCACTTTTGCATGACAGAGACCGTTGTAAAACAGTTCGTAGTTATCAGCCGTCGTGCTCTTGATACGGGGTCCTCGTATGCAATAGACAAGAAGACTGACGCCTTGCACGCGGGTGATGAGATCGAAAAGACTGTTGACGGCGTCTTTGGCTGAGACTGTTCCATTTCGCCCCTCGTTTAGTCCAGAGGTATCCCAAAGCTTCACCGGTAGTCCGTCGATACACGTCTCGTAGGGTTCACTGTGGAAAGTACAGCCGGCTGCGGTGCTTGACGACGCTGCGACATCATGGCCAACAATCATATTGATAACTGATGACTTTCCGGCTCCTGTTTCACCGAAAACGATAACATTGTGCCGTTCAAGTGTTGATTTAACTGCGTGTCTGGAATATCAGTGCAGAATCCTAGATCTTATATGTATACCGGAGTCTACCTTGAGTCCCTGCATGAGTCAGTTCCGTTGGTGCGATGATGTCTTTTTCAGCTGCAGAGAGAAATCAGGGTGAGTCATGTCGAGAATATAGCATTTATAACCAACTAGAAGCTTTCGATACAATTCCCACCGGAAGATCTCCGGCGCGGCCATGCTTATTAGGACGATTGAGGCCCTCTGGCGGTTCTGTTTTTGGCGAGAGTTAACCTTACAGACTGCTTCTTTTGACTGAAAACTGACGTTGACTACCAACGTCTTGTAAAGGTGCCGTCGTAATTGTCGGCTCGTCTTTCATACGAGCAGATTTGTTCGCAGTCAATTTTGGATCGCAAGATGCTTGCGTATAGTAGGTTAAACGGATCTGTAGAAAAACAACTTGAATGCAAAACCATACCTGACAGTGCCGTCTGCTGCTCTATATCTGATGATCCTGCCAATCCAAGCTGAGATATGCTGGGTGAGCTAAAGCCATCTGCAAGACTGCGGCGATTCAGCTCTGGTTGTATCTCGTGCCGATTTTCCACGGTATCTGAGGCCAAAGATGGCGAATGGGACATTTTATGGAGACAAGTAGAGTCGATATCGTCCAAACGTCGTCAGGTAAGTAGCCCAGAATGGATGTAGGATTGCGAAGAGATATCCGGATAAATGAGTTTTTGCCAGGTCCAAGAGTTATGCCTAATTCATGCTTGCTCCATCGAAAAGTTGTTAAAACGTGTGCAAGAGTCTGCGGAGAGTTATGAAGCCTGTTTGCTGTCGAACGACTAGCTTATGTAATACCTTGCAATACTGTTGACTTCCCAGGCACGTTTCACTCTAGTTCAACCAACTCCTGGCGGCCGACCAGTCTGAGCCTCATCAGACTCTGAGGTCCCCGCGTATATTGCCCTCTATCTTACCCCCGAACGAACTGCATGCCATCCGGAATGGGCTACTGGGAATATCAACAAAGAATCCAGTGTAAATAATCTCTGCTCAGTTGTTGGTAGCTAGTGACTCACCACACAATTTGGTCGCAGTATGATCCACAGCTGGCTGTTAATGTGCAGCAACGTTTCTTTCACAATCATGAGGTCAGCTAGAATGGAGAGGTTTTTAAGTCGTTTGAAATATGTCTCACGTCGTATGATTCGCTGATTCTATGATTTTTCTAAGCTGATCCCTGTGCAGATGTCCAAATTGATATAGATGGTAGGTGCAGCCCACATATACTGCCATGGTATAAATGTATCATTTGGCATTAGCTTCCGATTGTATAGTACACAACGGTTCGTCTTTCATATCATACAGAGCCTCCATCATGCTCACCACTATGCTCAGCTATGCGTATTCAAGTTCACGCATTTGTACCTTCCGACGGCCCCCCGACACCCCCAGAGATACCATCACTCACATCTCAACCCATACGCTGCCATCCAAGTCAGGCGACGTGTAGTCGACGCCAGGGCCGTTCTCTTGATGCCCGCCGCTGACTTCTTCGTCCGACGCCACTTCTTCCTCTTCTTCTTCGTCGGGATCTTCACTCTCTTGTCCGCTTGTTGGGATCTCCATACTCCCACCATTGTCAAAATCGTTGGCGATAGCTCGGGCTTCTTCCAGGGAGAAGCCGCCGTGCTTCTTCAAAACGTCATAGAGGACCTGGCAAAGGACAAATGGTGGCAGTCCAAACTTTCCGGCCAGCAGGTTATATGCCCGTTTGAACAAATGTGGAACAGTCGATGCCTTCGGTAGCTTCCACGGCTTTCGAACGGTCTCCTGAAATAGCCTCCTCGTTACGACCTGTGACTCTTCGTACTCCGCTGCGAACATGTAAACCCCACTGGTACACCGCCCTTTGGTGGCGGTGACGCAAGCATGACCGTCAAACTCCATACCCTGCTTTGTGAAAGCAGGCTCGTTCCTAAACCACCACGAGTTCATGTTTGGTTCTTCTAGCTCCAGAGCGTTTATAACCAAAACGATTGGGACTTCTTGTAAGCATATCCCCTCGTAAAAAAGCCTATAGTTCTGGACAGTGGTTTCTTTGATACGCCCTCTGATGCAGTACACGAGCAGGCCGATCCCCGCTTCGAGGCTGTCCATCAACTTGTAAAGGCTAATGATGGCGTCCTTCGCTGCGACCGATCCCTTTTCATTCTCGTTCATGCCAGCCGTGTCCCAAAGGCGAAACCTGGATCCACCTATGCTGACATCGTATGAAGTGCTTTGGAATGTGCACCCTCGAGCTGTATTTGATACCTTGGCGATGTTGCGCCCCGCGATCATATTGATCACGGAACTCTTTCCTACTCCCGTCTCTCCAAAAACGACGACATTCGTCGGAGCCTCCAGCACTATGTCGTTAGAGATAGCCGCCAGCTCGGCGGGGGAAAGTTCCCCTGGGTAATATTCGCTCAACACTTCGTGCAAGGCCTTGTATATGCCTACACGCTCAACACCGAGCCACCCGGCCAGGAAGTTGTACGCTGTCTTGGAGATGGTGGCAATTTTACTTTCTCTCTGTAGCTTCCAAGGCCCCTCCATCCGCAACTCTCGAGAGATAAGGTCTCGCGTCACGATCCCGGACTCCATGTATTCTGCGGCATACGTATACGTTCCGTTACGCAACTTGCCCTTTGTTGCGGTGATGCACGCGTGACCGGCGAACTCCATCTTCTCGTTCGTGAAAGCTTGCTCGTTATCTTTCCACCACGAGTCCATGTTGGGCTCCTGGTGCTCCAGACCTGTGATAACTAGCACAATTGGAACCTGGGTCTGGCACACACCCTCGTAAAACATCAGGTAGTTGGTCACCGTAGTCCTAGTGATGCGCCCGCGCGCAATGCAATACACCAGCAGGCTGACACCGTTTTGAAGATGGGTCGTTAAGCTGTATAGGCTGGCGATGGCCCGTTTGGGGTCGACCTTCCCCTGATCCCCTTCATTTAAGCCGACAGTGTCCCATAGCCGAACTTTTTTGTCTCTGATGGTCACATCATATGACTTGCTCTCGAAGGTGCACCCTTCTGCTGAGCTGGCGGTTGTGGCGGCATTATCATCTCTGATCAAGTTGATAAGAGAGCTTTTCCCTGCGCCAGCTTCACCAAAGATAACCACATTCGCTGGGTGAGCGACTTGGCCTCGGGACATGATCTAATATCCGATAAGTGATTTGAGCTACTCCTTACTCGCGAAAACCTACTTTGGGCAGATGCCTGTAGTTAGTCAAAATACGATGGAGCACGTTGCAGCTCAAGATCAGGCTCTGGCGACTTGCGACGCGCGCCTGCACACGTGTTTGGAGTCATGCTGTGCAACCTGATGGAGGCTCCTCAGGCCTCAGTGCCAGAACTTGATAGGGCCAGAACCAAATCACTCGGCCAGAATGTAGATTAATTATGTATTTGCACTTATAACTGTCCGAAATAAAGCTGAAAGTATATTTAGCTATACCCCTCCTCTCCTCAGCCGTCCTATCTACTCGAGTACCTGTACAATGCAAGTGGCTGAATGGATATATGCAACGTTACGGCTGGAAATCATCGTTTGTCATTGTAAGCACTCTGCCAGCTCTCGACTTCTTCTCTTTTTGTTGGTCCTGATGGTGCACAATAGTCCAGAATGCTTTTGATGATGGCAAGGAGGCTTTTCGGCAAATTTAGATCTGATTCTGCGCAATTGCATTTCAATATATGCAGATGAAGTCACGATAAACAGACTCACGTCTTCCACTCGGCGAACTACTTCTGTTGTTTGCGAGCCGTTGGACTCCTGTCGCTGGTCTTTGCAGTTGGCGCACAACATGGGAAAATGCTGCTGGCCCTATTCCCATTGCCCTGCATACCACGTTTGCGATGGCCCCAAGCCAACCGTTGACCTCTATCTTCCACGGCTGCGGCGATTCTTTCACTGTAGAGCATAGCAGGGCCCTCAGATCAACTTGAGATGCTGTATACTCGTCCTGGAAAAGGTACTTTCCATCGCGCCTTTTCCCCTTCGTCGATACGACACACGCATGGCCAGAAAATTGCATGCCCTGCTCCCGGTATGTTGGCTCATTCTCAAGCCACCACTCATCTTTGGAAGTCACGCCTTCCAGCGCCGTCACCACGAGAATGATGGGAACACGTCCCTGGCATAAACCGCGGTAGAATAACTCGTAGTTATCAGCAGTATTCGCGTTGATTCTCGGTCCACGAACGCAGTATATGAGCAGGCTGACTCCATCGCTAAGGCCGCGAGCCAGGCTATAGAGATTTTCGACAGCTTGCTCTGCAGGGACCCTTCCCTTGTCTCCTTCGTTGAGACCAGACGTGTCCCACAGCACAAATCTGGCGCCGTCGATTTCAACATCATGTGGCTGGCTCTGGAAAGTACAGCCAGTAGCATCGCTTGATGTTGTGGCGACCACTTTGTCGGCAATCATGTTGACTACTGAGCTCTTGCCAGCGCCAGTCGCACCAAAGATGATGATGTTGTGAGGTAGGCTCTCCGCTTCTATTAGAGCTTGTCATTGTCATACCAAATTTAGTTCCCGAGTGATAATCACCTGCTGTTTCTTCTGGAGGCGCCTCTACAATGGAATCTTTCACAGGCTCGACATTGCTATCTGGCTCTGAGGGAATGTCCTCCATATCTGCTGGTTCAACTTCCGATGGTGATTGGGAATGGGCCTCCTGGTTCAGTGGAATGGCGAGAGGCTGCAGTAATGTAGTATCCAGACTATCAATAGTAGGAAAAGGTATTGCATTGAGACGATGGACTTTCTTTCAGCCAGGGGTTAGCAGGAAATACCTAGATAGATATTGAGGCTCTGACCTCGAGGCTCGCGTACACTTTCAAGCCCTGGGTCAGTTGGTGTGTCAGGATCTAGTCTTGGTCCAAAAACAGACGCAATTCGCGAGCTTGGACCCTCTGCGAAATGACACTCGCGGCTCAGGTGTGTTAGTTTCGGTAGCAAGCCCAGATGCGCCTGTCGTCCTCCAGTATCAGATGTTGTTGGAACTGTAATCGGCAAACACGTGTTGCGTCTTGTCAGACTCATAAGAAAAGATAAATCGATGCTTACCCCTCTTAGCATCCGAGCTTGTCAGGTCCATCGATGGCCGCTCGATGAGTTCATATCCCTGTTTCAGTTCATCATTCTCAACTGCAGCCGTATCAGAGGTCAAGATGGGATGAGGCATTGGCTTCGCTGAGGATGGCAGGACGGCAATTCTTGATGATGCGAAATAAGAGTGTAAGCCCACCTGGCTCGAGCGATAGATGTGAGAAATCAAGCAATGTTATCAGCTCGATCAGAATGAATCCACGTCACGAATGCATGAAGGTCAACGCCAGCCTTTCCAAGTGCCTCGTTGCAGTCTCGTTTCAAGAAGTCACAGCAGGTGCTTATTGCTACCGGCGCCTCTATGTAGTGCCACCGCAGTGGTTCAAATGCGTGTGGCGCAGATTTGTTGATGTTTCGAATTCTCTTGGATGAATGGTATCTCAACAAATTTACTGGATTGCGTATACATATGTGGCTTTGATACCTGTCGGAAGTTTACATCACCGGCCTTCAAACTCTCGGACCTGCTCTTCCAACCATGCCCACAACTTCTGACCCACCTCTGGATCTTGCGAGTCTGGCCGCGCGGAACCGACGCGGGCCCAGGGTATCAGGTACTGCAGCAGATTGGTTCAACAAGCGGATCTTCAAGGCAATGGGGTGGATGCAAGGAGGACACTCACTTTTCCATTCAGGTCCTTCCCTGCGTCGGTCGTACCTGCCCATAGAGGGGTCAAAGCACCATAAGACGGCTCATATAGCATCATTTTCTATGTAAATATTTTAGCGCCGTTATTCATAGCAAGACTTTCTCACTGACAATCAATGACCGGGAGAAATCGCTGAATTCGCGATGGAGTTCCGTCCTTATGCTACCTGTGCATGGATGTCAGCCAGGCGGAATGCAATAAATAATAATCGAGAGCAAGTTACCAGGATGCAAAGACGTCGATATAATGCCCTGCTCACCATATCTCCGCGCAAGCTCGGTTGCGAAAACCACATTGCCCTGTCTCATTCAGTTCATTATTTGTTTGCGACTGCGACGAACAAGGACTATCACGCACATATTTGCTTTGGCTGTAGAGGTATTGCCCCCCCATTTTCCTCCTCTCAGGTCCATCTTTCAGCGCGGCATAGTCGATGCCATGGAAGTGGTGGCCTACGGAGGAGGTCGACACCACGCGCGCGCGGAATGAAGGGTCAGAGGCAGCAGCAGCGGTGAGTGCGGGAAGCAAAAGAGTGGTCAGATAATAGTGACCTGCAGATACGTGATTGAGAGGGAATAACATTTATAATAAGTGACTCTGCGTACCGAGGACATTGGTGCCAAACGTGAGGTCGTATCCGTTCTCTGTGAGTTCATCAATTGGTGGAGCCAATACGCCTCTACAGCCGATCAGCTAACTTCTCGATTCGCTGCGAGACGCCCCCACTCACCCGTTGTTGAAGAGCATATGTAGTTTAGTTTCCCGGCTGTCAATTAAACACTCAGAACAGCTTTCAAGACAAAGCACTCAGAGCACCGACCTCAGAAATTCCTTAGCAGCCGCTGCGACTGAGCTCAGAGATGCCAAATCCAACTTGATGGAGACCGCGTCCTTGCCCGTAGCAGTGCGCAGAGTTTGGATAGCCGCCTCGCATTTTTCCTGATTTCTCGACGCAATATATACTTTCGCATTGCGAGAAAGCAAGGTCTAGCATCGCATCCCGTTAGGTCTGTGGCCACCTTCCGATTGAGCAAGCGCACGCACCTTGGCGATTTCCAACCCGACACCCGTGTTGGCCCCTGTCACCAACGCCACCTTCCCCGTCAGATCAGGGACATCTTCCACTTTGAACTTGGAGCTCGGCGGAAAGCTCTGCAATACGAGGTCGAGAAATCCGCCCATTTCGTTGGGTTGCTGGGAGGTCCGATGTGGGGTCAGGGCAGACTGAGACAACGAATGTATGCTAAAAAGTAACTTTAAGCTAATGCCACTTTCCCACGCTTAACGTTGAACATTATGATCAACTCAAATCCTTTCAACCCCCGCAGAATATTGGCCAAGGTAATAGTCATTCTGAAAGGCAATGCATGAGAGACTATACGTCTTCGTGAATGTGCGCATGCGTTACTTGTGGCACCCGGCCATGAATCAGAATATGCCTGAACGTCAGAATCTGCGACTGGGAAGCCGAGATGTCCAGTATGAATGACGTAACCATGCCGTTATTAATTCAAAGTAAAGACAGAATGAAATGGAAAAGTTGATCTGGTGATCCACCAGACTCGCAGTCCCGACTATCCTATGATTCCTATCCAAGCTTCGCAAATCCGATCCGCGCATGATCCATGTCAAAGACTTCCGAGCCCGTCAGCATCACAGACGCTCAATCATTATCATGCAGCTCACCAGTGTACACCCAGTTCAGCCACGCTGCGCCCAAGAGCCAGTAGTTGTCCGAGTGATAGGCGATGGTGCCCAGACAGGTCTTCGAGCCGTATTTGATCGGGCCCTTGAGGAACACCTCGCCGGGCAGGAGGTAGCTGCCTCCCGGGAATGTGAACGTCAGATTTCCAGGGAGGCTCGCCGCTGCGCAGGGGACTGTGAGGTGGTATGTATTTGTAAGTTGGACTGCAACAACACGCTGTTTTGAACGCACATGTGAAGGCACCCGGGGCAATAGTATCCGACGCGTCTTGGGCACCGGGGAAGTGTGCATAAATGGCGTACACTGCGGCCTTGGGTCCAAAGATAAGGCTGGTTCCTGCGGTTCGCATGGCGTTGAAATTGGGAAAACGAAGGAATTCATATCTTCCGTACCTGTATCGATAATCGCGGTGCTGCTTCCAACTACTTTGGACTTCTGATTGACAGTGATGGAATTCAAGGCGATTTGCCAAAAGGACTAGCAAAATATCCCAATGAGATGTGGTGGGTGCGGATATGGCTGGGGGCAAACCTTGCTTTCGAGAGCCGTGTAGCCAAGCGTCGAATGAGGGAACGTGTCGTGAATGCAGCCCAGGCAGACCTCGGCACCGGGGACTTCGTCGAAGACGACGCCAATCACGCCTTGCTTCACGGTGCCCTGTGCGATGAGACTGTTGAAGAAGGGTTTGTAGCCAGATAATTTGAACGCCGAGAGGGAGGGCCACGCGAGCCCCAGGATACCGTCAGCCGGAGCGTTAGCTAAACCTCTGATATGTTTTGATGGCGATAAGCGATGATTCAAGCTATGATTGCTGGAACTTACTTGCTATATTTGGTCGCTACCCCGATTACTTGCTGAGCCACAGTCAAGCCTCCCACGTTGACTGTATCGCGATGTAAAGTACCACTGCAAGTTGAAGCAACCGAAAGGTCACCGAAGGCAGCTTTGAACGATACGCCAGTGGCACGATTTGTCATGCTTGCCCTGTGTATCAAGCGATCAATTCAAGCAGGTTCGCTGTGGAAGATCAGTGGTTTGTGCGTACCCAGGGTTATACGCACGGTGAAGGTCATCAGGGTTACACGATTCACATTCACTGTCGGCGATGATCAAATCACTCGAGCCCTGGAGGAAGCGTGAGGATAAGGTCGCTGTGAAAAACATGGGTGCGTTTTACCGTATCAAAATTCAAGCTGAACGATTTCGCGGGTGTACCAATCTTGATGGTGCCAGCCCAGGCGTAGCCGTCAGGTGTATACATCTCCGTGGCGCCGGGGACCGGTGTGGTAGCACGCTCTCGGATAGTGCGATTGCGCCCCTCGTCGAGCGGGTGCCGTTTTCCCGTGTTCGCTTCGTATCGGGCAAACGCATGAGTATACCGCCTACACGTGCATAAATTTGTCAATTCACACTGGCAAAGGGCCATGATTGAGAAAGCACAGCACACGAACGTTTGC
This sequence comes from Athelia sp. TMB, assembly GCA_014898675.1. NCBI lineage: Eukaryota > Fungi > Basidiomycota > Agaricomycetes > Atheliales > Atheliaceae > Athelia > Athelia sp. TMB. The sequence continues at coordinate 30,588 of JACXVL010000105.1, read as the reverse complement.
ACATGCGCTATCTCGGCGCGCAAAGCCTGCGCATCGATGGACCTGTCGTACTTAACGATTGTGTCGCGGCGCATGATGGGGATGCGAATGCCCTCAGAGTCGCGTACCGCTGCTGCTGCGGATAGAGTATTAATGAGTGGAATGACGGTTGCAAGGATGCGAAGGAGAAACATTTTGGATTCCGTCGCCGCCCCGGATTTCAGTCTCGCTTTAATAGTGGAAGGATGGCTGTACGAGCTGTCAAATTCGAATTGTCCCTAACTGTGCGGTTTAAAGGCGGATGGTGCCTGGAGGCTCGGAATATAGGCGCCTAGTGCTTGCGGTTAGTAGAGAACGCATTGCCTTCTGGTGCCTCCTGCTGCCTTGTTCCCGTTTGTTCCTGGAAAATGTATTTCTTTTTAAGGATGCATCCGCTGGGAGCACAAGTCGTAAGCGGGGGATACGAGGGGATGGCGCTGATGTGTGTGGTAAACATGCGCTGGAATCAATCGCGGCGAGGAGACAGTGCAGCAGGGCCAGCGGGTTCGGCTAAGAGCAACCAACAGATGACAAGAAGTGGAGAAAGAATAGGCGCTGGGCGCACGGAGGCGGGAGGCTGGGGGGCGCGAGATCGGGGCTAGGAAGCCGAGCTGCCCGACAGGAATTACGTTATAAGCCATCCGGAAATGCTACATGGGACAGAAACCTACAGAAACTCATTTGACCGCTATGTCGAACGAAATTCCCAAGGCAGAAGCGACACAACTTTCCACGCCATACAGGCCCCACAACTTCACCACCACGTACACAGTCACTCTATCACAGCCCCTCTCAACCGTCTTCCCAGTCCTCGCATACGGAGAAAACATCGAGCGCAGCATTCGCTGCTATGGTTTCTGCACCGACTTTGAGCTCTATCACGCTGATGCTGCCCAGCTGCCGGCTGACAAAGCCCTCGTCGACTCGCAGATGCGCCTTGTAGCGCCCTCTGCGTCGGGAGGCCTTAACCGGCAGTGGTTCCGAATGCAGGAGACCATCCCTCTGCTCTTTGGTCTCTACAAGCAGAAAGTTGGAGTCGTTGCCTGTCAAACATGGGACGAGGAAGCGAAGACCGTGCTCTACGAGAGCGTCACAGACCAGGGAATCCTCATTTGGAAGTTGCGCACATTTGAGGAGGTTGATGATGGAGGAGACAAGAAGACGAAAGTAACGGAACTTATCAGGGGCACATGTCCTGACTGGATGAAATGGATCGTCAAACGAGAAGCCACGGCCGCGCACAAGTGCGTTACACATCGACTCTCTCTATCATGTATCGAGATTTTGATTGTTGCATTTTTAGCCGTCATTTGGAATCATATCCCAAACTTTTCTGAACGCAACTTGCTATGTAGACGCTTTGCTACCCGAGTACCACTTTTTCTTCGATATACCCGTGAATTCTATTGCATTTGTCAATGTGAGACAGCGATTGTCAATGCCTGATATCACCCCAGGAACCTTGGAGAACATCAATGATGTGAACCAACGCCCGGAGAAGCCCGGACCGGTGCGCCTGCGTCCCAATTAGGAAGGCCGAACGTTCGGGGACCTTCGACGACCTTCGACCTCGCTCCACCATCCTCACCGTTGCTCGACCACAATCCTAACAAATCGGCCCAAATGCATATATAATCTGAGCAGCCGCACCGTAAGTCCCCATCACTATCTTCGAACACTCGAGCACACATCTCAAGCAATGTTCAGCTACATCCCCTACTCCGATGCTACCCTGAACCCCTTCTCGTACGGCCCTGCGCGGGCCCGCCCGACCTATGGCGGGCGGGGATACTACGACCCCGACGCTCTGGCTTATGAGCGTGCTCGGGCCGCCCAGCAGAAGCGGTCATTATTCTCTCCGTCCTATGCTCTCGATGACGACGACGATTCCGAAGAGTATGGCTACTACGGTAATCCGCGTGCCCGCGCTATCATGGAGGCCCGCCGGAGGGAGGAGGCTATGCAGCGCGAATGCGAGCTGCGCCGCGCCAGAGCCATCGCCGAGGAGAAGCAGCGGCGCGAGATGCAGCTCAGGCGCGAGATGCAGCTCCGGCGCGAGGCTGAGCAGCGAGAATACGAGAGGCGCCTGTTGGAGCAGATGTACCACGGCCGCTCGCGCCCCCGCTCGCAGTCCCCGCGATCCGAGATGGTGAGCACTTTACGAATGACACTGGACTCTTGAGCGATGAACTGATCCATTCCCCGAAACAGACTTCACAGAATGTACATCGCTCTCCATCGCCACCAACTACAACTGTTCCCGTTGCGAAGACTCCGAGCCCGAGACAGTCGCCAGCAACCAAGTCTGAGCCCCTTCCCGAGCGCGCACGCGAACCCACTTCCCAGCCCCAGCCCCAGCCCCGACCCACGCCGACCCTCGAAGAGCAGGAAGCAGCCGCGCTGACTCTCCAGACCGCCTACCGCACGCGCCGCGCCCTCCGAAAAATCAGAACCATCGAAGCCGAGTTCGACCAGCTCAAGTCCGCCTTCGAGGTCCCCGAGACCCTTGACTTCGCCGACGGCACCGCCATCGTGTCCCTCCCCATCACCGCTACCGCCACCGCTTCCGCGGATACCCGCACAGCGGACGCGAAGTTAGCGTATACCCCGCGCAACGCGCCGCTCCATCTCTACGTCCACACGCTGTCGCAGATCCTCACCCGGCTGGACGGCGTCGAGTCGCACGGCGTCAAGCGGGTCCGGGACTGCAGGAGGGAGGTCGTGAGGAGGGTGGAGAGCGAGGCGGAGAGGATTGAGGGTGTCTGGAGGAGTGCCTGGGCGGGCAGATCCGAAGCAGGAGATGTGGAGATGCAGGAGGAGGAAGAGGCTGGGGAGCAGGCGGAAGTGGAGGCGATGGTCGTCGACCAGCCCTCAGAGCCCATTCACGAGCTTGTGGACACCGACATCGCCAACCCAGACGCGCCAATCAGATCGACCGCTACCGCGACTGAGGCGTTGGCGGAAAGCGAGGACGCGATGTCCTCAGTCGAAGCCCCAGACACCCCATCTACCCCAGCATCAGCGACCACGGAGACGCCAGCAGCGCTCGACGACACCCACCCCCTCGCAGACAGTGGTATCGCCTTTGAGGCTTGCCAGACTCCACTACCACCATCCCCAACTCTCACGGCCACTATTCTCCCTGAGCTCAACACAGCCGACATGGTGGTCGATGATGACCACGTCGTCGCCGGACATACTGAGGACGCCGGCTCTACCATCAGCTCTGTGCCCTTGAACCCCACCAGCGAAGGGACAGAGGACCCCACGCACGATATGGAGGATGCAATTGTCGCGGTAGAAGATGCAGAGCCAACAGAAGACGCAGCGCCACAGGAAGAAGCAGAACCACAGTCTCTTTCGGCCCGGTACATCATCTCTGAGGGTGAGGCTATGGGCTACGAAAACGTCGAGGTTGAGGAGGATGAGCCCGAGACAGATTATGAGAGTGCCTTTGGCGGGGACGAGGACGAGGCTGGGGAGAAAGATGAAGGAGAATATGTGTTACTTTAGTTTCGATTTGCTCTTGTTATCTAATATTCGTAACATCCTGTATCATTATAATCAGTATCAATCATCTCGATCTTATCTTTATTTCGGACTTCAGCCGACAGTGAGTAACTTGTGGGACGTTGTGTTTGTAAAGGTTTGTGGCGCTTGCGGACGAGGTTCGCGCCTGTTCGCGCGAGACTTCGGACGGGTACTGGCTTGACATCCACCACCACCTACCCATAGGCCTGGAGATACCGCAAACCTGAATGGACTATCAGCAGGCCACGACAATGTGACGCGCTTAACGACGATCCGCGCATTGACAGTGAAACTGCATCACTGTGTGATCCGTACTGAGTACTCTCGTCTCGAGCTGTATAGCTACCCACTAGTCCTGTCAGCTGCAGTGGCACGAGGCTTAATATCATCATGCATATGGGCACGTCTGGAAATATGGCCTATACTGGGACCAGGCTCGTTCTGCTAGTCTCTGCAGCTGGGCTGTTCAACCATCTAGTAGGCGGAGGAGAAATTAAATGATCGGATTTTAGTCCAGTTAGACCGTATTTCCATGACAGATGCATATGGCATGTCAACTATCCCATAATCACCCTCAAGTCTAGGTAATGCAATTCTAAGACACTCCTTTACTCCCCACATTCTTTGAGGTCGTATTTTATGTCTTTGCTTATGATTTTTTGTTTGCTTTTATTTGCAGCGACGACCTTCGTGCGCGCCCAAGTCGCTGGTATCAGCTCGTCTAGCGAGGGCCTCGACATCAACTTTGACATAAACGTCTATGAGTCTACTATCAATAACATCGCTGCATCTGTCAACGCGGGGCCGAACAGAACTGTTCAAGACGCGATTCCTGTGCAGAAAATCTATGGTGTCAACGTGAGTCACCGGTTTCCTAGACGCTGGCAGTACTTGAACTGAGCTTTGAATGCGGAGCAGTTTGGAAATTGGCTAATCTCGGAGCCTTGGTGAGCAAGGAGGATGGAATGTACATTTGGTATACTAAAGAAGGATAGGATGAGCCCAACCATCTGGCAAGAGATGGAGGGCCAATTCTGCGTGACTGGCGGCTGCTCGGCCTGCCGCCAATCCGAGTGGTCCCTTGCCACATACCTCGGTCAGGAGGCGACCAACGCTGCCTTTAAACAACGTGCGTCCGCTCCATTACTCAAGAGTCACCCCAATCCTAATAGTAATGCATACGGCAGACTGGGAATCCTGGCTGACGCAGGAGGACGTGGACGGCATCGTCGCCGCAAAACTCAACACCGTGCGCCTTCCTTTGCCATTCTGGATCATCGAAGACATTGTCGACCGCACACACGAACCATACGCACAGGGCGGACTCGACGAGCTCATCCGCGGGCTCACCATGTTCAGCCAGGCCGGCCTCAACGTAATCCTCGACCACCACGCCTTGCCGGGCGTCGCCGCTTCCGATCAGATGTTTGCAGGCAACTGCACGAAACAGGTCGAGTTCTACTCCTCGGCATCGACGCCGCTGCTCCCCGACTATAACTACAAGCGCGCTGTTACCTGGTCGATTGTGATGGCATTTTTGTCGCACGCGCATCCCGAGTTTGCGACGGTGTTCACAATTGAAGCGGTGAATGAGCCAATTCAAGACGCGAGTCAGACGCCTGGGCTGGGCCGTTTTGAGACCGCGTTCGTGCTCGGCGTCCGCGCGATTGAATATCTCCTTGGGATCACCTGCGACGACACCAACCCTCTCGAGGCCACCGGTGTGCTCAACAACAATATCACCCTGCCAGCGCTTATTGACGCCATTCCCATCATAAAGAAGCTCGTTGTTCAATACGACTTGCCGGGTGACACAGCGGAGTCGGATTGGGGCACGTTAGTTGGACAGAACGGCCAGCTGAGCTCTGGGAAGCTTGGCGCATTCTTGCACGGAAAGAGGACGTGTCTGAGCACTTCGTAAATCTTCCAACTCTCTATACCCCACCGCCTTTCAGAGACTAATGTCATTTATTAGGTTCATGGACCAGGGCTGGCAGTACAAGGGTGGCCCCGCGAACCCTGCGTCCGCTGCTATTGGTCCTCAGATCTATGATAACCATATGTACTTCAATTTCGGTGGTGTCGCGCCTAGCGCCACCGAGTTGTCATACATGCAGACGCTCTGCAATATTAGTACCATCGCTCAAGAGACAGGTGCGGGTAACACCCCGTTATACACGGGTGAATGGTCCCTCGCGACCGCGTTCAACACCACGACTGTGTTCTTAAAGCAGTGGGGTGATGCCCAAAAGCTTGCGTGGGCGGGCGCGGGCGGCGCTGGGTGGGTGTTCTGGAACTGGAAGGTCGAGCAGGATGCCAAGACCAACCCTATCCCCGGGGCGTATCTCCAGTGGTGAGCTTTGCCTGTCTGTGATTGGGAGAGTGTAGAATTATACTAACATATGTACAGGTCGTACAAGGATGCCCTAGCGGCGGGCGTGTTCACGGCTGATCCCGCCGAGTACTTCGACCCGAATGTCTGCACTGTAAGTCACCTTGTTGATACTACGCGTGGTGACCCTTACGAAGATCCCCAGACTTTCTTGAACTCCGCCGCCAACAGCGGCACTGGCGCCGCTTAACTAGTTTGACGAGCACGCTCCTCTTTCTTGTGACCGAACACCCCTGCTGACATGAAGTCAAATACACTCTTTTCGTGAACTAGTAGTATATTAAATAATGACAAGTTTTCTAATGCCAATGATTGTTCTGGCATCTGATGGTTTCAACCCCAAGACAATGTACATGTCACATGTCACAATTGATTCGATATTGCGCAGGAGCGGACCCAACAATGTAGCAAGTAGGATCCCTATGGTTGTCCAGATTTTTTTTAGGAGTGAGATAGCGATTACCTGGTTGGCGTCTTTGAATTCAGCACAAATGAGCTCCGCGTGGCCATCCATGAAGCCCTCGTCAAGCACGTTGCTGTCCGTCATGTCAAATTTTATCTCCTGCTTTGATCCACAAAGGACATAGCCCAGGCCCAAGAGCATACGAGCGAGGGCCATGGACGATTAAGCTTTGGTCGCTGCACTCCTGGTGCAAATTCTATGGCACCATCCGAAGACTTAGCTATTTGCAGAGCAGTTAGGTCGCAGGCGTTCAAGTCACGATCTGCTCAAGTCCAACAAATAAGACAGCTGTAGACAGCGCTGATTGACGCTGAATCCTGATGCCCCAAATTTCTTGGGCTAGTGTTAATTTGCATGTGCACAGCCCATTGCAAGACGTTGCATATGTAGTAGCCAGGCCAGATAGAGCATCATCTGAAGACTAATCTGATTGCGCAGCAAACGCTTATTGAACTTGAGCATACTTGGATAGGAATAGGATGATCAGATAAAACTAGATAGGAGATACTACAATAAAGCCGGAGAGCTATGTCCCTGAGCTTCGCCTATCGCGCAGCAGCGACCGTATCCGGACGGTGAGTGTGCCTCTAGAGTTGTATTTCTGCAGACCCTGCAAAAACTGATCGGGAATCGCCTGGAAAGTTACCGCCCAGATTGTGTGGCATTGAGTCCAGATTGAAGGATTCCGAGACATTCCTATCACAGTCTAGAGTTGAGATGAGCTTCATTAAATTGCCAACCAGGGGATAGCAAGTGATGTAGAAACAGGTCACTGCGGGAGTGGAAATTTGCAAACTGACAGTCATGGTCTGTCATGCATGTCATGGTTGAAAAGCGTTCGCCGCGCGCTCATGTTCCCACGCCATTTGTCAACGGGTCACGCCTGCAATTTCATCTTAAAAATTCTCCAACGTCTCTTCAACGCCTCTTGGTAGCTCTCGGTCCTTGGACGTCTCTCCCTGTTCTCCAGCGCGTTTCTTCTATTACCTGGTCGTTGTAGGTATCACAATATCCCGCTAAGATCCAAACACCGTTTCTGCAGGGATATCGCACAATTACCCAGTCTTCACGACGCTGGCAATATTTGCCTCATACTTGGTTTAAATCTGGGTACCGAGCTCGAGTATATGATGCACTTCGCGGTGGACATCTACCGGGTACCTTGTCATAGTCATCACCGGAAAAAAGTGGACATAGTCATGCCAGGAAAGAACAAAGGGAAAAGAATGAAGGAGCTGTAACCTTGTCTCAATTCCGTTCATGTCTTGCTTGCGAGTGCGACTTGGAGGAGTATGTATAACTGAAGATGGTGTTGCGCATACCCGATGAAAGCGTATGTTCATTGTCCATCGAACACCTACCTTCTCCACACTATCCGCGATAGTCACCCGCCGCAGTGTGACAAGTGATTTCAGGCGCTGAGGATTTGCTATACAATCGGCCGGCGAAACCTTGACGATCACTGTACCACAGGAACCGCTCGAAGTTACCCGTCAATTGTTTCCCGACACCCCTCAGCAAGCTTATTTGTTCCTTTACTTTGACACCCACATCAATATCCCTCTATTTTGGGAATAAAAGACGGACGATCATTCTACATAACGGATTCACAAATTCTTGCGAAATCTTGCCTCCGTGCTTGATGTCGACACAATTGGACTCCCCTGGCGGTGACGATTGCCGTTATTGGCAAAGTATCGATCCTATTCAAGGTGAGTATCGCGAAATCGACTCCATTGCCAATACCTGATAACACCCGAGAAGATAATTTCTGCTAAACCCGTTACCCCAGCGCAACGGTTTCGGATTAGAGTGACTAGGTGTCTCGCGGGAACTTCTTGTCGGTTGTCAATCTTCGCCAATAAGGTTATCCAGGTATGGATGGATGCAATGGGCCGGGTCCGGTTGCTGGCTGCACTTTGTTAGTGTGTCTAGGCCTGCTTTACGTCCGACAAGTTGGTATTGAATGGTTCCAATTGGCTCACGACAAAAGTATTCTTCATGCAGAAGCGCTTCATTCAGTACTATATCCTCTAATCATCATCTTCTTGCCACGCGTACCAGGTCTACGAGCCCGAGATGCCGACGGCTATGATGCGGGCAGCTGCCACCGCAAGCATTGCCCTATGACATGCAGGGGTTCGGAGGGTGATGATGGAATCATTTAATAAGTAGCATGCATCGGATACCTGGATATCAAAATCCGCTTGCTGGCATTGCTGACCGCACGCGTCACACGTTCCCGCTGAACCACCGCGAGGGCATGAGTTAACAGCGTGACTTGGACTGGCCCTTCTCCCCGTGGGGTTTTCCCACCAAGTCCTTGGTATTGCCGAGTGTGGCTGCGAGATAGCCTTGAGAGTGAAAGTATGTCAATTGATGCCTCTGAGGGTGTAACCGTGTAGTGGGTGAATTAAGCCATGTGGGCATTTCGGATGCTTTATGCTACTTGGGAGAACAAGTAAGTATCGAATTCGATCTTGCATTGACCCACCTCCCGCGTCTCTCCCTCTTCCCGCGACCTTCCTATCGGGAACTGAGCAAGATAATATCACGTCACATATGGCCACCCAGATAATGAGCGGAGCTCAGTCTTCCCTTCCTCAGCAGCAACACCTCGGAAATCTCGTACCTGGCGCAACGCAACGTAAATACCACAGACAGAAGTTTGTTGCGGATCTCTCCCAATGTCTGCTGGACTTTGTGATCCAGCTGCTGCCCACAGCAGAGGAAATGGCGGTGAAGGAGGATGTCAGGAAACTGCTCGAGAGGCTCATACGCACAATCGAACCCGACAGTCGCTTATTGTCCTTTGGCAGTACAGCCAATGGCTTCAGCTTGCGCAATTCTGGTAAGCAGTATTCACATATCGCGTCGAAAAATGTTCATAATATGGTTCAGATATGGATCTCTGCTGCTTGATCGACTCCGACGAACGACTTGCTGCTGCTGACCTGGTGACAATGTTAGGGGATCTGCTGGAGCGAGGTGCGTGTAACTCGCCATCTTCCACCTTATCCTTCTCACGAAGACTCCATAGAAACTAAATTCCATGTTAAACCCTTGCCACATGCTCGGATACCTATAGTTAAACTTTCTCTTGATCCATCGCCTGGATTACCTCTGGGTATCGCTTGTGATATCGGATTCGAAAACAGACTCGCATTAGAGAACACGCGACTTTTGATGTGCTATGCTATGGTTGATCCAACCCGCGTCCGAACTATGGTCCTCTTCCGTGAGTTAATTTTTGGTATAGCTCTTTCATTGAGATGACTTGTTCATACGTGCTCGGCCCGACAGTCAAAGTTTGGAGCAAAAGAAGGTTAGTGAGGCATGTGCTGAGAGCGAGACTGTCTGACCAACTCACCTTTAGGAAGATAAACTCGCCCTATCAGGGCACCCTCTCATCTTACGGCTATGTCCTCCTTGTGATCTATTTTTTGGTACATGTAAAAAATCCCCCTGTTCTGCCAAATTTACAACAAATGCCACCGTTACGGCCAATATCAAAGGTGAGATTTGGGCTAAGGTTGAATGTTTACTCTGTGCTGATTGGGCTTATAGGAGGAGACCCACGTAGGTGGACATAATACATGGTAGGTTCTCTTTCAATTGAAAACGAGCATGGTTCCTAATCATCCCTCAGGTTCTTTGACGACATCGAACTCTTGCGCCAAAGATGGCAATCGGCGAATACTGAGAGTGTTGCAGAACTGTACGTTTACTGGTCTAAATTCACCAGTTTGCCTTTACTAACTTGATCAGTCTGATTGAATTTTTCCGCTATTACTCGCGCGATTTCTCGTACAATACCGGTGTTGCATCTATTCGAGCTGGCCTGCTCAAGAAGGAGAGCAAGGGATGGCAAAATGACGTGAGCATCGTTTAGAAACTGCATCTAAACCCGCTTAACACCGAGTAGCTCTCAAGCTCGAGGTTCCACGACTCGCGAGAGCGCAACCGGTTATGCATAGAGGTTAGTAATGTCAGGAAAGGGATTAGCTGTTCATACACTGATCGCTTTCAAACTAGGATCCTTTTGAAATAGACTTTAACGTGTCCCGATGTGTCACGAAGGACGGCCTGTACACAGTGAGCATCTTGTTTAGCCTATCTTTCGACAAATCTCCGACCTTATACCTACAGATCCGAGGGGAGTTTATGCGCGCGTCCCGAATATTGGCCACTCGACCCGAGCGGGCGATCGTGGCTCTTGCACAGTTATGCGAAGAACGGAAAGAAGATCCCGCACCAACATCTCCTCCCCCAAGCATTTTCATTCCCCCTCGGCTTTCTTCTATCCCACCTCAAACGCCTTATACAGTAGGCAGTAGCTCTGGGACGAAAGGCATACCATCACCCGAGCATTTTTCACCGGCCTCCAAACCTGGAGATGCTGCTATTCGTATAGAGGACCCCAATCGGCCTCCCCCAGAGCACATGGCTCCCAAACGCAGTGAATGGACCAGCCCACCACCGCCTGAGGCATCGTCGGCAGATCATACATCCTTCGAGAACCAGCTTGGTCTTGGACTCGAACTCGCTACTTCTTCAACGGAAGCCCGAGAGCGTCAGGAGTCTTATGCATCCTCATCCACATCTAGCACTACCAGCGAGGTCTTCAGTGATGAAGAACCTCGTTCGGACACCGATGACGTGCGGTCAGTGCATTCGTTCACCGAAGGCGCAAGCCCATCAGCGCCAGCTTTTCACCGGCCTTCATGGCACCTTCATGGCTCAGATTCGTCGACGCGCAATTCGCCTTCACCACGAGCCGTTGTTGCTGAACTGCCTGGGAATCTTGGCCAACGTGGGCGCTTCGCGCGGCCAGCGGATATCGAACATGATCCGCGCAACGTGGTGATTCTGGGTCAGGCCCCAAACTCACTGGCTACACCCTATAGATCGGAGGCAAATAGACGATCTATCTCTGGTCCTCCGCGGGCACTTAATCGACTCTCGTGGCCATCCACGATGCCAGTAGCGCTTGTCACACCTCTCCCCCCATCGCCTTCCCATTCGGGGGCCGGTTCTCCTGTGAAAACGCACCAACAGGATGTCTCTACAGTATATTATGAAACTGGATCTCGACAATCCCCAGTACTGTATTCTACAAGCCCGGGTCAAGGACGCCAGTCCCCAATATTTCCATATCAACAAAGACAATACCACATGGCGCTTGGTGGTTCAAACCCACCGTCATCTACGCCATCTCGCAATTCTTATCGGGCGGAGCATTCATATAATCAACCCCGGAGCCCAATCACTCCGACTACTACCCCGGGACCATCGTACAATACACGGCCTACACATCAACATACACAGTCGAATGCTACCATCACTGCACCATCTCCGCGACCGCATATTTCCCAATTTACTCAGAACTACAAGTCCAGCTCTTCAAGCTCGTCTCCTGCTCAGTCTCGCTCACAATCGCGATCACCGCTTAGCTCTATCAACATCATTTCTCCCGGGCATCGACATCAATTCGCGGATAGCCCACACTCGCCACTTGCCTCTACGTCTTGTGGGAGCGGTTCGACCACACCGTCTTCCACGGGCTACGCCACGTCAGTATCAGCTTCACCGCCATCATCTAGCTCCGAGGAAGATCTAGCTAAAACCAAGTATTCAAAGGGGCCCCATGATAACTTCAGTGCTATGAAGAACCTCTCCATGGGCTGGGGTGCTAGCGGGCGTGCTGCACCTCTTTCTGCGTCGCAGTATATCACACCTTAGTGGTACGCGTGCTTAGGAAACCCCTGACTTGTCGCTCGTGATGCGTCATGCATCTATCAGGCATGCTGGACCAGCATCACGTACAAGGTTCATACCACCCGCTGCGCCTTACAACTCACAAACAGACGGCCTATTTCTCAAACCGTACTTACAGCGCTTGGTTAATCTGCCTTCACTTACCTTTCCCAGTGCATATCCAATCCTATTCACTAGTCGTCGATTAACGATCTCTCTATGCCCGTATCGATCCACTTTTCTACAATACTCCAGGCATCCCGGTTCCACTCTCAAGTTGTTGCAAAGTACTTTCCCAGTTGTTCAGGATTCCATGTTTACACCACTGGCTTGCGACCGCTTACATCAGGCGCCTTAATCGATTGTTGCTTTTGATTAACCAACTATTCCGAAACGAGGTCTACTCTGAACAGGATATGATATGGTATGCGATGGTACAAGCGGCCACAAGTGCAGATTTGAACATCTACTCCTGAGCCATGAATGGATTCGCGATCTCTTCGAGGCCATCAACGGGACTGAGTAGAGTAATGGTAGGTCCTCGGAGGACTGTCAGACCGAGAGAGCGCACGTGTACTTCTGGCTCTGCAGGGATCCAGATATGTCAGGTTTGGTAGGAGTTCATGGGATTACCTTACCTTGGATCTCCTCCTGTACTTCATCAAGTACAAGATTCAATAATTGATCGTAGCCTTTCAATACTCCAGTAACTGCAGCTTGTTTGTTATGCAATTGATCGAGACCATGAACAAAAGGCGTACCTTCCCGGCCGCCAGTAAATTTGACTCTGATACGTTCATTCACGTATTTTGATAGGTCAAGGATGGCCTCTCGCTTCTTTCTCTCCTCGGTAGATGAAGCTGGAGGACCAGATCCGCCACCACCTCGCCCCCCTCGGAATGGCGCTCCTCGACCTCCTCTGGATGCACCACGACTCTTGATAAGAACATCAGCATGCTGTAAGATAGGATCATCCAAATACACACCCGATCAGCCATAAAATCGAACGTGTGGTAACTCAGTTGCCTCAGCGAAGATGGCTCCTTGAACTCTCTAGCAACACGCGTGTTCCGCGCGGTTTACTGGGAAAGACTTGAGGAGAAAGACCGCAAACGCTTGCGATTCGTTACTGTTACCCTATCGTCAATGGCAGTAATGAAGTCGTCAAATTACCTACAAAAAACCTATGGTCGTGTAGAGCGTGCTGGAATTTATAGCTCCCGCATTCGCAAACCGTCGCTCTTCCCTTTGCCCTCATCTTGTACTCTCTTTTTTGAAAACGTTGTCTGTGAATCGCCTGGTACTCGATCAACGTCCATACGTCCAGATACTTCTTACATCGTCATACTCTCTCAGACACCTACATCTTTTGCACGACCCCCTTTCCACGCCGATCATGAGTGCCAGTGAACTGCTCGCCAATACCCTATCTCCAGGTGAGCCACCGGTTCACCGCGCGTTTCAATACTCCTGGTGAGCTCATGAAATAATTTCCACCACCCTATAGATGCGAATACGCGTCAGAATGCCACCCAGACCCTCGAAAATGCGTCGCGCGAGAACTTCGTAAGTACTTGATGATATGGGCTGATTGCAATTGTATCTCACTGGCGATACCTGTTTCCACAAAATAGCCACAATACGTGGAGATGATGTCTGCGGAGCTGGCCAACGAGTCATCTGCACAGCACGTACGAAATGCTGCAGGCTTGGCTCTTAAGAACGCGCTGGCTGCCCGTGTACGTTACGTTACGCATCTCTGATTCCAGATCTGTATCTCATCAAACGCGCCGTACTCTCCAGGAGAATGAAAGGCAAACCGAGTATGCAAATCGATGGTTGAGCTTGGATCCCACTGCTCGGGAAAAGATCAAGCAGGAATCATTGGTTACTCTCGGTTCTCCAAACACCAAAGCCGGTGGTGTCGCCGCACAGGTCGTCGCCGCAATTGCAGCTGTCGAGCTTCCACACGATCAATGGCCGGACCTGATCGGTCAGCTGCTCGGGTTCATGAACAACCCTCAATCCACCACGAACCTGAAGATAGCCACATTGCAAGGCATAGGTTACATCTGCGAATCGATTGTGAGACCCCTGCCCCTTTTCTTCTTCGTGATATTAACCATGTGGTTAGAAACCGGAAACTCTGGCTCTGCGTTCGAATGAGATTCTTACCGCTGTCATACACGGGGCACGTAAGGAAGAGCCATCGTCAGATGTTCAACTCGCTGCCATCCTTGCTCTTTTCAATTCCTTGGAATTCGTCCGGGAAAACTTCGATCGCGAGGTGAGCGTTTCGCTGTAACCATTATCCCTGCTATCTTACAGTCTCTGCAGGGGGAGCGAAACTATATAATGCAAGTCGTTTGTGAGGCCACTCAAAATCCATCAGTAAATGTCCAAGTTGGTGCATTCGAGTGCTTAGTGAGGATCATGGCTCTATACTATGACAAAATGGCCTTCTACATGGAACAAGCATTGTTCGGAGTACGTTGAATTGGCCCATGTTTTGACACCTTTGGATCTGATATCCTCCCAGTTAACCGTAGTCGGCATGAAGCACACTGACGAGAGAGTAGCCCTTCAGGCTGTGGAATTCTGGACCACGGTCTGTGAGGAAGAAGTCGAACTTGCAGCTGAAGCAGCTGAGGTAAGTTGGCCCGACTCCCTCTTTGCTCTGGTTCTCATTGTACTCCACAGGCTGCTGAGTATGGAGAAGCTCCTGAGACCGAGTCTAAGTTCTTCGCAAAGATTGCACTTCCAGAAATTGTCCCTGTTCTGCTCCAGCTCCTAACTCGCCAGGAAGAAGATGCCGATGAGGATGAGTGGACCATCGCCATGTCCGCGGGTACCTGTCTCAACCACCTTGCCCAAGCTGTGACGGATGCAATTGTACCTGCAGTCATTCCATTCATTGAAGGGAACATCAAATCGACAGACTGGCATGACCGGGAGGCTGCAGTCATGACCTTCGGCTCTATTCTCGATGGACCCGACCCCACAGTACTGTCTCCCCTTGTCAACCAGGCCCTACCTCTCCTTATCGATATGATGACTGATTCCAATCTCCACGTCAAAGATACCACCGCCTGGACACTCGGCAGGATCTGTGACTTGCTTATCACTTGCATTAGAGCAGACGACCACTTGCATCCTCTTATCACTGCCGTCGTCAACGGTCTTCAAGATAACCCTCGCATTGTTGCGAACTGCTGTTGGGCATTGATGAATTTGGCTGACCAACTCGGTACATACTACGAGGACGATGCTGAGGCTGCGCAGTCAGGGCCACTGTCACCATACTACGAGGGTGTGGTCCAAGCTCTTCTGCGCGTTACGGAAACGTGCGCCCCCCGTTATTCATCCTCTTTCTCGTATTCATATTTCTCGTAACAGCACCAGCAACGAAAACAACTTCCGCACGTCTGCTTACGAGGCGATCACATCATACGTCAACCACGCAACACCGGATGTTATCCCAGTAGTTGAGGGCACCATTGTCACCATCCTCCAACGGATGGAACATCTTCTCAGTGTTCAGGTGTGTTAGTTCCCTAGTGATTCCAATCTCCTATTGAGCGTGTCCTAGAACCAAATACTCGGCGTTGATGATCGTAACAACTGGAATGAACTACAAAGCAATTTCTGTGGTGTGGCCATCGTAAGAAGCATACTCGATGTTCAATAGGCATAGCTGATTGCCTTTCGTACAGGGTGTAATTCGCCGATTGGGCAATGGCATCCAGCCATTGGCGGACCGCATCATGACTTTGATTCTACAGCTTATTCAAGCCGCTGGTAAGACCTCCACGGTGTTGGAAGATGCTTTCCTGGTTGTAGGCTCATTAGCGGCCGGTATGGGGATCTTTCTTGACGTGCCAATATCCGTCTGACCAGAATCTCGACAGCGCTCGAGGCGAACTTCTCTCCTTACATCCAAGCGTTCCTGCCGTTCCTATACCCCGCTTTGCAGAGCCACGAAGATACCCAGCTTTGCACTGTAGCAGTCGGAATCATCGGCGATATCTCGCGCGCCCTCGGCGAACAAAGCGCGCAGTACTCGAACAACTTCATGAATCTCCTGCTCGAGAATCTGCAAAGCGAGGTGCTTAACCGTAACGTCAAAATATCCATCTTGACATGTTTCGGTGACATTGCGCTTGCCATCGGCCCTGCATTTGAGCCTTATTTGGATACCACTATGGGCGTTCTCAGGCAAGCTGGCGCAGTTCAGCCTAACCCCGTAAGAATGTTGATTCTATCACTACTGGAAGCTTTCTAAACATCACCCATAGCTTGACTTCGACCTCGTCGATTATGTCGCCCAGCTGCGCGAAGGTATTTTGGAGGCATACACAGGGATCACCACCGGATTCAAGAACACTGACAAAGGTGAGTTACAGAGAAGGGAAGGAATATCACTCCCGCTAATCCGATCCATCGAGTTCAATTGCTGCTGCCGCATGTTCAATCTATTCTGGAGTTAATTCAAAGGTGCCTCACGGATGACGAGCGCACAGAGTCCATGGCCAAGTCGGCATTCGGCCTCTTGGGTGATCTTGCGGACAGCTTCCCCAATGGTCAGATCAAACAGCTGCTTCTGCAAGAGTGGATCACCTCGGAGCTACGGAACCGACGAGGCATGACCAGCGAGGTGAAGAAAACAATGCGATGGGCCAAGGAGGCGAGCACCTTCCTATTTTTCGCATCTGGTTTCGTTCTAATTCCGTTGCAGATGGTCAAACGATCCACCGCATAGAGAGCTCGATTTTGTTCCCGTTCTATTTCCATTTGTTCCGGTCGTATTCGCTCGGTCTGCCACTTCTGTGCATGCACATTTCATTCTCATCCAATCATTCCACGCCATCTCAAGGAGGCACATTTTATACACAATCTCGCATGTAGTAATAGAAGATGATTAGACCATTCTATGACCTTATACTCCAATAGTTTTTCACTACAGTTTACATGAGTTTCGCCATTGATATCCCCCGCTGTATCCATTCATATTCTGTCTCGTTAACGGCTTTCTCATCCTCACCATGGGCCTCTAGGCCTGGACTGTTCACTGAAATAATCGCATCCCCTTTGCCGAAATTCGATGGCAAGGCCCACGCTCGCCCGCAACTCAGCATCAAACTCGAATACAAGTATGCAAAGGGGTGAATGATCTACTCAGCTCTGCTTAGTAGGGCAAATGTGTGGCACTGCGGAAGCAAATGCTTCATTTGAAATTGCCTCATTTGTGATCACGGGGTACCCGAAGTGAATTGACTCGGAAGAGACTTCCAAGTTCCTGGACACTTCTGACATTCCTCTGATGTGGCATCCGATTGGCCAGTACAGACTCTATATGATTGTTGAATCCTCGAAACAGTCGTGTGACTTGGAGCGTTGGTTTCCCCCACCCCCATGATGAGCTCTCAACTGTCCATTTCACGAAAGACCCCTGCGTTGGCCCGAGATGGGGAGCTCCGTACCAGTACTAGCGAAGATGAAGCAAACACTGCTCCACCTACTCTGACCTCTAAGGAAATGC
Source organism: Athelia sp. TMB (assembly GCA_014898675.1). Lineage (NCBI taxonomy): Eukaryota > Fungi > Basidiomycota > Agaricomycetes > Atheliales > Atheliaceae > Athelia > Athelia sp. TMB. Next base: position 12,888 of record JACXVL010000105.1, on the reverse strand, counting down.
TCAGTGCGACCTTTACCATTGCGGCGGCGGCGTGTGGTCTTATCAGCGACGGTTGTGAGTATCTTCTGGTCTTTACACACTCATGGGAATGCGAATGACTCCTGCATCATCCTTTTCAGATCAAAACAATTTAATGACAATGGCCAATGTAGGACGCCCCATTGCTTCAGCCGGCACTTATGCTGATAGTTCTATGCTATCTAGGTCGTATTTCAAAGATTGTATCCCAAGGATTACACTTCGGCGGTATCGACTCGCGTTTCGAACGCCCTTCTTGTTGGTACGTCCCGAACCCGAATATCAGGAGACTGTCAATCAATTCCCTTTACTAGGTGCTGTGATTGGCCAGCTCTTTATGGGACTCATCTGTGATCGATTTGGTCGAAAAGTAGCCCTAATGGGCACAACAATGCTGGTTGTCGTTGGGTACGCGCGCCCTCAAGCATAGGCAACTAAATGCTGAAAAAAATCGAAGTGCGACTCTCGGAACGGCCGCGCACGGTGCGCATGGCAGCGTTCGAGGTCTCTTCTGGTTTCTCACACTCGCTCGCGGGATCACTGGCGTTGTAAGATTCAAATTCGTTGGTTTGAAAACACGCCGCTAAATATGAAATAACGCAGGGTGTAGGCGGAGAGTATCCTGCCGCATCCATCAGCGCAGCTGAATCGGCAGACGAAAAAATGGCCAAGCGTCGCGGTCCAGGTAGGATCATTGACTTCGTCAATTCAGCAGCTCACGCAATTTTAACCAGTGTTTGTCATGGTGACAAGCTTAACATTGATTGTCCGTTTAGCTCTCCCTCTGGTCTAATCAAATTCTAATCCAAGTTCGCAGATGGGTGGACCACTTGCTGTTTCTATCTTTCTTATTGTGCTATCTGCGGCAGGTGAAGATCATCTCCCCACGGTATGGCGTGTTTGCTTTGGAATCGGCATTTTGCTCCCCATTGGCGTGTTTTTCTTCCGGGTGAGAATGATGAGCTCGGTGTTGTACAAGAAAGGCGCGATTAAAAGTATGTACACCATTCAGGAAAAGGGGAAATTTCATAATCATTCTGGTAGCCCGTGTGCCATACGGGCTGGTATTCAAACGGTACTGGAAGTCACTCATCGGGACGAGTGGCGTGTGGTGAGTTTTTCGCATTTTGGAGTAAATATTTGTTGTGACCACACTCTCAGGTTCCTTTATGATTTCGTGAGCCCCGAACCAAATATTACAGCGCCATCAACGTCAACTCACGTTCACAGGTCACGTATCCCAACCGAATCTTTTCGGCCACAATCATTTCCAGTGTGGTCCACAATGGGGACATCAAAAGGACGGCAGAGTGGCAGCTTCTTCTAGGTGCTATGGCGCTGCCTGGCGTTTTCATAGGTGCAGCTTTGTGCAACCCATTGGGTCGTCGTAACACTGTGAGTATCAGCAATAATTTTGCCGGGCAATTTGAGTGACCATCCTGGCCAGATGATGCTCGGTTTTACCGGCTATATAGTGTTCGGTAATTTGGCTTTCTTATCAGCGCAGTAATTCGTGCTCATTCTTGACTTCATAGGTTTGATCATCGGCTTGACTTATGACAGAATCACCAAAATCATACCGCTGTTCGTTGTATTGTGCGTGTGGCTACACTGGGACCCACAAAATACGGTCTAATGAGTCTGGTTTACAGCTACGGACTTTTGCAAACATTTGCTGATCTAGTAAGCTATCCTTAGAGTTGACACAACCATCGCTAATGCTGATCCACCAGGGACCTGGCGACCTCATTGGCCTGGTCAGCGCCGAGTAAGTGCCTTTTCTGCCGTCGATGCCATTATCTAATATAAGCAGGTCCTACGCCACTCCAGTAAGGCAAGTGAAGTAGAGAGCCGAAGCGCACCGCCGAAATTGACACTTGGCACAGGGGCACTTGCTACGGGATCTCCGCTGCCATTGGCAAAGCAGGCGCGGCCATCGGCACCGAGGCGTTTACGCCCATCCAGGTCCACCTCGGCAAGAAGTGGACCTATCTCATCGCCAGCATATGTGGGCTGCTGGGGATCGCGATGACCTACTTTTTCGTCCCCGACATGAAGAACGAAGACATGGCATTGGAGGATGCGCGATTCATGCAGTATCTAAAGGACAATGGATGGGAAGGAGAAGTGGGCGAGGACGACGACAAGGCACTGGTTTCAGACGTGTCCTCGGTTTCCAAGTAGACGTAGACGGGACGGTAGACAATCATGTCTAAATAAAATAAGATATGAACCAGGATTTCAACTCACCCCTGGACGTGGCAGAACGCTCGCTATTCGCATGTGGTGGCAAAATGCTTATGGGTATATAAAAACTGGATACAAATAAACAAAACGAAAGCAGCTAACATACAAGTAACACCATAGATAACCCCAATCCAAACCATATCCGTATTAACGTCCCCTCACAGCCGGCTCTCCATGAGCACCGCGCGCCCCCCGCGCCACTCGAGCACGCCCGTCCCAAACGCGGCCTCCAGCGCCTCCCCCACCGTGCGCACAAACACAAAGTCCATCGCCGCGCGGATCGCGGGCGCGACGTCCGCCTCGACGTCCTTGCGGTTCGCCCACGGCAGGATGACCGTGCGCACGCCCGCGCGGTGCGCGCCGAGCACCTTCTCCTTCACGCCGCCCACCGGCGCGACGCGCCCGCGCAGCGTGATCTCGCCCGTCATCGCGACGTGCGGCGGCACGCACGCGCCCGAGAGCAGCGACACGAGCGCGCACACGAGCGCGACGCCCGCGGAGGGCCCGTCCTTCTTCGTCGCGCCGGCCGGGAGGTGGATGTGGATGTCCACGGGGGCCGGCGCGCGGAGGACGTCCTCGCCGCGCGCGTGCGTGAGGCGCAGGTCGTACGCGTGCGTCTTGACCCACGTCAGCGCGAGCTCCGCGCTCTCCTTGATCACCTGCGCATCGCATATCAGCAATGCACCTGGCACGAGTGGAAAAATGAAGACATACATCACCAAGCGAGCCCGTGAGCCGCAGCTGCCCCGTCCCGGGCAGGAGCGTGCTCTCCACCGGCAAAATCCCGCCCTCGCCGACCCCGCTGACCACGAGCCCATACGTGACCCCCCTTCTCTCCTCCCGCTCCCTCTCCTCCCCATCCCACCTCGCGACCCCCAGAATCCCCTCCAGCTCGCCCTCCTCCACCGTCCGCACCCACTCCCCCTGCGCCTCCTCTGCCCCGTCGGCGCGCTCGGCCCACTGGACGGCCTTGTGCCGGACGACGGCGCCGATGGCGCGCTCGAGGGAGCGCACGCCCGCCTCGCGCGTGTACTGCGTGGCGATGGCCGCGAGCGCGGCGGGCGCGATGTCCGCCTGCCCCGGCGCGAGCCCGTTCGCGGCGAGCTGCTTCGGGAGGAGGAAGCGCCGCGCGATGTGCGTCTTCTCGTCGTACGTGTATCCTGTCCATTCCCGCGTCAGCGTCCTGTCTTTTGTTTGGGGATCAGAGGGAAAGCGCACCTGACAGCGGGATGATCTCGCAGCGGTCGAGCAGCGGCGGCGCGATCGCGTCGAGCGTGTTCGCCGTGCACACAAACAGCACGCGGCTCAGATCAATCGGCACGCTCACATAGTGGTCCACAAACGCGCCATTCTGCTCCGGGTCCAGCACCTCCAGCAGCGCCGCGCCCGGGTCCCCGCTCACCCCGCCCCCGTTCCCCACCTTGTCGATCTCGTCCAGCAGCAGCACGCAGTCGCTGCGCCCCGCCTTGCGCAGCGCTTGGACGATCGCGCCGGGGCCCGCGGCGACGTACGTGCGGCGGTGCCCGCGGATCTCGGCCTCGTCGCGCACGCCGCCGAGCGAGATGCGCGCGAAGGGGCGGCCGAGCGCGCGCGCGAGCGACTGCGCGACGGACGTCTTGCCCGTCCCCGGCGGGCCCGTGAACAGCAGGATCGGGCCGCGCGTCGGCGCTGCTTTCGCGGCGGGGGCGGCTGCCTCACCGGTAAAGGGCACGGCGTCGGCGGAGAGGGCGTCGGCGGCCGCGCGCTCGGCGTTGAGCGCCTTCAGCCTTACCACCGCGAGGTACTCGATCAGCCTCCTCTTCACCTTCTCCAGCCCGAAATGGTCCGCGTCCAGCTGCGCCCTCGCCCGCTCCAAAAACCCGCTTTCGAGCACCTCGCTCGCAGCGGGGGAAGAAGAAGGGGACGGCCAGGGGACGGCGACGAGCGTCTCGAGGTACGTGCGCAGGACGCCGCCCTCGACGGAGCCGGCCTGCGTGCGGCGCAGGCGGCGCCACTCGCGCACGCCCGTGCGGCGCGCCTCGCCCGGCGGGAGCGCCTCGAGCTTCGCCTTGAGCGATGCGAGCTCGGACTCGTCCGCTGCGTCGTCGTCGTCCAGCTCGCTCCGTCCGTTGCTGTTGTTGTTGTTATTGGGGTTGCTGGAGTTTGGGTTCGGGTTGGAGGGGGAGTTGGGGTTAGAGGAGAGGGAGCGGGGGGAGGGGGCGTTGAGCGCGGCGAGCTCGCGCTGGATCGCGGCCATCTGCTGGCGCAGGAAGAACTCCTTCTGCTGCTTGCTGAGCGACTCGTCGACCGAGGCCGCGATCTTGCGCGCGACCTCCGTGATCGACGCCTGCTTGCTGAAGAGCGCCGTCGCGAGCGCCACGCGCGCGGCGGGCGTCGCTGCTGCGAGGAAGGCTGGGCGAAAGCGTTAGTGGTTTGAACACACACGATGGGGAGGGGGCGTAGCAGGTCCCGCGCGGACGAATGCAGGATGGATAGGGATAGGGATAAGAGGCAACGCACCCATTTTGTCGGCGTACTCGCTGTTGACGGCGGCGACGAGCACGTCCGCGAGCCACCCCGCGCGCGCGGGCTCGACGTCTTCCACCATCCCCGCGACCTTGCCCCACGCCTCGCGCTGCGCGGGCGCGGGCGCGTCCTGGGCGAGGCGCGCGAGCAGGCGCAGCGCCGCGCCGCGGAACGCCTCGACCGCCTCGCGCGCGGGCGGGGTGTCTTGAGTTGAGTCGGGGTACTCGATTGCGTGCGTGTTCAGGGCGTCGGTGTGCGCGGCGACGGCGGGGGAGGAGGGGGGCGGGAGGCGGATGCGGTGCAGGCCCTGGAGGGTGACGAAGAAGGGGTGCCGCGGGCTGCGCGGCGGCGGGCGCACGATGCGCACCGCGCGCGCGGCGACGCCCCACTCCGCCAGCCCCCCCTCCCCCTTCTCTGGTGCGGGTGAGTCAGCTGGTGCGGGGACGAGGGGGACGGCGGCGACGACGGGCGGCTGGTCGGGCGGCTGGCGCTCGAAGAGGGCGAGGAGCTGCTCGCCGAGGGCGCGCGGGACGGCGACGGTGAGGCGGGCGCTGGGGAGGAGGATGTGCGGGGGGGCGAGCGGGACGACGGGCAGCGACGCGGGGCGGGCCATGGTGGTTGGTTGTGAGGGGGGTAAGGCGCCGGTTTGGGTTATTGGCTGGATATCACGTGTGTTCGCGCGGGTCCCGCGAATATACTGGAAGCACAGCGACTGGAATGCACAGCTCGAGGGGTATGCTTTGCGGCTATCTCCTGTTCATTAATCTCTGTTATACGGACGCGTGCGCTCCCACGCGGCAGTGCACGCAGGCTTGCTGTGGGCCATGACTCTGCTCGGCTTCCTTTGTCGACTCACGATTGCAGCGGATGGCGCTCGAACACCGCGGCGACCGATCGAACCGGACGCCTCCCGGCGTTGTCATTGCGCTCGCCCGCCCTCGCTCGGTCTTAGGCATCGCCCGAGTCTGCCCAATCACCGACTCGGATGCACGGGCGCGATGCGATGCCTATCTCATCGCGATATCTAGCCGCCCAGATGACGTCCGTCTGTCAGTGTCAGACGTCCAACCGCTCCTTTGTTCGCGCGCACAATCATACTCTGACCCGGCCCGTCGACCGCGGACGCTCTCCTGCGTGCCCTTTTGGCATGCGCGAACTTGGTTTGTCACAATACGTCGCATCCTTCTGACTATAGGCTGCCTCGCCTCCGAGAAGGCTGTTGTTCTCCTATCGTGCTAATCCCAGCCTGCGTTCTGCTACAAGTCCCACGGATTCACCTCAAAACAGCCGGAAGCGACACTACTTCTGGGAAACCATGTAGCCCGAGGCTTGAAAGCGGTAGCGCACGAGACCTCGGGCAGCCTCGTGGTTTAGACTCGTCTTCGAGAGCACAAAGAAGCGACTGCAAGTCTCGGTACGCATTCAGCTGCGAACGGCCGGCTCTTCGCACTCCCGAATTCAGGGTGCATACGTTTTCTCATAGGGCGAACTGGGTTGGTCATAATACGCCGGATGCTGCTAAAGTATGGGCAGCCTCCGGACCGACGCTAATTATTCTGCAAGGAAAGCATGAAGCTCAATGTAATCTCGTTGGAAGGTGGCAGCGCGCGAGAGCTCGGGCTAGGCTCGCTCTTCGAGCACAGGGAAGCGAGCGTAAGTCTCGGTGCGCATTCGGCAAAGGTGAACTGACAACATCCTTCGGATGACAGCAAATCACGCGGGGGATCCGATGTCCCTTCTGCTCGCCATATGCAGAACGCGCGATCTGCGAGTTCTATGTTTAGGAGTGTGTACCGCGCTTGAATCGAGCTTGTTACGAAGCGCACCCAAATGCGCCACGCGATGCACGTTTCCCATCCCAGCTCGAGTCCGCTCCAGCTCAACTCCGCGACTGCCCCATGATATCGAGGCGCGGGCGGGGGTTCGAGCTTCACGCACGCAACGCAGCCCAGCCACAGCCACTCCAACTTGCGGCTCTAGGTTTTCGCCTCGGGTTGGGATAGGGTGCCACTGTGGAATTCCAGCTGCCTTCCGATGCAGCTGCGGCCGGGCCTGGTTAGGAGTTTCTGCAGCGTCGTGGGGTTGATGAACATCTATTAGCGTTGTTTTTCGGGACAGAGCCTGGGGTGCTAAATGGAGGTTCAAGTTGGCGGACGACGCGCTCTTGTTTCTGCCAGGCTGCAAGTTCGTCCTGGTTGATCTCATGCCTGAAGCAAGGCTTTGGATGAGCGCACTCGATGCGCGGGCGGGTCGCTGGTCATGCAAACTCTTGGACGAAGAAGCCTTGGGAATAGTTGAACCCTCAGACTAGTGCTTTGTGAGCTAGCACATATGCACCAACAGAGTTTACATCCACGACCCCGACTCGCAAGCGAACCATAATAATGACATGTGATGCGAGAATTTCTGAACATATGAAAGTAGGTGTTGTCTGAGTACCGCACTTCTCTTCCCATCCCTCGCTCTCACCTAAGTCGAGGTGAGATCGCTCTGCCACACTCGTCGTGAATGTTGTCACTTACAGGCACTCCAGGTGATATCCCGCTACAAACAGGTCTTGCAAACACACATACCGCCTTATCATAACTTGAGTGCGCCAGCAGTCGCCCCGCCGCCCGCTCATGCATCCGCGCCAGCACCATGCAGCCGCCCAGCCTCCTCGCGCCGCTAGCGTTCGTGCTGTTCGCACACGCCACCGCCAAGCTGTCGGGCACGCCCACGAAATGCGACGCTCTCAAGGACCTGGCGTTCGTCGACACCTTCGCGGCGCTGTGCGCGGCCAACCCGCCCCGGTTCCGCAATGTGTGCTGCGAATTCGTGGCGGAGCGTGTCTGATGCGCGAGGCGCGGTGCGGGGGTTGTTGTGTATGTGTAAATTGGCTGGTGTCCGCGAGCGTGCGTGATTTGGGCGGGCGGGCGTCTACTTGGTGTCCCATATCTTTCCGTGAAATGCATGAATACGGCGCGCACGCCCTGTGGCGCTGCGAGACGGTGGTTGCGGCCTGAAATATCAGTACCGCGTCGGCGGGCTTGAAGGCATGCGGATAAGGGAAGGGCGAGGGTTCGAATCTGAAGTGTCAGGAATCAGCAAGCATCAAATGCATCATCCAAGCGTGGAAAGCGAGAAAATGTTGCAGGGTCGGTGGCGTTCTCGAACTGCAGGCAGAAACAAGTCCTGCCGCACACGAAAGCCAGGTGGCGTGACTCCCGATCAACCAGGGCTCTTTTGGCGCAGGACGGCAATGGAGAGGGAACTGGCGCGCTGTGAGGTGGGATAAACCGAAACTCATTCCAATTGTATGCCCTGGGTACTGGTTGAAAATTATACGACTCTGTGGATGGCCGAGACTTGATAAAGTGGCGACTAGAGAACGCAGGATCGAGCTCGGAGTTCGAAGGCTAGCTAGGGTCAGCTGATGACGCGGACATAGTGATTTCAATCACGGCGTACCGCATGCAGGCCTTGCTGTTCACTGTTAATCTACTGCGCGCTAAGCGCTAGGGCTCAGGCTTCGTTTGTACGACTCACGGTCGTAGCGGATGTGAGGGATCGAACACAGCGGCGCACGCGGTCGATCGAACGATTCGAGCCGGGTGGCCTAATAGGGGGTTGCTGTTCATCGTGACGAACGAGACCCTTCACTTTGCCATTGCATGGTCGACCAGACCGCCCCGCATATATACCTCACATCTCCGCTATGAGCACACGGCCGCGGACATCGCTTTACGGCAGAGCTGTAAAACGACGGCTGCGACCTGTAAGATATTAGTAGTCCGCGTCGACCAGGGTCTTGAGGGGGCATGGGAGGGGGCAGGGGCAGGGGCAGGGATTGGGAAACTGCAAAATCAGAGTAATCAGCGAGCATCAAATGTAGCGTATCCGTGGTCTGTAGCTTAGTTAGTAGAGTAGGCATGAAAGGAGGGGAAGAACGACGGACGGGGCTGTCTAATATGTAGTCTGTAGCGTAGTTAGTATAGTACGGGTGAAAGGAGGGGAAGAACGACGGACGGGGCTGTCTAATATGTAGTCTGTAGCGTAGTTAGTATAGTACGGGTGAAAGGAGGGGAAGAACGACGGACGGGGCTGTCTAAGATGTGGTCTGTAGTTTAGTTAGTAGAGTAGGCATGAAAGGAGGGGAAGAACAACGGACGGGGCTGTCTAAGATGTGGTCTGTAGTTTAGTTAATAAAGTAGGCATGAAAGGAGGGGAGGAACAACGGACGGGGGTGTCTAAGATGTGGTCTGTAGTTTAATTAGTAGAGTAGGCATGAAAGGAGGGGAAGAACGACGGACGGGGTTGTCTAAGATATGCGCGAACGGAAATCCTGTACTGATCGAAGGCTGGTGTGGCCTGGGAGATAACTCCTGGTGAACCGAGGTTCTTTTGGCAAGGGACGGCAAACAAGAGGCCCGAGGGAGTATGTTGTGTCTCAAGACTGCTTTGCAATGAGCTGACGTTGAACCGAAGTTCTTTTCATGACCCCCGCGTGCGGCTGAAGGGAAAGAGAAGGAGCGGGTAGCGACCCCTCGCCCTCTCCTCCCACCAGACGTTCTCCGCGGGTGTGGCTGACAGGATAGGGGACGAGCGGGTAGCGACCCCTCTCCTCCCTTCTCCCGCCAGTGCACTGGTCTCAGATCGCTGACTCCCCAGAGCAACTCAGTAAGCAAGCCTGCGTGTGGTCGTCTTCTTGAAGACCCAGAGGATCCTGCGTGTCGTGCGCACCACGGGGCGGAAGCGGGCGCGGCCGACGACGGCGTTGCCGTACTCAGCGGACAGAGGTGCAGAGATCATGTCTTTCGTGATGCTGGGCATTGCAGATATATTCAATGGCAGTCGTGTAGGCTGGGAAGATTTTTGTTTTTCGTAAAAAGGAGGTGGAGGTGGTATGAAAGCAAGAGGTGAAGAAGGTCCGAGCTGCCCGCGCCCGACTGACAGTGACAGCAGTACAGTACTTCTTACCCGCGGAATTTTGATCCATCAGGAAAAAGTTTCCTTTCCTCCTCCACAAACCTCACATCTCATCGCACAAATAAGAATTCGTGATAATCACCATGACTACGTAGCCCGCTGCTCACTGCCCTCTTTCCGACTCTCTTCTCATACATGGCTACTGCAACCTCTAAGGATCGAGAAAAAGGAGCAGTGCTACCATTCCCTCGCCTTTCCGCCTAAATACGTCAGATCCTTCTCATTATGGACTGTCCACCCTCGAAATGCTGCTGCTCTTCTTCCCGTGTCAATCCCAGCCCGCGTTCCGCTACGTTCCACAGGGTTAACCTCAAAACAGCCGGAAGCGACGCTACTTCTTCTGCAAGCGGCGAGCATGGTGTTCGAGGCTTGAAAGTGGTAGCGCCCGAGGTCTCGCGCAGCGTTGGGGCTTGGATTCGCGCTTATATAACACATAGAAGCGATTGAAAGTCTCAATACGCGTTCGCAGCTGCGAAAGGAAAACGATTGCCAGCGTCTCGGAGAATACTGGGCAAATGGCCCGGAATATCAGATTCTATCAGTCAGCAGTTGGAATGCCCTCGGACATGTCATCTGGCCGTCGGTCAATCGAGTCTCGGTTCCACGAGGCACTTTCGACACTGTTGTTTCTGCCCCTAAGCGCACAAGGCACTGTCAATTGCCTCAACGAATCACATTAGTCTTCGTAGAGTGGCCTCCCTGAACCTGTTTTCGGGCACCAGCGCTGGTGACTCTGACGTCCTGGCCAGCATCTCGAGTTGAGGTCAAAATCAGACTGCCCTTTGTAGTACCTAAATGGTGTAACGTAGATGGGGTGTTCACCCCGCCTATATTCATCGCATCCACCACGCTGCTCTCTCCGTTGCCCAACGTCGCATCAGTCCCGCCAGCCGCCAGCGCACGTCACACTCTCGATGTGCGTAGATATCGTTAGACAAGTGTACTGAGCCGTTTACACCATGTGGTGCGTAAATTCTTCTATTGAATGATGAGCTAGCCAACGGGAATCATACAAGGCCACCAAGTCTAGCGCAGTGTCAATCTTCCATAGACTCGTACTGGTCATCCGATTCCTGCTTGTGCATCTTACTCCGCCTATGGAATGCCACGAAATCGAGCTCCCATATCTTTTCGATTGTGCTGTCCGTGTCGAAATCGTTGCTATCGTCTCTCTGATTGCGAACTCATCAGGCGCTACCACGGTGTTGAGCGGTGGGAGAGGTGCGTACCGCAAGAGGCCCGCTGGCGAATTTTTGCAGGCTCGCTCCAATCGAGTCGGCGATATCGTAGTCGCCCCATATATCGTCCCCCGATTTCTTGACAACTGCGATATGAGAGTTGTAAAGCTTTTTCAAGTTGCTGGCAAGAACAAGTTCAATACTTGTCTCATGTGATACTCGGGGACGTACCTGGCCCTCTGCCTTTCCTGGGCGCCACTGAAGAGAATTCGAGCTGCTTGGTAGATAAAGAGACGCTGCAACGTGCAATTGGATGGGCGCTCTGGTCTTGGATATCACGCACTTTACTAGTAACTTACGGGATACAATTTCGAGATATTGCTCCCACCTACTTTGCGAATCCATTTGCTATCGGCCACCGAGGCAGAGAAATGCCTCAAGATCTTGCTCAGAATGTCTTGGATGTAGCTTTCTTCGTCGAATAGCCATTGTCCGCTGTCGCGGAAAAATCTCACACTGTGGTGAGCGCTCTTCAAATCCTCGCCTATCGAGTGCAAGGATATCTGCTGCGTGTCCTGAATTGTTTGTTGCGCCTCCCTTCGTTCGACTGGTGATGAACGCCTGCGGATGGCCGCTGACGCACGTCGTAATTTTGGCTGCAGCGATAAAGCGGATGCCACTCACCTGGGGCTGCTTCATCTTCATAATAGTCTCCGTTTACATTGGTGTTATTGCGGTTGTGTGCGCTGTAGAATGAGGTGCCCGAGCCGCTGAACGTGGGTGTGTGGATGATGGGGGTGGCGCTCTGCATACTGTTATCCGAACCGGGCTCTTGGGCTCGGGGTGGCTGTTGGTATGGATGAGGGGGTTATACTCCGTCAGAGTAATCAATTGGCAACCGGACCAATGAAATCGAGAGGCAGGCAGAGCGATTTAATGTAGTGGGCCTACTGTGGAGATTGGGCCATGTGTTCTGGGCTTTGTTATTGGGACTCTGGGATGTCTTGCTGAGGCCTCACGTTCACAGAGAATAAGTCGCCTATGTTATCGATGTGAATTCTCAAATGGAAGCACGAGGGTTAATGCAGCGTTGCGCACAGCATGCAAATTCGACCGACAGCAAGATCCACATCGTACACAGCACGGTTAAATGGCAGGACTTTGGTGTCATGCGAAGTTATTTGATAACGATTCGCTCGATGGTGATACGCGCGCGCAGAATGATGAAGCATCGATGAATTCGAAGGGGTTACTGGTGAGAGATTGGGAGACCTTCGGAATCGGAGACTCCGCTAGTACTGTGTACACGGCCAGACGCCTCGATGTGCCAGGGATAGACTTGGCGATTTGCGGGATGTTCGGCCCCGCAAATAGACTCAGGCTAAAAAAATTGCGACTCAGGTGAAACTCGAATTTTTAAACTCGGCAAGCACCGTGGAATAGACTCAGTTGATCCCGCTGAGAGTTTCAACACAGCTCAAAACCAGATCATCAACCAGGGCTAAACCATGCCATGTGTCGCTGCGTCACTCTGCTTTTTCAAGTTTTTGCGAGAGGACTCACACTTGTCAAGATTGTGCGCGTGATTTTCACAGAAGTTCGTTGGAGATCATCCCGATTCGGACATGTCTCTTTTCTTCACGCGCCCACAACCCCCCTTGCCCCATTCCTTTCCTCAATCCCATTCGTTCCCCGCATATTTGTTAACTCACGAAGAGGTACTCACGTAAGTATTTGCCCCTTTTCGTCTTGTCTGATCTTGTCTTCCAGGTCCCGCCGCCGCCCTAGGACCCGATCTGACTGATCTGACTGATCTGGCTGGTCTAACAGCTCTAGTCTCACTGCTGCTATCGCACTGATGCTCTCTGGGGTTTCTCTGGGGTCTCTCTAGTCTCGCTGGCACTGGGTTCTATGCTTCGCTGCCGATGTCTTGGATTAGGCAGCGGTCAATCTTGTCGAAGGGCGGAAAGGA
>JACXVL010000104.1:110486-188351 GCA_014898675.1 Athelia sp. TMB | reverse complement strand
CTGAAAGAATTGTATTGGAGGGCAGTCGTGGTGCAGCAGTAGCTAAAATGTCGACGATCATTGAAAAGGTGTAGTAGAAGTAAGCAATGCAAAGTACCCGAAAAGGGAAATTTTCAGCTGCGATCAAGTTCCGAGTACAAGAAAGGTTGTGCAGCTTGTACAAAGGAGCGGAGACAAAAGGGAAGTGTGAATGTAGAAGTAGAACGAGGTAAATGATTCAAAGGGAGACCACGAGAAGGTATGTCCGCTACATTTAGCTTCGAAGGAACATAAGTAGATGATATCCAAATGGCATGTTCGCGCATGAGGGCAACGATCCGCCGTAGAACAGAATTCTGATGAGAATTTCGGGACTTTCCGGCCTCGAGGGCACCAATGACGCCTTGGTTATCAGAACGAATCCGAAAATGGCAGTTCGAGTGTCCCCGCAGGATCGCAAACCTCAGAACAAGCTCAAGAGCCACAATCTCCGCCCAACCGATATCTCGGCCATCAGACTTCCAACCGGGGATGAGTCTCCAGGCCTCCCATTCACCATCAAAGACAATTCCTATTCCCCAAGAAGTGGAGGCGTCGACCCAGATTTCAACTGAGGAAACGGCAGGGGGGTGTTGTAAATGTGAACCACAATAAGGGAGAGAAAGAATGCTCCTCCACCATGCAATGTCATCCATAACAGTTGCATTTGGCGTCCGGCGGCAAAAGGATGATTTTGTGTGAGAAAAGGATGCTGTGAATCGGGAGATGGCTGGTAGTCTGGATCGTCCATCAGGGGCTGCTAAAGAGCAATGCACTAAGATTCCGAGAATCGACTCGGCATCCTTAAGAGAGAAGCTCCGGCCCGATACCCAAGGAAGAAGCTTGTCGAGGTAGCGTTGCTTCTTTTCATCGGGAATTTGAACTGTTTTGGCCTCAAGGTCCCATAGGAAACCGAGGTATTTGAATGTCGAGGCAAATGGACGAGTTTTCGAAGGCTTCCATGGCCATCCCAGTTCTTCGGCCACAGCATATATATCAGGGATGTCATATGAGTACAGTCGAACCGAGCCAGGAATGGGTGAGCGGAGGAATACAAAGTCATCCACCCATTTGATGAGAGGGCCAAGTCCTCGTGACAAAAGAATGGCTTTCATGGCGTCAGCCAGGTGGCCAAAGACCCCCCCGGAACTGGCTGCCCCAAATGGACTGCAGTGGTCGATGTAGCATAGTAATCCCCAAATGACAACAAAAAATGCCTGTTGCGCCGGCAGAATGCCACATCTACGGAATGCACTGTCAACATCGAGGGTAGCACCTTCGGTGCCTGGCGGAGCGTTCATAACCAGCAGTACCATCTCCGAAAAGGTTCCCCATTCACACGGAAATGCATCGATGTCGATCTCGGAGTTAATTGATTGAATTGAAGAAGAAAAGCGCGGGTATGAAAAATCTTGGACCATGCGATGCTCGTCAGGAGACCCAGCCTTCTCCACGACGCCGAGAGGAGAGGTGCGAAACGGTCCAATCAACTGTTCCAAACGTGAAACGGAAAACGGGCCCGTGTATCGCCGTTCCGAAAGTTCTTTTTTAATGTAAGTAGTTACGGCGTCCGGATGTGCCAGTGCCGAAGGGTGATTAGGAGGAGTGAAAGTTGATTCTATAGTTGATTTTATGCCCATGTCGAAGCCATTAAGGATACCGGATGGGATGTCGGAGTACTTTTCGAGAAGTCCTGCGCGTGAGAGGGCAATATGCCATGCCTCAGCGCGAAGAGGTGTAATGATGCGGAAAAATTCAGAGGGGGACGATGGTGCAGGTTTGGGCAGTGTGGGACCTCGACCCACAGAGAGTGCACCAGTGCTTCCCATAAGTGCAGTTGATGCCGCTGTGGCAACCGGTGCGTCCATTGAATGCATAGCAGTAAGTGTTGCCTTCGCGGTCGCAGCGGGGGCTCTTTGCCTCGGCAGGGTTGCGCTTTTTGATGTGGCAATCCTGTCCGTTGACAAGTTTTGAGTTGGTGCAGTTCCGAGCGTAGTGGTCGAGGCTGTCGTCCCCGCAGACAAAGCACCTGGTCCGAAAGGAACTGGAAGTTCCGCGATCATTTGGACGTCCAACACGGGGAGGATACATGTTCGTGCCGGCGCCAGCACCGGTAGATGAGCGAGTAGGTTGTTGAATAGTGGCCGAACTGGCAGAGCCCGAAGGGCGAATATCGAGGTTCCGTTTGCCTTGCAAAGCTAGCCACGAGCTGACTTCGCGTTGGCCAGACTCTATGGCCTGCCTGCGAAGCTCACGCTGCATGTGGTCATTCCATATGACGGCGTGGAACTGTGATGGATCGATTTTTTCGACAATTGCGCGCCTCCGGATGTCGATGTCGTAACCTAGATAGACGGGCCAGAGCTCGGTGCGATTATCAGCATTGAGAATGAAGTCGAAATGGCTCTGCCATAGGTCATGTTCCTTCGGGATGTACTCTCGGATGAGTTGGAACAAGCGGCGGTACGCCTGGTACCAGTCCTCGAAGACCATCTCGGCCTCGCCACCTGGAGGGAGCGCTTTGGGCGCATGTGAAATTTTACCCATCTCGTCAATTGTCAATGAAAATGATCCATGTGATGTGTCTGCAGATTGACTCGCAATAGCGCAAGCCTTATTGGTTAACTGCGATAGGGGTACATGCGTGTCCCATCCTCTCGCGAAGACCTTGCGAACCGATGTAGGAATTATGTGGCCAGCACTGGTTGCAACGAGGCCGAGTTGGCGATCGGGCCGCTTGCTCGAAACCGGTGCTGTCGTGTCTTGTAATGCATGACCAGAAAGACTAGGATGTCTGAAGGGAACTGTGGAGAACGATTCAGCAAATGTGCATGAAGAGGCACATTTGTAGCCGAGAAGTGATTTCGAGAACGATAAGATTTGATTCAGAAATGTAGCTCATGGACCCGAACCGCCCATTACGGAGATAGGTATATGAAGTGGCCATGAACAGTCCTCGGGCTTGAGATTGGCGCGAATAAGATTGTAATCGAAACATGTGCCATAAAGGCGGAAGTGGGTAGCGAAGAAAACCTAGAATTTTGGCAAGATTGGAATGATATCTTAAGACCCTGGGCCCGAAACGGCGCGATTGGGTGCGAATAAAGATCCTTGGGCCTTAGATGGCGCGAATAGGATGATAGATAAAGACCCGGGGCCCGAGATGGCGCGATTGGGTATTGATGTAGAGTATAGGGGCCTGAAATGGCACGATAGAATGTATGATCCAGAAAGACATCAAAGTATTTTGATAGGGTGTAGGAGGGCGCGAAGCGAAGAAAAAAAGGCATTGATGATATATGGATGCGAGAACAGTCCGATGGTTTGAGAAATGAACAAGGTAAAGGAGCGTACCAGGATGCCCAAAGTTACTGATGATATCCTCGAGCCCTTCATCACCAATTCTACCATTGCTCTGCTGATCAAAAGGTGCCTGTCCACGCTGATCGTACGGTGTATCGAAACGCGTCGAGGGTTGAGGAGATAGCCGAGAGGTTAGAGGTAAAGCTCCGGTGTCGACCCCGTGCCAGGAAGGAGGATTTTCCTCGTCCAAAGTCCGAGTAGAGGGACTTGGACGGGTAGGTGGCTGATTGAGGTCTATGCTGAGCCGTGCGCGATCACGGGAAGAGTACAGCTGGCTGAAAGTAGCATGATGCGCCAATTGTTCAACGTTAGCATCGAGGTAGGCCTTGAGGCGTCTGCGAAGGACATTGCTGTTCCCAGCCGAGTCGACACCCAATTGGATAGCGAGGCGAATCATCTCTTTTTTGACCAATGTGCTGATCGGTGTCTTGAAAGGGCTGATAGATGCGATAGGTAGCATTGTGTACGATAAGAAGCACACAGAAAAGACGAAGTAGATAGATATTATGTGAAGCTAGATGTGTATGGGACGATCGTGAGTGGAATGTCGTCGTCGTGCTCGAGAGGAAAACTTCTCGGGAGCACTTGCTCCTCCATCGCAAGACACTGCACCGCTACTCCGTGAACTCCGTGGCGGTGCCTCCATTATTTGACTCAACAATAGAAGCCATCACGTCTTAGGTCGACATAGCCGATTGAATTGGTTCGAGTCGAAGATAGCAGGCCATCGGGTTATAGTTTATAAGCAGGCGCGTTTGTAAACGAAGGACGCGCACAGCAGAAAACGAGCATCCAGATACAAGACGCGCCTGCGCGTGTCAAATTTTGTTGACTGGACGCGCGTATGTGCTAAGATCAAACTTTAGGGCAGGCTGGAAAGCATCTAATTGTATGTACTTGTTGATTCCAGGCACGTGAACAGCATGCCGGCCAAACGTCGGGCCGGCCAGCAGTGACCACAGCTGGCACAAGGACTCAACACTGACTCAACCCCAACCTTCGTCCAGTCACGAGCTCGAGTCTGTGCGCGGAGGCCAATAGCTCGTTTTGACCGCCCTTGATACTACCCGACTGTTGCCATGCAGTCACATATTCCTCAAGAGATCATCGATTGCATAATAGATCAAGTACACCTCCTACCTCGAAAATCCAAAACGGCGATGATGCAAAACAAGTTTGTTTTCGCTGAAGACCAGCTGTCTCGGTAACCCGAGTCTTAGATGTCAGTATTTTAAGCGCTACTAATGACCATGACACAGGCAACTAGCAACACTAGCACTGGTATCCCGATCCTTCATTCGACGAAGTCGACATCATCAATTCAAAGTGCTCGATCTACACGACAGAAAGTTAGAAGCACTCGCTACCCTGATCCGCTCTCCACTGGCAACGTTCAAACCACATGTCACCAAAATCACGCTGCGTAAACCGCCAACAGTGGCAGAAAGTGATTTACTGGCATTAGCTACAGCGCTGCCCAATGTGCAATGCATTTCACTTCGAATCTACGACGACAAGCTGGACGTAACTGCAATTTTCCTCAAATTCATTGGGCAGTTTGAATCCTTGAAGGATCTCGAGCTCTCATCGTTCCAAATATCATCGTTTGGAGATCTTGCCAAAATCATTTGCGCCAGCTCCAAGCTGGAGACACTGAAAATCTCCACGGTCTTATTCGCCATCGAGGCCCTTCCGCGCGAGGATCTACTCTCAGCCATCGAGCCTCCCCCAGTCAATTTACGTACATTGGATGTCACTCACCACCATCCGGCATATAACAATCTATTCCAGTGGTTGAATTCCGGTTCGACGCGGCGTTCAGTCGGTCCCGTCGATCGCTACTCAAGTTACCCCAAGCTTGTAGCCGCGCCGTCAAGGTCTTTAAGATCGTCTCTGGAGCATTTAGCTGTCGATACTCCCTTGCATGTCTCACGTGGTGGTTAAGCACATATCACATCATTCACATCATTCAATGATGACTAACCTCAATCTCACAGATCCACTCTGCAACCTCATTCACGACTCCGCATTGAAATCATTCACCTGTTACTTTGATGTCGACCAATATGCCCACGGGAAGGCGCATATAACCGACATCAGTACCATGCTCGGCCAGATTTCTAGCATGTTGGAGAAATTCACCATATGTTTTGGCGGCTGGCCATTTTATGAGTCAGTTCATATAGATCTGAAGGAGGTCGATGAACTGCTACAGCGCTCAAACTTTGGGTGTCTTCAGATGGTTCTCCTAGTGGCAGATATTCACCGCCTGGAGAAATGGGCTCCCAAAACCCTTCCTCGATCTTTCTCGCGAGGTGTCGTGCGCTTTCAGCGCCTCTGCTAGACAATAGCTGAGAGAATGTAAAGAGAAAAGATAATCCATGTGATCTAGCTCAATCAACACAACTTCTTCAAAGTCAATTCTCCCTCATCTTTCCGGTTGTTCGCAAGCAAGCTCTCAGGCGTCAGTTCGAAAGATAGATGTCGCTTGAAGGTGATAAGATCATTCCTAGTATATTCTAACTACATTGCTGATACATTTGTCATTTCATCGACCAAGAAGGTATTTCAATATTTATAGAACCCCTCCCCGCTCTTAATCCCCAGCTTGCCCTGGCTCACATACTGCTTCAACAGCGCCGCCGGCTCGGGCGGCACCTGCTGTCCCCTAACGGTGCTATAATGCTCCTCGATATCCAGTGCCACATCCAAGCCCACTTCGTCAATCTGGTGGAACACGCCCATCCCGCCAATGACCTGGCCCATGAGCGCGTCGACCTCGGAGGGCTCGGCGACGCCCTGCGCGACGACAAAGAGCGCTTCGCGCTTAATGGCGGCCCAGATGCGGTTGAAGATGAGCCCGACAGACTCCTTGCGGACGTGGAAGGGCGTGAGGCCGTGCTTGGGGATCTCGCGGAGGAGGACGGCGACGACGGCAGGGTCGGTTTCAGGGTTTGGCATCACCTCAACGGGGCTAAAAGGGAAAAGGGGATCAGTGGGGGATCGAGATGGACAAGATGTGAAGACTGACTTGGAGCGAGGGGGCATATAGTAGTGGGTGGACACTAGCCGAGACCGATTGACGACTTTCTCGAACATCTCGCTGGATGTGTACGAGGAGGAGTTGGTGGCAATGATACAGTCATCTGGAAGGAGCTTGTCCAGCTCCCCAAGAAGGTTGATTTTTGCGTTTAGGATCTCGGGGACTGCGCGAATATCAGTGAAGCCCAAAATTGCAAAGAATCGATCACACGTACTGGCTTCTACCACAATCCAAGCATCCTTGAGTGCCTCCGAGCGCTCTTGGAATGTGCGTAGCGTTCCGCGTTTGCCACCAGGAACAAGACGTTCGATAACGCCATCAAGTTCCCCGTCGATGTACTTTTTGGCAGCGTCGAGAGTGGTCGCGTTCGTATCGAAGAGATGAACTACGCCTCCTTGGGTAAGCCACATGAGAGCGATGCGACGTCCAAGAGTGCCTGCTCCTATTACTACGAAGCTGCGACCGGCAAGAGAGGTTGGTTCGACGTAGGGCATGTTGGAAGTTGTTGGTTTGGTTTTCACATTTGCGGCCTGTCGCCTCAACTTATATACTGTACTAGATATCTCAAGCCGAAATGACCGCACAGGAGGTAGCTTGATATTAGCAGAAGATTAACGCCCATTATGCTCGTAGCGTCATCGAGATAGACAACATGTGAAGGGAGAGGAGAAGATGTGACCGGTTATTTGGCCCGGACCTCGGAAGCCGAGGAGAGCCGAGGAGACGGTGCGATGTCGGACTCTGAAATTACCGGATTTGACCGGCTTGAAGACAGCCTGAGACTAGATCCGTCTCATTCACCACTCACGCACTTTTATCATGGGACAAGCCCGAGGACATGTCGATGCTTTGAATGGTTTTGAGGTGTCAAGTTCGGAGAAGAACTTCAAGAAGGATCAAGGGACATTAAGCCACCGGTATTCTCATGCCGATTAGCCCCAAAATCAAGAAGCATGGGTCTATCTGCGATGGGATCGATGAGGCGGTCAATGATCATTGCACATACACCCGTACCCCTATCTTAAGAGCGCGTTAATGCCCGGATTCCTCACATACAAATAGGTCGAAGTCCATCTTCGAAACTAATCACCCCACCTCGACAGTTATGTCTCAAAGTGTCATCTTTCACCTCCATGGGCGCGACCCCACCAAAGACGGAGTTGTTCTCAGCGTTGACCCCAGCGTGCCCTTGGATAAAATTCAGAAAGAGGTGGCTGAAAAGCTGACCATTCTCGACCCCAAACGTGCGTGCCATCTCCATGTGAAGAGACATCGATGCTAACGTGCGTCCAACAGGTATCACGTTCTGCGCCTCAGGAAAGCCCGAGGCTCTGGCTGGAGATCTCAAAGTCCTGGATTCTCCGCAGGCGGTTGCCAATGAACGCACCGTAGCTATTCTGATTGACGGGCGGAAACCTCGCCCGGTCCCAGGTCCGGATGGAGGGTTGCCTTTCATTGGAGGTTACTCTGAGATTTACCCCGATTTCTTGGGTAACTACCAAAGTAAGCTGACCGTTGCTCACATAGCACAGGACCCAGCTAACGCAATGATAGGGCTCTTGGACAAATATGGCCACCTCGTTCACGTTCATTACATGTACGCCCATTTGAACTCTGTTGTCACTCGAGCTAATCAACACTCTCAACAGGGGAAGAAACGTATATCTGACCGACGACCCAGACAGTAGGTCTACTTTCTGCCCTATGACGAAAAAGAAATTGACATCCCTTGATTTTCAGTGTAAACTCGCTCTGTTGATTTAACATATCATTTACTGACTGCCCTACGTAGTGCCGGCCACGTTCTGTCGGAGGGCGAATTCTTTAGCAAAGACATCACCGAAGACCACCCCCTGTTCCCACTGAAGCTTTCCAACCCGACTGGGCTCTTCACCGCCGATTCCTCTATGCCCGAGTGGTCGCAGTCTCACCAGCTGCTTATGACGGCGATGAGTGCAAAGGCGATGCGAGGTTACGTCAAGATTATGGACCACTCCTCGAAGAAACTGACGAACAACGTCATTGGAAAGTGCGCACTCTTTCCTCTGCCAGCCCCAGATCTAGGTTGTCACATGCACCGTATGATCCGGTACTGATGTTCATGCCAGATTTGCGGAAGATGACAAATCGTTCGACGTATTTCCGTTCATGCTTCGGGCCGCCGCCCAGACCATCGGCGAAGTCGTCATCGGTCAGGACTTCGGCATGCTGGATTCAACATCCAGCGACATCGCCGAGATATTCAAGAAGATAAACCAGGGGCTGCACCTCTCCCAGGCACTCGCACGCAAGGTACTACCGCCTCTACCAGAGCTTCAGAATTTCGCTGATTTAAATTTAGGGTAAATGGTACCGCGCTATCCCCAACCCCGAAGCGCGAGAGCAGGTCTCGATAAAAAAGTGGAGCGATGGCTATCTCGATAATTTAGCTGAGGAAGGTCTGAAGACCGGCCACGAGGATATGCCGTACACCGAGGCGGCTACGAAGACAGACTCTATTCTTGACTTCATGCTGCATGCACTTGATGGACAGGGCAAAAAACTATCCCGCGCGCTGTTGATCGACGATGCCGCAACATTTTTGGGCGCCGGGCAGGTCACCACGTCGTCTGCGCTGTCCTGGGTAAGTTTCATTCTATGATATCTTCCAATATTGTCGGAGCTGACGCGATGGTCAAGATCTTATATACCTTGAGCCACCACAAGCCGCAAGCGGAGAAATTGTACCAGTCGATTTTGGACTTGGATCTTACCATCGATAGCGAGATCACTGCGGATCATATCTCCAAGATGGAGTACTTGGACTGGGTACCCTTTCCTGCTCCTAAATCATACGGCCTTGCTGATTTACTGCTGTAGTTCATCAAAGAGACGCAGCGGCTTTACAACCCCGCTTTCCAGCCGACTCGTTTGTCCCATAAGGAACTCATTCTCCCTGGCGGATTCATCCTACCAAAGAACTCCCAAGTGACCGTCGCCCTCCACTCCGTTCACGTCAATAAAGAGCATTGGAAGGTCGGTCATGTCAAGCACGTTTATATGTGCTGTTTTAACCTCTTCTGTATTTCCGAACCTAGGACCCGTTCACATTCATTCCCGAACGCTGGGGCACCGATGAAGTCAAAAAGCGCCACAAGAACGCCTATATCCCATTCGCCACAGGTGCACGCGGCTGCATCGGTTTCAACTTCGCGCTCCAAGAAATGAAGATCGTCATCTCCCGCCTGGTGCTCAACTTCTCTTTCGAAGATGTCACTGATGGCGCCGTCGTATATGATCCGAGCTTCTCTCTGTATCGGCCTCTGAACTTCAAGGCTAAGGCTCACAGGCGACCGGATCCTGCGACCAGGCCAAAAGTCGATAAGGTGGAGGAGACGGCGCAGGAGCCACAGGCGCCGGACGTGACGCCTAAAGTCGGACAACGGGATCTGCCTACTCTATATGTCCTGGTATGTGTCCCATCTCAGCCTCCCTACGTTATCCTTATTTTAAATCCCGATAGTACGGAAGCAACAATGGCTCGTCCGAAGGATTCGCGTCGGATCTTGTCTCACGTGCCCGCAAACTTGGTTTCGCGGATATCCAGAAAACAACGCTCGACCAGTCGATCCTCATGTCGGAAGATACTCTTCCCAAACAAGCGGAGAAAGCTCTCGTTCTTATCGTCTGCTGCAGTTACAACGGTTCGCAACTTATCAATATCTCAAGGCTTATTTTCTCACTATTCCTCATAGGAGAAGCTCCAGATAATGCCCTCAACTTCGACAGCTTGCTCGACCAAGCGATTGCCAAGAACGCTGATAATCGGTTCACTAATGTAAATTTCGCCGTCTTCGGCACTGGCAATAAGCAGTGGGGCCCTACATACCAGAAAATCCCCAAGAAGATCGACACAACTCTTGCTACATTCGGTGGCCATCGGTTCTTCGAGTTGGGCGCAGGCGTACGTCGCATATATTCCCTGACGGCCTCGTAGCTTATAAATCGTCCGCATAATCACAGGACGCTTCCGCTGACCAAGAGGGCGACTTCTCCACATGGAGCACGAAGCTTTGGGCCAACGTTTCATCTAGTCTCGGGCTGGACAGTACCAACAAAGACCAAGGAAACTCGTTGATTGACCCCGTTGCGTCTACTGCGTCTGCTGTTACTTTGAAATACGTCAAAGCTGGCACAGCTGCTCTTACCCCCACACCTCCCGTGGATGGTATGGCACTTGCGCGTGTCCAATCCAACGAGGAACTTGTAGATCAGGATAGCCCTATGCCCCGCGCGATGCGCCTTGTTACGTTCACACTCCCTGAGGGCCAGAATTATAGGGCAGGCGACCACGTCGAGATCTTCCCGGAGAATGAGAAGTACGTTCAAAACTTTCGTGGCTAGAACGTTATCTCATTCCTCTCCGCAGGCACAGCGTCGATAAGCTGATTGGGCTGCTAGGCCTGGTTGAGCAGGCATTGTTCGAAGTTCAGGAGGTTGATCTCAGCATTGTCAACTCAAAGTCCCTCGCTGCTCTTCTCAAAGGTCGCGGCCCGCTTACCATTCGGGAAGTTTTGACTTCCTATGCGGATCTCTCTGGGCCCGTATCACGGTACGGCCTGCAGACGATGTACGTGCTTCTATATTCTTTTTCGTCAGCCCCTCTAAACAACTCTTCAGATCTGCCACGCTTCCAGCTGATGAAGAGCACGCTGCTCTCAAAAAGGAGCTCGCCGAAGTGAGCGCACCGTCCTACGATGCCTCACAATACGAGGCGTTTGCGAAGAAGAACCGGAACTTCGTCCTTCTTTGCGAAAACTACCCTCTGATCACGAAATCGCTGGAGCTTCCTCAAATCCTAACAGCGATGACATGCACCCAGCCGCGCCGCTATTCCATCGCCAGCAGCCCGCTGGCCCACCCTGATACTGTTAGCGTCTGCATTGGCGTGGTCCACGAGATTGTGCCCATTTCTGGTCGGGACTTCGAAGGGTTGTCCTCTGGTTTCCTCAAGCGTGCCGAGCCCGGACAAGAGATTTGGGCCAGGACACGTGCAGCTCAAGAGACGTTCCATCTGCCTGAAGATCCGAAAGTGCCTGTTATCATGGTTCGTTTTTGAATCCCGTTGAATGTGGATTCGTGCTCAAATAAATCTAGGTGGCCGCTGGAACTGGGATTGCTCCTTTCCTTGGGTTTGCAGTGCGTCGAGTTTAAATTTGCGCTAGAATTTCTCCTGATGCAGCATTAGGAACATCGCCGTGCATTGGGACTCAAAGAAACCTCGGAAGGAGGGGAATCAACAACCCGTCTCTACTATGGCGTTTCCTACCATGATATGAGCTCCCTTCGACGGTGAGCCAATATTTCACCTCGGGTTGTCTCGATCGCTAATGCCTCAATCCCACATAGCACAATCACTGATCACGTTAATGCGGGACATATGACTGGCCGGGCGGTTTACTCTGAGGATAAAGAGGTTCGTCGCTATGCGCAGGAACTTCTCCTCCAGGACGCCGTAGAGATCTGGAATCTGATCGAAAGTGAATATTTATCTCTGCTGTATTTCTTAGTTGCTGACGACATTACTCTCAGGTGGCGCTCATATCTACGTTTGCGGATCGGCGATTCGCTTGGGAGCCGGGGTCAGGAAAGCGATTACGCAGATCGCACGGCAAGTCGGCGCAGTCGATGATCCAGATTCCTTTGTACCTTGGATGATCAAGAATGGTCGGTTCTCGGAGGATGTCTTTGGTTGATTCCTGTAGCTTTCAAATATGCACTCTCGTCCAATGAAAATAGTTTCAAGTCTTTTGTCTTTTTAAATAGTATCTTTTGTATCGACTCGTACTTGTGATATGCAATCGAATGTTATCCAGACTTGGCCCATATGTGGTTTTACTGTCGCGGCGGGAAATCACGGTTTTCAGTCACTTGATATCGGGATGCCAAAGCAGCCTCAAGTTAATGATTTTGTATCGCGATTCTCCTCCAGTATATATATATTTCTTTCTATAGACCTAGAACTCCTTGTAGAGGCTCGAGTAAAAATCTGAAGTACGAAAATGGGCGCTAAAATAAAGTAGGAATAATTAAAAAAGAGTTAGAACAATTGAAAGTTTCTGCGACTTGTCAAGAGACGGCCATGTAGAGCTCAATTCCATGCAAACGCTTTCAGCAAGTGTGAAATCACTAGCATCTGAAATACGAATCGAAGCTAAGGTCAATCGTAGTCGAAGTATTGACTACAAGAGATGAGATAAGGAATCGGCCTTCGATGGCCCCATCGATGTTGGGATGACAGCGGCCAGGGTTCATCTTGTACCGCGGGTCGGAGTGCGAAGTGAGTGCGAGTGTAAAAGCCATTTGACATCGCCGATAATCAAAGTGCCGATCAGAGTGTGAACGGATGCCCGAGCCGCGGAGTCCGCGGGGTTTTTGGCGGGGTCGGTAAGATGGACTTCAACCTGGCCGAATGGCCGACATGCAGAATCGTATAAGAATCTCTGCATGAGCAGCAGCGAACCTCATCATAAACATCATGTCTGCCCCTGAACACGCCGGCCGCCTCATCTTCCTCGATCTCGGTGCCGCCCGGGGCACAGGGCGGGTGCTCAGTGCCACCCCCGAAGGAAAAGACATCCAAGTTCTCGCATCTGGGATCTCCAGTCTTCCCGACGGCGTCCAGGTGGACACCAGGCCTGGCAAAGGCCAGATCTATGTCACATGCATGGGGCATTCCACCAGCACGAATGACGGATATCTCGCGCGTGCAGCGGGGGATGGCACAGGGGTTGAGGTCATCGTTAAGGAGGGGGTGACGTTCACGCCGAAGCAGTTGGTCATCGACACCACGACCGACAGGCTGTATTGGTCGGACAGAGAAGGGATGAGGGTGTTCCGATGTGGGCTCGACGGCTCGAATGTTGAGGCCCTCATTTGCAACGGGGTGACGGATGAAGACAGAAAGGACAACTCTAAACACTGCGTCGGGGTGTCCGTTGACGTGAAACGGGGTCTCCTCTACTGGACGCAGAAGGTCAGATGGTCTCATACTTCATATTTCGTGCATGAGCTCACCGGTCGTGTCATTCAGGGCGCCTCGAAGGGCCAGCAAGGACGTATCTTCCGCGCAAACATCGACATCCCCGCTGGAGAGTCAGCCTCCGCGCGCACAGACATCCAAACGCTCTACGCACATCTCCCGGAGCCCATCGACCTCGAGCTCGATGTCGCCACGCAGACTCTCTACTGGACGGATCGCGGCGACCCCCCTCTTGGGAACACGTTGAATCGTGCCGACGTGTCTTCCGAATTGGACCCCTCCGCTGCACCCAAAGGGCCCTCCAAGGACACCATCATCGCCGCCAAGTTCCACGAGGCAATTGGCTTGTCGCTAGACTTGCCTGGACGCCGTGCCTTCGTCGCCGATTTGAACGGGTCGGTATACACTGTAGACTTGGATAGCGGGAAAAAAGAGACGTTGATTGAGGATGCTGGGACGGTGACAGGCATAGTGTACTGCGAGGGATAAGATGTTGGAGTAATGTATATGTTAGATACCGGACTTTAGGAATGAAAGAATGTAGTACGTCTATCGAACGCGAATATGTCAGGAGCAGTCAGATGAAGTACACTTTCGAAGGGAGCGACATCACGGTTCCAGACTCCTTTTGCGTTCTAGAATCAACGCGCTCAGCAATATCTCGTCGAAAGACTCCCATCCATTCGGGAAGACGGTCAGCGCAGCAGCTGGTACAGGCGGACTCGCATCCAGCGGTGGAGGGACGAAGATGGCTACCTGGTGCGAGGATGGGGCATCATAGCACTACAGGCTCACGTTTGAGTGTCTCGGTCAAAAGGGAAATGCGTGAGGGGATGACTTACAACGCAAAACGGAGATCCGTCATCAAGGTTAGACCGGCTGTCCCACCGCAGATTGACGGTATCGGAGAAGGCCCAGTCCCAGTGACGCTAGACAACGCAAGTAAATTTCACGGGTAAAATGGGGGTGAAGCAACATGCGCGCACCTTGGAGCCTTGTATACTCCACATGACACTTGTCAACCGTCTGGTCTTCCTCCGCATGGTCACGAAAGCCTTCTTTTCATTCACAGACATTCTGCACAGAAGAATGTATGGGTAAGTATTACGCAAGGGGATGGAATTAGATTGACTGACTCGAAGCTGCCCACGAAGTCCCCGCGCTGTGTTCCTCCCCGCTTTATCGTGGTCACATAAGATAGTGGCGAAAACGGGTTCAAGTCCAGTTTAACAGTGATGTTATAAGCCGGAGACAGATCCGCGGATGTCTGGGGCGGCATGAGCTGAGTGACGCCAGCCTCATATGAGATGAATGTGTAGGTGAGCGGTTGCTGGGGCCGCGGGGGCACGTAGCTTGGGCGCAAGTCAGTCTTCCTTCTTCGAAAGAAGCGAGTGTCAATAGTGCTCACTTTGGCGGTCCGTCTAATGAGGGGCCATGTCCCGCCTCCGTGATGTATCTGAACCATACACGACCTCACGATCAGCCTTCGCACTCGGGTGTTGCAGAAATACGTGTGTACGCGGGAAGAGCCTCGGACGGCGCGGGCGATGGCGGTCTATCGTCTTCTGCCTGAGATGATTATTTTGAGCATCATCGCGAATTGAGGTGCGTACCTGTGTCGGCCATGTACGCAGAGGTGGGTGGTTGTGGATTGAAGTGTAGGTCAGCGGACTCGGAAGCAAACGAGTCGGATGTCGGACTCCGATGCTCAAGGATTCGTCGCTGTTCGTCGTCACTTTTTGTCTGCTCTGACCTCCGCTCAAGGTACGTACAGATTTGATGTTTATAAATAGCTGACAGTGGGCGTTGGTAATCGCGTCAGATCTCACCCAGTCTTCATGAAGACCCATCGTACAGTGCAGTGCACAAGCCCCAAACGTTTCGGCGCTAAGTGTAAGTATATGTCGGAAATTTGAAATCGGCCTTATAAGATTTAAATCTTATTCGGCCTTACGAGGGCCTTATACGGCAGGTGTAATCGGCCGAATTACCTTATAAGTTGTGGCCTGGCTTGTCCGGACTTCTAAGCTGGTGTAGCCGCCCATAACCTGATTTTAGACGCCGCGGTCTGTCCGGCTCGGGGTCAATAGAGGCAATCGCTCGTAGGCTCCTCATAAGGTGCATAAGTCGGCGGGGGTCGGCATTAGGTCGCTTAAGAAATGATTACGTAATCTAGTATGGGGTACCAAAAATGACGGAAAAAAATAACAACATCGTAATTTGGAGGACTTAAGTAGATGAAAAGAAAGATCTAATACGTCTAACAACCCTCGCACTCGAATCAAGTAATTTGGATGTGAATTGCATGTACAATGGGCAATCCAAAATTGCAAAGTCGACAGAGCTGGTTCTTTTGACAGGTCAGAAGAGGAGTCAATAGACATACACTAAATATTGACAGGGTTCAATAATATCTATGATCATTGCGCTAGTATTTACACCCGATCTCGTAAGAAATCGACGATCTTACGAGAATCCTTGTCACTCGAAGGCCGATCATGAGGACGCTAATTTCTAGCCCACCTTACGCACCTTATGAGGGCTTATAGGCGCTCATGGGATTTTTAAAAAATTTCCGACATACTCGACGCCAAATTCCTATAATGCCTTCCTATCACCACCTCGAGAGAAACAGTGGGAACTAAAACACAGTATATTGTCTACCATCGAGCCACGCTCCAACGGACAGTAAACACGGATTAAATATAAATATAAATAAATAAAACCACCATCTTGCGCCCGTGCGAGTTTCTAAAACTCAGCAAACGCATCAATGGAATTGCCCATCCAGCCACCTCGACAAGTCGTTCAAATGATGATCCTAAAGTTCAATGGCCCCTCGCTCCCGTAACAACGTCTCAAACTCGACAAGACCTCTCGCAGATGCTGCCTGCAGCGCCGAGCCAAAATAACCGCCTTCAAAATTAACATCGGCTCCGTTGTCCAGCAGCAGTTTGGCGAGCTCCAAGTGACCTTCGGCGATTGCTACCTGCAGCGCCGAACCATACTCTCCTCCTTCTACGTTGACGTCAGCTCCATTGTCTATCAGCAACTTGGCAAGATCGAGGTGACCTGCGGCGATTGCTACGAGAAGTGGGGGGTCCTCATTTCCTTCTACTATGTTGGCATTGGCTCCGTTGACCAACAGCAGCTTGACGATCTCGAGATGGTCTGCCGCTACTGCTACCTGCAGCGCTGAGCTATAATCCTCCCCTTCGACATTGACATCGGCTCCGTTATCCAGAAGCAACCTCACGATATCAAGGTCGCCTTGGCCCGATGCTACCTGCAGCGCCGTGCCGAAATTGAAAAGAGTTGCATCAGAATTGACATTGGCCCCATTTTCCAGCAGCAACTTTGCAAGTTCGATATGTCTTCCTCCGCATGCTATCTGCAGCGCCGTGCCCTGTACACCGCCTTGGATGTTAACATTACCTCCCTTGTCAAGCAGCAGCTTGGCGAGATCAAGGTGACCTTTGGCGGATGCTGCTTGTAGCGCCGTGCCATAATGCCCCCCTCTAGCGTTAACGTTGGCTTCCTTGTCGAGTAGCAGCCTCGCAAGTTCTACGTGACCTCCTGTAGAGGCCGCCTGAAGGGCTGTGCCATAATAGCCCCCTTCGACGTTAACATTAGCTCCCTTGTCCAGTAACAGCGCGGCGAACTCGACATGACCACACACGGAGGCAATTTGTAGCGCCGTTCCATAGTGCCCGCCTATAATGTTGACATTGGCTCCATTATCCAGCAGCAGCCGAGCGATCTCGACATCACCAGACGCAGAGGCGATGTGCAGCGCCACGCCATAATCCCCTCCGTCGACATCGACATCGGCTCCCCTCTCCAGCAGCAGCTCGGCGAGCTTGACATGACCGCACGAGGACGCCACCTGGAGTGCCGTGCCATAATTCCCTCCCTCAATGTTAACATCCGCTCCCTTGTCCAGAAGCAGCCTAGCGACCTTCATGTGGCCTTCTGCCGACGCTGCATGTAGCGCTGTGCCATGATCCTCCCGTAAAAGATTGGCGTTGGCTCCCTTGTCCAGAAGCAGTCGAACAATCTCGAGATGGCCTTCCTGGGATGCTACGAGAAGTGGTCCGCTCGAGGCTTCGCGGCCTACTTTATCGACGTCCGCTCCATTATTGACTAAATATTGAACAGCGCGCAATGAGCCAGCGAAACAGGCATAATAGAGAGGTGAGGCATCTAGTGGCAATAGGCCTGGGATCTCTTTGAAGGAACGAAGGCAGCGTCCTAAAGTAGTCGAACTATATCTCAATTTGGGATCGGAATCAATGGCCAGGTTCTGCAGTCTAACCCAGCTGAGCAACGCATAGCTCCAGGTAGTCGACGGCAGTCCAAACATGCGAAAGAGTAGTTTTTGAAGTTGAGGGCGATGAGCAGAATCCGAGCGGGAAAGATGCAAATGGGAGACCCAGTTCATTGCTGCATACTGAGCTAGCGGGAACAAGGAGTTGATGTGATCAAGATAGATAGAGCCTGGGTGTTCCCAATCCAGAATACTCGGCCCTTCGAAATGCAGAAGTTGCGCTAGGCAGTCCTGAGCAATCATGGAGTGCGAAAGCTGCTCGCTGCTGCTGGATTGTGCCTCCGCCTTGGGTTTGATCCGTGCGATTAAATATTCCTGGACAGAGAAGTGCGCCAACTTGATCGTCCCTAATTATCTATCAGCAATATATCAGGAACGCGACGGAGGAACATACCCTCGACCTCAGTAACAAACCCATTGCAGATGTGCCAAACGATTTCCGGCTTTTTGCATCGCAGGTCAGGGTTGTAAAATGGAACGTCGCCATTGTTGAAGTCGATCGCCAGAACCTCTGCAAGCTCTACCACCGTCACCGGGCGCTCGGAGAATACCAGCCATTGCAGCAATTTTTCAAGGTAATCCGGGTGTTCACTTCGTTCGAATATCTGCGAGTAGATCTCGTCTAAGCCTTTCGGCAAAGAATCCAGCTGTTTTTCGAGTTCCTTTTTGTTCTTGCATTTATTGATAGCGTCGACTTGAAGCGCCACCCATCGAAACCTATGATTCATCAACGTGAGTAAATAAACCCTCAAAATGAATAAATTGCTTGCATTACACACGAACCGACCGACAGAGTTGATTTAATCATCTGCTTTTCTGCCTCATTCCAATGCTGCATACCCGCAGCTTCGAGCTGGGCATCCAGATAGGCATCGATGTCGTCCGCCGTCACTTTATGTCCGATTGACAACTTTTGCATATTGTGCAAGGACGTGAGACCCCGCTCGATCTCCGGGTCGGGTCGACTCGTGAGCATTATATGAAGCTTGCGTGAGGTCCCCGCAGCTAAAGATTGTATCCACTTCAACAGCTCGGCTTTTTCGACGCACTGGTCCAACGAATCGATAATGATAAATGTGCTGTCAAAGATTTCCAACATCCGAGAAAGAGTATTATCAAGCTGTGATTGGCGTGGTTGGCGACCCCCGCTGTTGCATTCGTTGTACAGATCCACCAAGGCGTCCGGTACACTGTCGCCGCATCTATCAGACAGCTGCGTAATAATAGATCGGGTGAGACTTTCGAAGCTTAAGCTCTCCGATTCAGCCTTCGTGTCATCGAAGAAAAAGTAAGCATAACCTCGGGCTGCGGATTGAAATCCGCAAAAGTTGACAACGTTCTCTATGGCAGAAGATCTAAATGAAATTGATTAATATCTCCGCCGTGCATAACGATAGAACATACGACAAGATAGTCTTCCCACAGCCAGCTGTAATATGACAAGCCGATCAGAATATCACAAGAGTCCACAGAAAGAAGCACATACGACCGCCACAGAGCCACAGAACAGCGCCAGGCCGCTCTTTCCACTCAGAGAATTGGGCTCCTTCGAGAAACCAAGACCCCGTTCCCGGTTGATGCTTCTTCCTCACTGTGTTGTAGCTCAATGAGGGATTAGGAGCTTTCATCCATTTATATATTTCCTTTTCTGATGAATGAGGTGTCAGTGCACCACTTAAACGGTGGCAAAATAGAATCAAATCCCTCACTGTTGTCACGTGACTTTAGTGGTCGAGTAAGAATTCGTTCCACGGTATTCTCTGCGAGTAGAACTGTCAAGCTGGAGCGGCACTCGAATCAATAGGATGCTCACCTGTGGTTAAATAGGTATGATGGCCGTCGGGGGCCACCATTCCTGATGTGCCGATGGCATTGATTGTATGCCCCTGAAGCACGTCAGAGTCAAGAATGAATCAAATTTCAATCTGCGCACCGCAGCCGCAACATGAACCACTTGTGAGGAGTCGTCGACGCGATCGCCAGTTTCGTCAACCTCTTTCAATCTGGTTAGCTTCCTTGCAGGTCCAGTCTCATTCGACTCGGAACTTTGCGTCCGAGGCCTCTTGGGCCGAGTGAGCATGACGGAAAGCAATTCGGACGCGGTTTGTGAGACGTGTGGTTCAGAGACAAAGACACAAGAAAGAAGCGCTCAAGCCGCATGTTGCCCAACTCCCAAATACAGATATTGTTTGCCATTTGCGAATCGCCTCTTTTGCTGATGCCGGATAAGCAGTCCAAGCCGGGATCCATCACGGAAGCCTACGAAAAGATCACGGAGAAATTCAAGTTGAATGTTCAAGAGCTTCAAGAGCTGCACGACGTTCGAGCACAAATGGACGAAACGGTATGCATCCATTGCATGAAGACTGTGGTCAACTCATAGTTGCAACAGGAATTGAATTCCCAAGTACGGAAGATTCTGAAGCAGCTTACTGAGGCGCGTTGGTGGGTAACGCGTCCAGATGTCAGAGTGAGTCGCAAGTCACACTCAACGATACGTTTTGCTAATGCAACCTGAAGAATTCGCAGGTCGTCAAGCTTTTGTTGAGCATCAAGGACGACCGCGAATGTTACAACATAACCACTGTGAAAAATCTGTTTTTGTTCTTGAACGCGCTTCACGAGCGATTCAAAGGCCGTTCGATCTTCATTTGGCAGGGAGTAAAGCCTGTTGGGTTCATCGACACCTACGACTTCGATTTCTAAAGACTCGTTCTAGCTATCCGCTTTGCTAATCATTGCTATCGTGCATTTCGCTATCTATTTGTTCTCTCTTATGCATCATAAACTATATCTGTCTTCATATACGCGCGCCCAGAAAACTGTCCACAACATGGTGTGTGTCCCGCCTTGCATGGTATGCAACTTTCAATTCACGCCGATCGTTGTTTGTCCACACTCCTTGTTACGGCTTCTCTCTCTGCTTTGACTCACCACAGGCTGAAGGGTTTTTCACCTGCGCGGTTTCTCTGAGTCCCGCTCCTTGGGGTAAAATCGTCTACAACACCATAACTCGCAAGAGAATCTTACCTACACCCGCTGCAGTGACGGGGAACGGAAACATGGCGTCTAAGATCCAATTTCTTCGACACAACGCCTGCACGGGTCGATGAGGAGAGTAGATGAGTGGCTCAAAATGCGAGGAAATCGATGGGTACCCTTGTCTTGGTCGAATTGGGCGTGTCTGGGTGGGTCAGTTCATCGAGGAGTGGTTGCGCATGGGCTGCTGCATCTTCAGTACGACGTGCTCTCTTTTCTATTCAACCGTGATAAATACTGAAATCTATCCCGAGCAGACAAGTAATCCGTGCTTTGAACAACGTCTGAACCTCACTTCTTCCTGCACGATCATAGCACCATGACACCTGGGAACGTCACACTACTCGACTCCACTACATCTTTACATCTCAATGTCTATATTCGCCGGATAGCAACATGTCATTCTCACTATCCGTGAGCACAGTTCATTAGGACAGGCGGACTTGGCGATATCTTGTGCCCAATGCGTGCGCGGCCTCGAGCTTCCATCACCAGGGTCAGGATGATCAGCTAATGGAGGCATTGGAGGTCGAACCTATTTGGATAAAGACATTTGGTAAATATACAGATTATGCCATTGTTTAGAAACCATGGCCGCACCAAATTGCTAGAGATGCCACGCTCTGACCATAGTTCTTCGCAATCGCCATCTCAAATGAAACTCTCGAGAACCTGGTGAACTATAAACTCGCATTGGCCGGGCGCACTACGAAGGGTCTTTTGGGGATAGTAGAATCAGGTCACCAGTCGCTGGAACCTCAAGACCGAAGATACACGAACTACTATTTTCCATTGGTGAGTCTATCCTGCCGTCCTGCATGTATCTTCTCCTAATGGCGATCTAGCTACGCTTTGAAAACAGCTATTATCGAAGATAGCAGGCGTGAACATGTGATTCACTTTGCTGCCCTATCCATCGGAAAGTCAGACGCCATCTCAATCATCCTGCGCGGCCAACTAAGCCAGTCCCGCCTACAATCCTCTCCGCTCACCCGTCATGCTGGCGCCTATACAGGCTCCCCCATCAATACCACGTCATCATACACTCATTCTCCAGTACAGCTGCTATACTACCGTATATCCCTCGACTTTGCTCCGCGTTCTCCTTATGCTCCCGACTCGAGCCAGTACCATCGGCGCAGGGCGCTCACTGCACCTCTATCGCCTGTCTTCAATCCCAGGGACCTCCACTGCGGTCGCCGCATCAGCTGCGGCAGGGAGATCGGACGTTGTGCACGGCATCGAGCAGCTTTTCGCGGATCGTGCTCGCAGGAATTGCAAGGTTTTCGCATTGATGATACATTCCCTCGCTTGCATGTCTACAGTGGAGGCGGTTTTAGAGGGGGCAGCGAGGAAGGGATCTTGGGCAAGTGAGGTGAGACATGGGGTAACGCGATGGGGCAACGAAGTTTTTGCGCGCTCTGGGTGGATTTGCAACTGTAAGTCTTATTAGCTCATAGTTATGCTTGCTGTCCTTTCGGCTGATTTCTCTTCTTGTTTGCGTCTAGTTCACTCTTCAATGAATGGTAAAATCGGCCTGGTTTTCTGTCTACCCGCCCCACTCAAGAAAAATGTTTATGCCCGTGCCGCCCTCCTACCACATGTACATTACGTAAAAACAGCTATGAATTGCCTGTTTATCAACCTCAAAAATTGCTTAATCGTCCCAGGAGTCAACAGGCCCTCGCTCACGCAACAGCTTGGCGAGATCAACATGACCTCCCGCGGATGCCAACTGCAGTGCTGAGCCCTGATCCCCCCCTTCAACGTCGACATTGGCTCCTTTGTCCAGCAGCAACTTGGCTAGCTGGAGGTCATTTGCCGCGATTGCTGCCTGCAACAACGAGCCATAATTCCCTCCTTCAACATTGACATTGGCTCCGTTGTCCAGAAGCAGCCTCACAATATCAAGGTCGCCTTTGCCCGATGCTACCTGCAGCGCCGTGCCGAAATTGAAAATTGTTGCATCTGAGTCGACACCGGCTCCTTTGTCCAGTAGCAACTTTGCGAGTTCGACGTGTCCTCCTCCGCAAGCTAACTGCAGTGCTGTGCCTTGCACACCCGCTTCGACGTTGACATCACCGCCCTTGTCCAGGAGCAGTTTAGCGAGCTCGAGACGACCTTTAGCGGATGCTGCTTGTAGCGCCGTGCCATAATGCCCCCCTCTAGCATTGACATTGGCTTCCTTGTCGAGTAGCATCCGTGCGAGCTCTACATGACCTCCTGCGGAGGCCGCCTGAAGGGCTGTGCCATAATGCCCCCCTTTGATGTTGGCATTTGCTCCCTTGTCCAGCAGCAGCTTGGCGAGCTCGACATGACCACTCACGGATGCTATGTGCAGCGCCGTTCCATAATGCCCCCCATCGACGTTCACATCGGCTCCTCTGTCTAGAAGTAGCTCGGCGAGCTTGACATGGCCACACACGGAGGCTACTTGGAGTGCCGTGCCAAAATCTCCCCCTTCGAGGTTAGCATTGACTCCCTTGTCCAGCAGCAGCCTGGTGACTTCGAGGTGGCCTTCAGCAGATGCTACATGCAGCGCCGTGCCATAAGCCCCCCCTACCAGGTTGGCATTCGCTCCCTTGTCCAGAAGCAGCCGGACGATGTCGAGGTGACCTTCCTGAGATGCCACGAGAAGTGGTCTGGTCGAGGGTTCACAACCTACTTTATTGAGGTCTGCTCCATTATCGACGAGATATTGAGCAGCGTGGAATGAGCCAGCGAAACAAGCGTAATAAAGAGGGGAGGCGTCAAGAGGTAATAGTGCTGGAACCTTTGTGAAGGAATCGAGGCTACGTCTTAAAACGGTCGAACTATATCTCATTTTGGGATCAGCGTCGATGGCCAGGTTCTGCAGTCGAACCCAGCTGAGCAACGCGTAGCTCCATGTAGTCGATGGCAGTGTAAACATGCGAAGGAGCAGTGTTTGAAGTTGAGGGCGATGAGTAGAAGTGGAGCCGGAAAGGTGAAAATGGGAGACCCAGTTCATTGCCGCGTACTGAAACAGCGGGAACAAGGAGTTAATGTGATCGAGATAAATAGAGCCTGGATGTTCCCAATCCAGAATGCTTGGTCCGTCGAAATGTAAAAGTTGTGCAAGGCAATCCTCTGCGATCATGGAGTGCGATAGCTGCTCACTGGTGCTCAAGTGTGCCTCCGCCTTAGATTTTATCCGTATAATGAGATATTCCTTGACAGAGAAATGTGCCAGCTTGACCGTTCCTTATTGTCTATCAGCATTGTATCAGTCACTCAACGGAACAACATACCCTCGAACTCGGTAACAAGCCCATTGCAGATGTGCCATATGATTGCAGGTTTTTTGCATTGCAGGTCGGGATCGTAGAATGGAACATCACCCATGTTGAGGTCTATCGCCAGAACCTCTGCAAGTTCTGCCACCGTCAATGGGCGTTCGGAGAATACCAGCCATTGCAGCAATTTCTCAAGGTAATCCGGGCATTTACTTCTTTCGAATATCTGCGAATAGGTCTCGTCTAAGCCTTTTGGCAAAGAATTCAGCTGCGCTTTGAGTTCCTTTCTGTTCTTGCATTTGTCGATGGCGTCGGTTTGCAGCGCCACCCATCGAAACCTGTGATTTACCGGTGTTACGGGTGGATACAGACTTAAGAATGATATCACTCACATTCCATTTGAACCGACCGATACAGCTGTTTTAATCATGCGCTTGTCGGTCTTGTCCCAATGGT
Source organism: Athelia sp. TMB (assembly GCA_014898675.1). Lineage (NCBI taxonomy): Eukaryota > Fungi > Basidiomycota > Agaricomycetes > Atheliales > Atheliaceae > Athelia > Athelia sp. TMB. Next base: position 163,830 of record JACXVL010000104.1, on the reverse strand, counting down.
TCATATTCTCAGCTTTGAGCCAAGCGTCCAGATACATACTAATGTCGTCCGCCGTGGATTTTTCTCCGATTGAGACTTTTTGAAGATTATGATTATGCAAAGGCGCGAGGCCTTGCTCGATATCCGCCTCGGGTCGACTCGTAAGCATAAGATGAAGCTTCCTTGAGGTCCCCATAGTCACAGATCGTATCCATCGCAGTAGATCAACTTTTTCGAGGCATTCGTCTAGCGAATCAATAACGATATATGTACTCTCAAAGATCTCCAAAATTTGCGAGAGAGTATTTTCTAGCTGGGTTTCGCTTGGTTGACGATGCCCGCCATCGCATTCGTTGTACATGTCCACCAAGGCATCGGGCATGTTGTCGTCGCATCTGTCAGATAGCTGCGTGATAATGGATCGGGTAAGACTTTCGTAGTTTAAGCTCTCCGATTGAGCCTTTGTGCCGTCGAAGAAGAAGTAAGCGTAGCCGCGGGCTGCGGGCTTTAACTTGCAAAATTCGACGACGTTCTCGATGACAGAAGATCTAGGAGAATTGAATTAATATCTCCGGCGCGCATGCTGATGGAACATACGACAGGATAGTCTTTCCACAGCCAGCTGTAAGACAATAAGAAAATCAGAATAACACAAGAGTCTCTGGAATGGAGCACACACGACCGCCGCAGAGCCATAGGACAGAGCCAGGCCGCTCTTTCCACTCAGAGAATTGAGCTCCTTCGAGAAACCAAGATCCCGTTCCCGGTTGGCGCTTTTTCCATGCTGCGTTGCAGCTCGGCGAGGTATCAGCAGCTTTCATCCACGCGTGTATTTCCTTTTCTGACGAAAGAAGCATCGGTACCTAGTTTCTACAAAAAGTGGAGGACGAATCGGATAATAATGCTAACTCTTGTCATTAGGCCGCGAGGTGGTTGTGATATTCAGATTATCTGCGAGTTAAACTGTCAATTTGGAGCTATATCTGATTCGAACGATGCTCACGGGTATGCTTGTCGCCCTGGACGTAATCCTTAGCTATCGACATCACCGTCCCTGTTCCCGATGTCCCGGAGACATTGAATGTAGGCGCCTAGGATGAATCAAAGTCAGAAAAGGGCTCACTTTGATCTGCGTGACCATAATGAATTACTTGTGGTGAGTCGTTCATGCAATCACTGCTTTCATCAACATAGTCCAATCTAGTCAGCTTCCTCATAGGTCTATTCTCATGCGGCTCGGAACTTTGCTCCCTTGGCCTCTTGCCAGGTGTAGACATGACGAAGGGTGGATCGGCTGCGGTGTGGTTCACAGGAAAGGACAAGGCCCCTGCCCAAGTTGTCGGCTATAGCGCGTCTCGGAGCCAATACTATTAGTAACCTAGCATTCCATAGTTCTTTTCTCCTCGTACAATCTACATTCAAGAACCAGGAGGGGCTATTTTGGCACGGATATCCGCAGCACACTTGGTCGAAAGTGATGATGGGGTATATGACACACGCTGCAGTTTATCTCTACCTGTTGTATACGAGGTCTAATAATGCGAAGATTGACGTATCTAACCGAAAATCTTGCGTACCAACGGCCAATCGAAGTACAAACAAAACGCGGGGAAAGCCCCTCTAAACAGCGCAGGACCACCATGCGAAACAAACAGCGTAGACGAACGCTCTCCTCGCCAGTACGCTCCATCTGCCATCCATCTTCTTGCCAAACGTCCGCCACGTCCGCCTGCCCTACAGCAAGATCTGCAACAGCCTCACGAAGAGAAGGATCACGCCCATGACGATGAGCGCGAGGTGCATGTCCTCCGGGTTGCCGTTTTTGCCCGCCTCGAGCCCGTTCTCCGACCCGATGAACACCATTCCATATATATTCAAACTGGCAACGAATATGAGAGCTTGCGCGGCAAGTAAAGAAGGCGAAACTTACAGGAACAGGGCACCGCGGAGGAGCCGTCGAGATTGCGCATGGGCTCGCACGGAAGCTCGAGCACAATCGGCTGCGTGGACGCTATCGGCGCGAACAGGCCCCCCTCATTGTTCGCCTTGACTGCAAACGCGAACACGCGCCACAGCGGGCCGGCAATCGGCAGTAGGATATCCTACACCAGCGCAAGGCAGTTGAAAGAGCTGCGCGGCGGTGAGCGACGCACCCAGCCCGACGAAGAGCACACGGACCCAGCGCACCCGCGGTGGCGGCCAAGTACCCGGACGGGACGAAGATCTGCCCCAATCATACGCCGAATGCGCTCAGATGGTCAACGAAGATGCCGAAAGCCGTGCGGAGGATGGAGAAGTCGAAGTGCTCGTGGAGGAGCATGTATGCGGATTTGGGGTCGAGCACGGGATTGTGGTGTCAGAACAGGGCGCGCGAGGGGAACGCGAGGGGGTGCTTCGGGCGCGGCGCGGTGTGTGCTAGAGCACAGGTGAGCAGAGGCGGCGTATGAGGCAGGTGGAACTTACGCGGAGGTGCTGGCGATGCATCTTGAGTGAGGAACACGGGCGGGGTGCTGAGAGCTGCGGGGACCAAGATCTGAGGACAAAGCATGAGCGGGAGATCGAACATGGAATGGATCGAGACGCACTGAAGTCCGCATGCGTGGTGTGAAGGGCGAGATGAGCAGCGCCAACGGGGTTGCAAAGATGGAGCATCACAGCGCTGGAGGCCCACGTTTGAGTGTCCCAGTCGAAGGGGAATGTTTGTGACGACTTGCGGCGCAAAACGGAGATCCGTCATCAAGGTTAGACCGGCCGTCCCGCCGCAGGTTGAGAGTATCTGAGAAGACTCAGTTCCGGCTACACTAGGCAATGCGGTTTAGTTCCACATGCAAAATGGGGGTGAAGCCACACGCGCGCACCTTGGAACCTTGTATACTCCACATGACGCTTGTCAACCTTCTGGTCTTCCTCCGCATGGTCACGAAAGCCTTCTTTTCGTTTACAAGCATTCTGCACGGAAGAACGTATGGGTAAGCATCACGCAAGAAGGAGAAGCTGGATTGACTGACTCGAAGCTGCCCACAAGTCCACCTGTTGTGTTCTTCCTCGCTTGATGGTGGTCACACAAGACAATGGCGAAAACGGATTCAAGTCCAGCTTAATAGTGATCTTGTGAGCCGGAGACAGATCCGAAGATATCTGGGGTGGCATGAGCTGAATGACGCCAGACTCGTACGAGACGAGTGTGTAGGTGAGCGGTTGCTGGGGCCGCGGGGCACCTAGCTTGGCGGCAAGTCAGTTTTGTTGATCGAAATGAATGGATATCAACAGTGCTCACTTTGGTAGTCCATCCAACGAGGGGCCATGTCTCGCCTCCGTGATGAATCTGAACCATACACGACCTCACGATCGGCCACCGCACTCGGCTGCTGCAGAAATTCGTAGGTGCGCGGGAAGAGCCTCGGACGGCGTGGGCGATGGCGGTCTATCATCTTCTGCCTGAGGCGATTATTCTGAGCACCGTCGCGGATTAAGGTGCTTGCCTTTGTCGGCCATGTACGCAGAGGTGGGTGGATGTTGAAGTAGACTCGCAATGAGATGCAGAGTCACGGTCCAGACCCGCGATCGAAATGTTGAATAGCCCCTATGTTCAAGTTGCCGCAGACGCCACATCGTTTTGAATCCCTCCTCCCGTTATTGATCAATCCGTGTATCTATGATTTGAGTCATTTGATACGAGAGCAAAAATCCACAATTCAACTTCCTTGCGAAGGGTATACAATCTCGAAGCCGTTTGGTGGGCTACGACCTGGCTACGACTTCTTGAGGGCTTAAAATCAACTTTGCGATTCATATACTGTATTGACCTGTTCGTCACATGTCCCCCAAATTCATCAGCTTTCAAGTCTTCATGGCCCGTGACATATTCCTCTCAGCTCTGGGCCCTTTTAACGTTCGTCTAAGGCCATCGCTCGCTTTGATCCTAGACATGCCAGTGACCTCGCATAGGCAAAATGGGCCTGCACCCAAGGCCGCAGCAGTGCGATTGCAGTTCTACCGCCCAAGTACATCACAGCTCTAGGAAGTCTTTGGGTATATCTACGCGAAAAACCATTCCAAGATTGCACCCTGGGTTAGCTTGACGCCAATATCAAACAGGTCGTTTCGATTGTCATCAACCATTGCCTGATAATGCTATCCCGTTCGGTCGTAGGCCGCCAACTGTTCGCTGGACCTGCGCAAAATCGCACCCTCACAGCCCAATACGAAGAGCTGCCGTCGGCGGGCAGGCAGACCAGCCGAGTCGTCCGCGGCGGACTGGTATCAACGCACGACCATCGCGTCACCCTAGCGCAGGTTTCAGCGCACCCAGAGCTCGCACGCATGCAAAACAGACGCGGGTTAAAGGGCTGGCGTGGGGCGACTATGCCAAGACTCCGCGCGATGCTCTCCTCGAGCTCGGCGGCGGCATCAGCATGCCCAGGCAGGCCAGGCAGCACGGCGCGCAGAATCACAGCGGCTTTCGCATAGCGCCCAAACGGGCGCTCGCTCTCGTGCTCCCCGTCTGCAGACTCCCGCGCCGCCTCGAGTCACGCCGCGACCTTGCCGAACCAGACTCCAGCTCACCCCGCCGAACTCGGTGTACGCCGCCCCGAGCTGCGCGCTCGGCGCCGAGGGCCACAGCCTCCCGCACGATCTCGGGAACGAGCGGGACGGTGGAGCGGCGCTGCCTTTTGCGTTATCGGATGTGGAGTCGGTGGGCGCTGTAGGACCCATGATGCATGACGGATCGTCGAGGTCGAGAGCGGTTCGGCGCGGGTGGTGATGGCGGGCGATAGAGGGGATCGCGCGATGCTGTCATGCTGTCACCGACGATGTCATGTCAGGCCTGACACTGACAGCACATCTGTCATGAGCATCATCCGACTGGCCATGGGTCTCGAATCTTGTACTTGTCACATTTGCCACCAGCTGCTCATGCTCACGGATCCAAACCTGGTGGAATTCTATTCCGGATAAGCACACCCCATCACTATATGCGTACTGTACCCAAAACAAACCGTCCGCAGCCGCAGCCGCAGCCGCATCACGCGCGAGAAACGTCTAAGTCATCTATTATCGTGTAATATACGTGGGTATCGTATCGGTCGTCAAGTGTCCGTGTAATGTATCGTATCGTAAGCAGCGTATGACTCGGGAAAGCGTACGTGCGCAAAGGGTCGCAGGCCGGTGAGGTTTTGGTCGGCTGGATGCCGGGGTGTCGCGGGATGCGGCCCGGGCCCGTGGAGCGAGGCGCTGTCGTGGGGCCGCGGAATAGGCACTCCACGACCCGGGATGGGCGAACGTGGGGTGCTGTGACGGGACGGGGTGGGCAATAGCTAGGTAATAATACACATGTGCATGGCGGGGGGTATGGTGCGGGTGGTGGTACATGGCATGGACATATGTATATGTACATGCATCATAGCATATGCGGGCTGGGATCAACCTGGCCTATTAGGGCGGGTGGCCTTTTAAGTGGGGAAGCGGATTCAAGGAGGAGGAAGAAAAGAAGAACAGAAGAAAAGAAGAAAAGAAGAGGAGGAATGGGGAAATGGAATATGCGGGGGAGGGAGTGAGGTGAATGAATGGGCGCGTAAAAGTACAGATGGACAGGCGGAAGGTAATAAGTAAGGTGAATATGCGACAAGGGGCCCGTGGGCTGTAGAAGTGTCCGAGGCGGGGCGAGAGCGAGACACGCAGTAGTGTAGAGGTGTCGGCGAACGAGTCGTGTGCTGGTCGGCGAACCAACCAATCTTGTAATGCGGCGGCGAACGAATCAATCAATCTTCATCTGCAAACAGAAAGCAGTCAGCATGGGATGAACAACAGAACGGCACGCAGCGCACCTAGAACGTACTTCTCCGACTGCGCCGCGAATCGCCCGAGCCCGAGCGCGAGTGCCCCCCGCTGCGCGTCAAGCCGCCCCACAGCCGCTTCAAGAACGGCTCCTTCGGGCCCGTGTGTCGAGGTTGGCCGCCGCCGCCGGGCGTCCGCGGCGGCGAGTTCGGGTACGCCCCCGTCGCGCCGCCCTTCCCCGCGCTGACGTACTGGTACTCGACGCGGCGGTCCGCGCCGGGCGGGATAATCACGAACGTCTGCCCGGGGTGCGCCTGCGGGAGGTAGATCGGCTGGCCGTTGCTGGACACGAATTGCTGGTGTGGTGCGGTGTACGAGCGCACGGGCGCGGGCACTGGGGGGTAGTGGTACTGCGCTTGCGTGGTGTACACCGCCTGTGGTTGGGAGCGGGAGTGCGAATGGTGCGAGCGGGAGCGGGGTTTGATGTACACATCTTCTTTGCTCGCCGAGAACGAGCGGCTGCGGCTCGGGCGCTCCGTCGTTGGATGGGACGACCGCGTCTGCTTCGAATCGAGCGTCTTGCTCCGCTGCGGCCCGCCGCCCTCCCTCGACACTCTCGCCCGCGCAGGGGCGGGGGCGGTGCTCGTGCTGCCGCTCGACTTGGAGCGCTTCGGCTCGGGCGGGAGGTGCGCGGAGAAGGCGGCGGGGCTGCCGATGACGGAGGCGACGAAGGGGTTCGCGTACTGGCGCTCGTGCGCCTTCGTCTGCGAGACCCAGTTCGACACGCGCGTCTGCGTGCGCAGGTACTTTTCGTAGGCCGCGGGGGAGTAGTCGTACTCGGTCATCGTCGCGGTGTGGGGGTGGTGGTCAGGCTCGGGGCAGGAGCAGTGGTGGTCTACAGGAGTGTTATTGGTGGGGGGAGACGGAACGTGGTCTCCTGCAGGATCTGGGATGGGAAGGAGTCCGGCAGCAGGGAGGACGGCGGGTATATATACTGATTATGAAGCTTGTCCTGCCGCGCGAGAACAGACAGGCCCAGGATGTGGATATAGCGGACGAAGAGGCGAACAAGGACCCAGGAAAGTGTAAACTCAAATCCGGATAGTCGGGGCAGGACACAAAGCACTCAAACGACCGAAGCGTGCTTGTGCGCGGCGAAAATGGCGACACTTCCGTTTCCCACGCCCTTAGTTCCGGCCTGTGCTCCCTGCCGCGGCGTTCCCGCTCATTGTACTCGCTTCTCCAGTTGAATTCGACCCACTGGGTATTGTTGTTTTCATCTGCCACCTAGCTCATCGCCTTGTGCTCTAGACGTTCTATTCTTTGCCACTGGAATGGAGCCCCAAGGAACAATTGAGCACCCGGCGCACATGGATATCGCCGCACATCACATCCGCACATTATCTGGCCCATCACCGCCTCGGCCCCCACCAGGGCAGACAGTCCTTTCATCTAAATGATCTGATAGAAAGCACCCACGAACTGTGCACCATTCGAAACGACCCTCGATCCATCCTGCCCTATTGGACGCCTGAGCCCTATCGGCCAGCAATCAGCCCTCCGACATTAGTGCGTCTGAGCCCGCCGGGACTGGTAGGCTCAAGCTTTTACAAGCTTAAGCATGCGATATCGCACCCCGATATCGATAGAGCCCATCGAGTCCTCTGACGCAGGTCGACCATGACGTCGCGCCTCGTGCCCCACGCGGCAATCATCAGCGTGCACGTCCACTTGCGGACCCCGTCACACCATCGCACACTTCGTACGTGTGGGGAAGCGGGGAAGCCCGCTGGAATGCCGACGTACGTGTTGCACTGATCGCTCGCCGGATCTCTCTATGACTGTTGTGGGATTTGCGAAGAGGCCTGCGATGCGATGACGCCCGCCTCGCCTCCATCCACATTTGGACCCTCATGACCCGTGACAATCCTGTTTGTCAGATCGAGCAGGGCTGCACACCGAAGCAGACGACACGCCCAATCCGCTCGTCACATGGCCCGCGCAGCGCTATCCCCGCCCGCTAGGACGCCACAATGCACGCAGCACAATGTTGAGCCCAACGCAGGCCCTTCACATCGTCGTTACGTCTTCTGATAGCGTTTTGGCTGATTCTCTTCTGTTCTCTTCTGTTCCCTGTTCCTGCGCATGCCCTTCCCGTGCGTGATGGCATGTCTGCACATCCTGCGACATGATCCGCCAGGCCCGTCTGACAGTGGGCGCGAGTTCGAATCTACCCGCTGCCCCGCACATCTACTCAGCAGCGGTTCGCCCCGCTGTCTGCGGGATCCCAGGTTCTCCGTGCGGCTTCCGAAGAGAGGTATGTTTTCTATCTCCCCCAGGTGCACTGATTCTCCCACGTCGCGATTAAGGGAACGCACCGCGGTCTGGCCTCTTAATACAATCCCTGTATACCCTATGTCCCAGACGCCGACATGAGCTTCTGCTGTGCACAGGCGGATGTCTGCTAATGAGCGACGATCCTGGTCTCGAGCGGTACGTCGCTCTACACCGATATCCCACTAATCTCTGCTCGCGTGACTACTCCAGATCGGCGTCGCTGCCCCTTCACCCCGCAGCCGGGTCGCGTTCCGCTCGCCTCGAGATCCGCGTATATGCGCGGGTCGTTGGGGCAGCTGTCAGTTTCGACGTCGCGCATCGCCATCCCTTGGGGGATAAGCGGATGTCCTGCGCCTGCGCTTGTGCTTGCCACCCTACCGGGACGCACAGCGGAAAGCAGAAGAAGACTTGGCGGGCACTTGCGGGTGGAAATGGAAATGAGATTTGGGGTCGTTCTTCACTTCCTAATTTACGCGCACCCTCCTGCGGGGCACAGTGATTCGTAGAAGGTTGGCGGCGAAGGCTCACGTGCGCTCCATACGGAAGTAAGGCCTCGAAGAGGTGTTGCTATTGATTAATCCCACCGCTATGCATATGTTGTACACGCTAAGACGGCTGCGGGGATATCCAAACATCTAATTCGCAAGTACGTATGACACACTGAGCGTAAATTGCGCTCCAGGCTCCAGTTCTGGTGACCTCGAAATGAACATAATTGCAAGCCGATGCGCACGGTCGTGCTAATTTTAGCGGCGAGAAATTATGGCACAGCTGGCTGAGGCAGCGGAGATACCTGCTGTAGGATGGCTACCCAACTGCACAGCACTGAGATGATGAGCAAGAGTCAGGACGACCTTTCAAACTGCCGAATCGCGCGCTGTGGCGAGGTGGCACTGCTCACGTGGCAACAGGAACGTGGTCGCAACGAGTTTGACCATTGCCGGATTTGGGCCAAACTGCAACACGTCTTGGCAGCGTATCTCGCGGGCTGGGATCTTGTTCCCGCTTCTGCCTCTCAACGTTCTCAGCACCGCCCTGTTTCTTTGCTATCTTTCTCATCAAAATCGCTGCCCTCAATGATCAATTCATATCTCATCGTCTTTGCTAACAGCAGCAGTGGGGCGATCAGTCCAGATCTCTCGATCCGTGTCGTTCCGTCGCCGCTCGCGCATGTCGAGTGGAACTGAGATCGATTGCAATTTGCGCGTGCGGCGATGTACCTGATCATGAGCACGACCAGTGACTGCCTCGTCACGTCACCGAGGGCGTGGCTCACGATTTGGAAATGCGCTTCGCGCGTGGCTATCAAGTGAGTATTGGCCCGTATGTTCAGTTTCGGTCTTCCTCCGACACAGCATCTGGTGTGCTGATCTTCTGCGGATTCTTTTTGCAGTGCTGGCGCAATCGCAGGCTCGGATGTCAAATTCGTGTCTCTTCTCTTTCACATGGCTAGAGTCGGTACAGTCTGAGCATACCAACTGGATATGTACAGACTGTACCCAGAAGCACGGCATGCACTGATATTGCTATGGATTAAATTCACACAGATAGCTCTGGGCTTGTTCGTCGGTGTTGATCTTCGGGAGATTTGGGTCGCGAGCCTCGCTCTACATTTCTTGTCGTCCCCCTATAACTTTCAATGTCTTCGTGAACTCATCTCTTCGCGCTGATGGACCTCTATGCATAGCGTTTCGTCTAGACTGGACGCCTCTTGGAGCAGTGGCGTCCACATCTTGCCTCTAACCAAATAAAGCTGGTACAACGGATGAGGGCAAGTGCACTTTATTTGGAATCTAGGATTCCTTAAGTAGAAGCGTAGTTTAGCGCACTTACCTTCCTACCCCAGCGGGCTCTGATCTGGCCAGCGAAATGGTGCCTTCATCAAGTTCTCGAGCGGACGGCTACCTGTTTATCCTCTGGCGACCCCAATGATTATAACCCAGATACCTGCGTTGCACGAGTGAGATTATCGTCTTCTTGCCTACGGGATTGCGGTATATGCGACGCCAGCTATAGCTTCTCATATCGGACCTTCCGCGTCTCACGCGAATGGCAAATGTGAGCTATGCCTTGTTATACCGTACACTGCAAGCTAATCGGGGGTAGTCGATGCCCTTTCGTTAGAGACCTTCGGAATAGTCAGTATCTCCGTCGGTTATGTTAATACTCGAGCGTTTATCCTTATGAGCGGGAATACCCCAATATTAACGCGATCGCTCTCCGGATCCGTGTGCATCGACCCTGCGACCTCTTCTCCCACAACAAGTGCACCCAGTAAGGGAATGGACTCACCGCGCCTAAGATTATGTTATACCATTCTCGTCAGGCGCTAGACATGGGCTTTCTGGTTGCGAAAATGTCCTCATGGACAATCCTGGTCTTGAGGAGCGGATGCGCGGCTCCGCGACAATATTTCAACATCAACACAATCACTCCAGATCTGCGCGTGTCGATCCCTGCCACTTCACCCCACGTTCCGCCGGTTCGCACTTCCGCTCTTCTTGAAAGATCCGTATAAATGCGCGATATGTAGTTGGGGCATCTGTCAGCTGTCGCAGTGCCATGGATATCCTTTGGGGGTTACATTGTCGACCGCACTTGCCACCCCAGACTGCACAGAAATAAGCAGAATTCGGGCGGACACTAGCGGGAGGAAATTGGGGTGACGCAGAGGGTTGTGTCGTCACTGCCTAATTTGTGCGCATCCCTTGCGCGTCACAGTGATTTGTGGAAGGTTGGCGGCTGCAGGTTCACGTAATCTCCCTTTGCAAATAGAACCTCTTTAATGATGCTAATTACACCCACTGTTACGCCTACACGATCAGGGCGGCCGTGTGAGCACCCCACTCCTGGGATATGTTTGAAACTGAAGCGTAAACCTCGCTCGAATTGCCGATCATTTCCAATGCAGCTGCTGCGCATGATACTGCCATTGGAGCGGAAAAACCTAAGAGATGCTTGGTTTGACAAGCTTGGCTCCTGGCGTATCGGAGCAGCCACTCTATCACACAGCTTCAAATTTTATCAGTTGCACAAGACAAGCTGCCGAATCGACCGCGCTGTGGCGAGGTGGCACTGCCCACGTGGCTACAATGTGGTGCCGACGTGTTCTAGGCTTGCACCCAAATCAAACAAGACCAAACTTGGACCACATCCAACTTGGTCCAACTTGCCTCTCAGTTTGGTATCCGGTACTTTGCCTCCTCAGCACCGTCTCTTCGTTTGACATCTGCCCTTCCAGAATGCTGTCTTTGTGGCTATACTTCAGCAACTTTGCTATTGCTTTGCTGGTAACAGCCTAAACACAGTCCCAGATCTCTCGCCGATCCGCGTCTTCCTGCCACCGCTTGTGCATGCAGGTGCCTTGTCAAACTCATCCGGGATGCGATCGGTCGCGCGTGCAGTGGATGCCTAGAAAATAGCACTGCCTCGGTACGCTATTGCAGACACGACACACGAGCCAGAAGTAGGGCTAAGGCGAGTTTCGTGACAATCGAGCACTATCGGCCCGTTATGCAAGGAATTGCTTGCCTTCCCGGCCCTCTGGTGCTGAAGTGTCATATTTGCTCACATTGCACCTGTCCACAGATTGTCTGCACGATGACGGCGCTCACCACGACAGACAAATGTGTATCCTCACGGATCATCTACGCGAACCAAAGACAGCAGGATAACTGCATACCCATGAGACGGGCCTGGATATCTACGACTCGGAAAAGCGTATCGATAACGCTATCTTCGAAACCAAGCTGTTTGACTCGCACTCAACCAATTTGCCAGTATTGACCCTCAAGACCTGCGAGCCCCGCAACTGAAACCTCGCTGGAGAGAGCACTGTATCTTTCGAATTGAAACCCCCTTCTTTGTTGGTATTTTCATAGAACTATTTTTCTACCCGAACTGACGCCGATAAACAGACGCCTCTTCCAGCTGTCGTGCACAGCATGTAAGGCAACCTATCATGTTGTCGTTCACGAAGATGACGCCACCGCAAACACTATCACCCTTCTCAAGTCAACTGAACTTCGTAACATCATCACCGGCGGGATCTCAGTGGCAGCGCTCTCGATGTAAACGGAAGTCCCGGTCAGATGTCAACACTCGATGAATTAGCCGGAGCAGTGCTAGCCGCACCTTTCGAGTTCCGTCACCTTTACAGTTCATAGGGTGCAGACGGGGGTAATTGCAAACGATTGGACTTTGACTAATACCAGCTTCATGTAGCGGCGAAACTTTGTGCACTTGCCTCATTACGCAAGCGGGGTCCTATCCGGGAGGCGGCGCGATATATTCTCGTCTATCTCAAGCAGACGACTGACTTCAAACTTGGTCAACCTTGGTCAACCTATCTAGCGACCTCATGAGACTGACCAAGCGCTCTAGCCTGTACGAGCGGGATCTCATTCTCAATATTTTTAGGATTACTACATATGCCACAGCGATGAACGTCGGACTTTATGCCCATGCGAATGGAAAAGGTGAGTTATCTATTACTATATCGAATCCCGAATTAATCGGGGTGTCGGGTTCGAATTCGTTCCAGACTCGAAATGGTGAATTTCCTTTCATGTCCATTCCTGTATCTACTCTATCAAGTCGACAATCACTCCGCATTGACTACAGCGCTGATTAACGCTGAAGAGGACATCGAATGCAATGCAATCAAACCTATATCAAACCGCAGCTCACCATTGCAGTCAACAGCGTGGGCATCAACAGCTTCTATTCTGAACAACTGGCTTCTCTGATCGTCATCTCAGGCTATTTTGAACAGTCTGAGGCGGTGAACGCGGACTTTCAGTAAGGGCCAATGACATGAGCCCCCGGAATGCCACAACGGCGACAGCTGTGTCGGCCGAGAATAGCCGCCGAATGTTGAGTCGGCTTGATCACAGCCAGATCACAACTGTCAATCACGTCTTCCGTTGGCTTCCCCTCGGATGCCACCTTATGCCACCTCTTACTTCTGTTGTGGAGCTGTACTTCGAAGCCTTCTCTGTGTACTGCTCACATGCGTTCAGCCTTGGCAAGTCAAGGACTCGCGTTGTCAATGGATCTGTGGCTGTCTAAGCCTACCAGACGATTGAAATTCAAGCCTCGCCTTGCCAACATACTGGATGGTATACGATAAGCTGGATGATCAATTCATGAATTAAATCCTGCCGCATCATAACTTCCCACCGATCAACGCATCCTCTATTGCACCGAGGAAGTATACGGTGAATCATCAGCCTCAAGCCGACTCGGTTACTCATGCCAAAGCCTTTGTCCATCATGGCATGTCAAACAGCTGTGTTAACATCATTTCACGGACCGTTGACTTCCTATCGCATGCTTATGCGTCATGTACGATCATGTTGGAGCGCTGGCAACGACGTGTGAGCGCGGCCAGAGAGAAGATAAAGTCAAGACATAGCACTGTCGTAATCATATTATCCCTCTTGCCCCTCCCAACACTAAAATGGCAACAGAAAATCCTCAATCCTCGCACTCGACGCCTTGGTCATGGCTTCCCGGACCAGTCTTCGCCAACATTACCCATGCAGATCCCTCTCTTGTACGCTCACGGAAACTGTGGGGTGGAGAGGTCCTCTTCTCCCGCGCTGCATTGCAAAAGCCCGGGCGCGCAGATGTCATGATACGCTCGACGATCGCGGTCCCCAGCACGCACCCCCTCACCCACGCCCACGTCCGTTGCGCCTTCAGGAAGCTACGCTTCGAGCATCCGAGCATCGCGAGCAAAATCATGTGGAACGAGAACCACTCGGATGCAAAATTTGTTTACGAAGCGCCGCAAAGCGATGCAGAGGTGGAGAGGTGGTTAGACGATGTCGTCACGCTGAGGGAGGCGACCGCGCAATCGGACGTTGATGCGCTACTAAAAGCTGAGCTGCATGAGCTAGGAAGGCTCGACGCCCAGCGCACAGACGACGAACTCAAACTATATCATCTCGCGCCATCCTCTTCATCTTCAGGAGATCGAAAGAACCAACACATATTCCTGCTATATCTACGCCACACCACCTTCGACGGGATCGGATCCTGGGAAGCTATGGGGTGCTTCCTCTCCGAGCTCGCGAAAGTCCTCGCCTCGCCACCCGTCCCTCAAGAGCTTGCATGGGGGACCGAGTTCAGCAGATTAGCTCGGACCGTTCCGGACCGGGTCAGTCAGGATGCGCAGTGGACGCCGAAGGATCTGCACGGGAACTGGCCGCTGGTGAAGCGGGTCAAAGAGATCATCGTCAGACCACCTGTACGTCAATCAGATTTTGATCTTCTAATTTCTCGCTCTGATCCGTGTCGTCTGTGATAGACATGCTTCGGCATCCCATATCCCAGTACCACCGCGCCGCAAGTGGGCATGGAATACTATGGAAAGGTCTTCCCCCCCTCCACGCTCAAGGGACTCCTCGCAGCGACTCGCCAACGCAAGGTCAAGCTCTTTGCGACTCAGTTTGCCATGAACCTCATCACGTGCATGCGAGTATCCCCTCCTCCCTTGCTCCCGCCTACGCCTGCCGAAGGGGATAGAGACACCGTCGGCGAAGACGGAGAGCACAGAATTACCCTCTCTTACAACGCGGTGAATCTTCGGCCCACGTTGTCTACGCAGATAACCGAGGGTGCTGGGGGCGTGCCCGAGAAACGAGAGTTAGTATCTGCGATTGGCTTCAACACTCTCGACGCGAGGGACTTGATGCGGTTCCGATCAGTCGGCTGCGATAACGTGGGCGTCTCTGATAGGGAGACACTTGATGCCATCTGGACACTGGCGCGAGAGATCCAGTCGCAGCTCACCGAGCAAGCAGCCTGGGACAAGGACATCACGAGATGCGTACCAGCGGTACTCGGCGTCCTCGCTGGATCGTTGAAGACTCTTCCACCCAAGTACAGGATGCAGACCCCGCAGATTATCAACACGGGTGCTCTTGACTCGATCATAAAGCACTCGTATCCCATTCCTCCCTTTTCGCCATCATCGTCGGGCACTCGTCCTGCGGAGTTCCAGGTGCTGGACATTGGGCTGCACAATGTGATCCTGCACTTTGCCGTGCACACGTACACGTGGGGCGGAGAGTTGCACCATTCGTATAACGTGCCCACTTCAATCAACGGGCACATGGAGGAGGGACGAGATGTGGTCGATAGATACACAGCTGAGCTCGAGAGAATCACTGCGCTTGTAGCCGCGGATGTCCAGGCCAGCCCAGACGCAAAGGGGACTCAGTACTCCAAGGAAGTTATAGTCATCCAACGGGCGCCGGAGAAGTCGAAGGGTCTTTTGTCTTCGCTAAAGGGGATATGGGATATGTTCTATATCGAAAGTAGTTAGCGATGCTTGTTTACACCTATCTATTGTGTTTCTTTACCTCTGTGACGGTGGCGTGACTTCAACCCAGACTTCAACCCGCGCTACAACTACCGGTCATACTTTGCACCGCCTTCCTGGGCTAGCCGACAACTGTTGCCACGTCGCCTCGATCTAGGAATAACCAGCCTCTTTCATTACACTCATGCGATACCTCACGATATCTATACTTGTATCACTCGCGCCCTTACTGTCTCTGGTCTATCTCTATTTCTCTCCAAAGCTTAATCCTCGGAGTTGGAATGACCGATCCGAGTTATATGATGGGACGTTCATCCCTTCAACCGAAAATTTAGCCTTTGCGGTTGGCGAATCCTCCATGATGGATCCGAATGGGTACATCTTTGCCCTCTTCTCAGCTCCATACTCTACGTCATACAACCCAATTCCTTGCATACCGTCTCAGTGCAAATTGCCGCCACTACGAATCGCTGTAGATGCCTTTGGTCTGATATGGAAAATCACCGAGGCAGATTTCCACGCATTGCGAGCTATGGCAGAGTCTACTCGAATTTATGCAGGCCACGATTGGTCGGCTCGCGTTTCATATACATGCCAACCTTCGCAGGTCATCATTCTCCCTCCAGACGGAGAGAAAAAAGGATATGCTCGCGTATACGCCCATGCATTCAACACCGGCGCCACTACCTTGGTTGAACCGGTGACGCTGGCTAACGGTGTAACGTATACAACACTCCCGGAGCATATCGTAGACCTTCTGAGCCTTGTCTACCAGCGAGCATCTGGTGCGACATTTGGGCCAAGATTTAGCAGAGAAGGAAAGGAAGTTATAGAAAAGTTGAAGAAAGCTTTGAGATAAGCAGCGTTCTTGGTTTAGCTTCAGAGTGGCCAGAGGTTAGGGCTCTTATATGTTCTCACTTCTTGTTACGAGCTGATGATGTTAGATCAAATAGTTTCTATCAACGTACTCCATTGACATTCCTTTCCGTACGCAGAGAGTAAATTTAGCTCTTTTGCATGGGATTTCATGCATGCTCTGTTCATCGGCCAACATCTGAGTTTCAAATTTCATGAAGATCCAACTCAATTCTGGCCTTCTTCACAGACTTCCGATTTGCCGAACAATACCAACCAGCTTCCTATTCACGCATCAATCTGCTTTGCAGGCACATGAAGCACGATTTCAGCTGGCAATGCGCGGTCAAGTCGAGATAATACAATATCTGCATACCGGTCTCAATATGTGCCTCTAGAGCAAGCTCAAACCAGCGAGTAAGACCGATCTCGTTCCCGGGCAGTACATTATTTTTTGCGCACCATACTATATCCAGGCGCGAATCAAGAGAGATATGAGTTTCAGGGCGTCTGCTCCGAGTCTTCTGAGCAGATCGGGGGTTAAGAGATGATACAGGCGAGAAGCTGTAAACGAAATAGGCGAAAGGTTTGGGGATATCGGTAGATCCATGAATTCATGTCCCAAGGCAGTTCAAGTTGCCACCCGAAGTACCGATCACTCCACGTGGCAACAGGCGTGGTAAGTATTCGCCGATCACTTTCCTCCACTTTGCTAATTTGACCATCCTCAAGTAGCCGAACATGCCAGGACCGCGACCAGACGGGCGCGCTTACGATGAGTTCAGGGAAATGACGATCACATATGAAGGACTTGATCGAGTTGACGGATCTGCTCGCTTCGGTTTCGGTTCGTCTATAATCCATTTTTTGCTTCATGATTGCTGATCGCCCACAAATGTTTTTTCAGGTGAAACTGCCGCACTTGCATCTTTTTCAGGGCCAATAGAGGTTCGTCTGGCGCTGGAACATCCATCTCATGCGACACTGGAGATAATATTGCGTCCATTGTCGAACATCCCAGGGACCGAAGCCAAATCCTTAGCAGCAACCATTCGAAACCTTCTTACCCCATCCCTCCTGCTCACCGTCAATCCAAGGTCACTTCTTCAACTCGTTCTTCAAAGTCTTTCTCCAGGGGTCAGCGGCAGACACAATGCTCTGGATTCGAGGCTCGTTGCTGCCATGATTAATGCGAGCACTCTCGCGTTGTTGAACGCGGGGAGTGTGCCAATGAAAGGGGTAGTCTGCGCCGTCGCAGTTGGAAGCCTCTCTTCGTCTTCAAATTCCACTCCTTCATCCATCTTGGTCTTGGATCCCAGCGACGAGGAGCTTTTGAATCTGCAGGGTGGCGGCTGCTTTGCATTCATCTTCTCCTCAATCACCACAGATGCGACTTCATCAGATAGCGCTTATCATTGCGAACCAGTTTTCTCTTCTTGGCAAGCAATGCCAAAGCCATTTACTGCCGACGAGCTTTTTCAAGCTCGCGATCTCGCTCAAGCGGGCGCTGCTAAAGTGTGGTCGGCCATGAAGGACAGCGTCGGAAAGAAGCCGAATGCAAGATCTGCCTTCTTTTCGACGCAAGAGGTATCTCAAACGGCGACCAAGAAAGAAGAAGACGATTTCATAGAAGACGGCAGCAGCGACAGCGATGAAGAGGATGCGAAAATGGAAATATAGTATCTCGTCATGTATTTTTTGGTCTTCGATCAGAAAGAAGTTGGGCACCACCACAAAACTGAAACTGCAACTCATGTGTACTAATAAAGCTGCAGGATATGGCTCCCGCGCTCATTCGTTCAAGCACTTGTTCCACTGCTACACGTGGACGTCGAGATGCATGGTATACTTGAGAGCCAAACCACAGCAACCTGAATCATTGATCGTTTATTTCCTTTCGACTCTCACAACCTTGTTGACGGCGACTCTTTCTATGTCTGGAACATCATGATTTTCTGCAAGGACCGCGTCTTTTGGCACTTCCTAGAAGAGCGGATTTTATGCATATCAATCGATTGAAGTCTAGAGATTGGGAAGAATTCACGCACCGCTTCCGTCTCATTCATGTACCCGCGGAACACCTTCATGAGCTCGTTGGCACCATCGAATGGATTCCTGTGAACCGCTACCGACATTCCCGGGCGCGGAGCCATGGTCATGGCATGAACACTGAAGTGTGGCGCTTCTCCTGCATTATGCTTGTGAGAGTCATGGGTGATAGAAGGTTGCACGATCTTACTGTTCAGCGTCTTGCCAAAGGCCCCTGCGACCAATGGGTATAGATCGGTTCGCGGAGTCGCTGCTCTGTCACCATCAGGACGATTCAGCCACTGGGTCGTGCAATAGCGTGAGGGGATTGGATAGACTATGCAAATGAGCCAACAACCTGACCTTGTGTCGAAGGGCAGCTTCTGCCGTCGGCCGATTGGTTGGATCAACAATGAGGCACTCCCCAATAAAATCCTTTGCGTCCTCTGATACTTTGTTCCAGATATTTTCCGGTTCAAACTTGTAATTAGCTGCCATGATAGCATCAACGTAGAGCTTCTGGGACTCTCGCTCAAATGGAATGATGCCCGACATGAGGAAATACGTGAACACGCCCACGGCCCAGATATCCACAGCCATACCATACCCAACTGATTGGACAACTGTTAGCATCATCAGTGCAGCGAATAATAGCTTGCTATTATTTACTGTTTCTGAATATTTCGGGTGCCATATACTGGTATTATATCGCAAATAAGATGTCAATTGTCAATTAAACTATAAAAATCACGCGTACCGCCAAAGTGCCACAATGGGTCAGCAAGCTGAGCTTCGAGTTTTCCAAAATTCGACTGAGACCGAAGTCCCCGATTAGAATTCGCGTGTCATCCAAAGGAGCCTTGAATAGGACATTGTCTGGCTTGAGGTCTAATATGAAGTAGAACGATAAACGTGGCCGAGTCCGTGGTGACGTGTATGAGTACGTGCCTCGATGAACAATGCCTACAGAATGCAGAAATTTGACACCTGACAGGATGATACGAATCATGTCATGTACATCACTACGTACGGTCATCAGATTGGAAAGGTGATGAGACAGCGCTTCAAAACACACCTCTCGTAATAATGCGATTTGTGGCGGATTGGATCAGATAGGGTCCCACCAGTACACAGGTCTAGGCAGAGATAAATGTTATTCGCAGTCTAATCGATGTTCGATGTGCTCTCAGAAACGAAGACAAGAGCCTTAAACGCACTCTCACCTCGAAGTAATCATGCAGGGTCATAATGCTCGGATGGCCACCAGCAGTTTTCTGAAATATTGCGATTTCATTTCTAACCTGCAGATGCTCTGTCTCGATTCACAGATCTAAAAACCTGCTTTCTCTCACACACCATGTCTTCTCTTCCCTTTATAAGTTTTTTATTGATGATCTTGCATGCGTACATTTGTTGTGTCTGCATATGTGCCGCCCGTCTAACAACGGAGTAAGATCCGCGTCCGAGAACTTCACCAGTCCGATACTGTGGGTGTGATTGTCAATAAATCGACCTGTGATGCAATCAACTTCAATGAACCTGGCAGGGTACCATCTTAGGAAACAAGAAGAAGAGTGAAGTCAGATGGCATCATCCCTAAGATTATCAACACGCAGACCACGTGGTCGTCTTCCCGCGCCACTGATATCAGTAAACTTTGGGTAAACTCAGGGGGCAGGCGCCAGAGCACTCGGTGAAACCAGGCCCCCCCCCTGGTCGTGAGAATGTGGCTGTGCAACGCGCCAGCCACCGCCTGCTCACCCGCTCGTTTGTCGACTACCAACACCACAGATTGTCTCTGCTATAGAGTGAAACTTGAGGGTAATCACTAATGCAACGATTTGAGGGTACAGATGCAATATTTAGATAAATTTATGTCACACTACAGAGTATACATTGCTGTCCTCCTCTATCTCCCTAATTGTCTTCAACCTGCTTCTTTATCGAACGTAAATACACTGTTCGGCACACTATGGTACGTATGCTAGCACCAAATAATCAATTTTTGTTCTTTAAGTGTTTCTACCATCCGCACAGCACCCTGCCACCCAAACCCAGCCATCAAAGCCTCCAGCTGCATGATGGGCTTCCACAACTGGGCGGAATTTTACCAGTGGATATTCCATGAAAATAGAGCTTGTCTGGAAGCAGATTTGAGAGCATTTGTGTTGATATGCTTCCTGTTTATATGTGGTCTCGCCTTTGGAAAGACATATACTACATGTATACTCTCTACTCTATGGCACAACTGTATCTACACATTGCATTTGTGCTCTCAAATTGTTTCATTAGTGATTACCCTCAATTACAATTCTATAACAGAGACCATCCGTGCTGTTTGCAGTCGACAAACGAGCGGGTGAGCAGGCGGTGGCTGGCGCGTTGCACAGCCACATTCTCACGACCAGGGGCGGGGGGCCTGGTTTCACCGAGTGCTCCGGCGCCTGCCCCTTGGGTAAACTGTTCGATCCGCTGAACAAAACATGGCTGCGCTTTGTGCTTGTATCAAGGTTGATAGGTCACAGCATTTATCCACCATTGCTCATGGCTGGAATGCTCGCGCCTCGCGAATATCCAACAGAGCTAGAACCTATAATATGGATTCGATGTAAGATGCTGGCATGGAGGGCCGAGCCTGAGGCGAATTCGACCAGGAAACAACCGAGCACCTTGAAGTGCATGCCTATGTGCTAAAATTAGCGATTAAATACGCCGGCTCTAAGCTTCTAGATATCTATCAAGATCTTTATCTTAGCTTTCATCGGAAAATGAAAGAATTGCAGGATGTGCATTCCCGGCTGTGTGTCGTGCTACTAGCAGAGCACCGGTCCACAGCCTATCTTCGATACCCATATATTACGTATATAGTGTTCCAACTTAACAGTGCCGATTTTTTCTTAGCGCTGATTGAGTATCGTTCAAGCTGGCGAGCAAGTAAATGTTACTCGGTGGTTGTCGAGCTGATAATATGCAGGAGTGCCATGTGACTAGCATTCTGCCTCATTTTGACCCGCTAGAGTCAAAAAATCTGCATATTGTCTGAACGAAGCATAACCTATACTTGGATACGGGGCAGTGTTTGAATTGGAGGCGGGGTGGCGGTGTGATGGCGGCCAGCGTGCCATGGTAAAGACACCGCGCAAGCGTTTGATTCCGTCTCTTCAACAAAGTTGCAGCCCAGCGCCTTCGGCGAATGGCATCTGCAGGCTCATCCATTCCATCTTCAATCGTTGGTTTAAGGCTGTCATAACCAAACCTTCTGCTCGAGCATCACACCTCACAAGCGCTCTTCTCAACGATTCATCACGATTGAGAATCCACATTTTCATCGATTGCAGTCAGTGGATGGACGGACCACCGCCGCTCATGGATCGACCGTCAACGCCGCCTAACTGGGCAGGCAGCACTGCTCACGGATGGGGCGGCAATGCGCCTGCTGATAATGCATGGGGAACGGGGGGTGGGCAGTGGGGATCGTCCGCCAGCGCGGGATGGGGCGACAATACCGCTGCAGGATGGAGATCTACGCCGGGAGAGAGCTGGCCACCAGCAGACGCAGGCGCGTCATCTGGGGAGACTTGGCCCCCAGCATCGGGTAGTGGTGGTGGTGGCGGCGGTTGGGGTTATGGTGGCCAGGCACCGACTGTAAACATTCCTCCGCCTCCCGGAGCGACGTATCTGGGCAATCCGAACCACGTCGGGTCATGGGGAAAGCAGGCCGCACAGCCAACGGCCACCAACCTCTGGGCTGGAGCCGCTGGACATAACACGCCAAGTAAGCATATCACCCTCCCTCATTATGCCTTGTATGAAGGCACCTAACAGTTTGAGAACAGGTTTTCCCACCAACTCCGCACTGTTCACCAATCCCGCCACGCCCTGGCCATCGACCACCAATTCTTATCCATCTGGATGGACATCTGCTCCCCCGATGCAAGCATCTACCTCATTCCCGTCGTCCGAGACTGCCCCCTCATGGACCCAAGCTATGAACATGTCATTCCCAGGCTCCACAAACATGACATCTACGGCACTCTCCCCCCAAAGCCCTGGGATGGGCCGGTCAACTAGCTGGAACGGCTATGCCAATAGTCCCGCCTCGACACTCGGTCGCGCTTACAGTGCAGGCGGGCATAGCTATGACGGCGACGACAACCCCCTTCCCGACCGCCCGAGTGAGTGGCGGAAGGACTTCAGTCCAAGAAGTGGCTTCGGTGCGCTGTTCCCGTCGATGCATCGGCCTAGCCGCTCCGTAGACAACAGCGTGCATAAACTGCACGCTTTCATTCGGTACTCGTACTCCGACCCACCCATACGGTGGGACCTTCGACTTCCGCCTACATCCGTCTCCTTCCGGGATGTCGATCGCGCGGTCGTGCCCTCTGACCTATGGGCTCGCTTTGCATGCGAGCCTCCCGTGGCCACCATGCGCCTCGTCCACGCGCGTCTGCCGTGGTATGTCGACGTTGTAGCTACGAACCCAAGTGGTATCACACTGTATGACCTTCTTGGCTCAATCTACAACATGCTGCGCATTCCGATTGCCCAAAAGGACTTCTGGAACGAGGAGATGGGTCAGAAGGAGCGTGCGAAGATCGGAGATGCGTGGAGGATCAGGTGCGGGAGCGATGAAGGAGAGCGGGCAGCTGGAGTGCGCCGGGTGGACTATCTGAGAAAGGAGGTCATGTTCGAGGGACTGGTCAAAGGGCGGAACGGAATGTGGGAGATGAGGACGCGGAAACCGGTCATGGGCGACGGAAGGCAAAGGTGAAGTTCACTCCAGTCAAGCACGCACATTGAGAATCGCTTCGAAACCGCATAGACTGCATCCCAGTCAACATTTCTATCATCTACATTATCGATTTGTATCACAACGTTAACCTGGATATACCCCCCAGTACTTTGGCATTGTTTCATGTATAACGGATATCCACCCCGCTCCCCTATTTCTCCTCTCCCCTCGTGTACTTCGTCTCCCTGTTCCACCAAATTCCTGGTATTATCTACATGTGTCATCAGACCTCTTCCGTTTCTTGTTGTTTATTATCACGATCTGTAGTGACCCCTTTTCATTGATGTGCAAGGCGCTCGTGATCAAACTTTCAAATTCGGGCCCTGTCTTGTCCTTGACTTACCCGCTCAAGTTCTCATGTTCACTACCAAGCCGGACAGCGTGCTTATCCCTTTGGTGTGAATGACGTCAAAGGATATGAACCAGGTGCGCCTTATCGTGCTATTCGGCTGTCAATGTGACCTGAGTACACCGGTGACTGACGGCCAGCGCACTGGCACACCTGCAGGCACCTGCATGCAATCAATTTGCCGGACTGTTCTTTATGTGTCATCCTCGAGCGGCTTGATACAATGAATGAATCAGCCATTTAAGCGCTTTTGTTTCATTCAATACCCCTCTGACGGCCTGGATAGTGTTGCATGTGGGATGCACTACCAAACCGCTTGGATTGGTCTCAGAACATTCTCTCCATCTTCATTTTGGCTTCATTTCAATTTCACCTCAAAGGGACATCTCATGATGACATCTATGAGTCCCCCTCGCTGACTCCTGAAAACGCGTATTACTGGGCTGACAGTCAACAGCCGGAAAGAAGGCTTGCCTGGCGTCACGAATCCTCCTGAAAGTGCACTTGCCACACACGCTTTTTGGACAAGCTCTATCTCAGAACCTTTTTTGCGTCTCAGATCTGTACTAGGGCTGAGGGTTCCCCGGAACAACCCCGACCCTATAGCTCCACCTTCAACGCCTGGACCTCCTCGCTATCTGTATCTGATATGGGAGTCATCTTCGCACATGCGCACGTCTGTTCAATGTTTGCTGTGATACTAGTAACAAACAGGCTGAGACTCTTACGCTATGAGCCCTATAAGTTGGCGCGCATTCCAGTGATCTCAAGCGATTCCCCACCAAATACTCCATCAGGTCACCCCTCATTATACAGTATCTAGGCATTAAGTATCGCCCCAGCTCCTTCGATGATCAGCAAGGTGCTAGTGGATTTCACCGGAATCTTGGAACTAGAAAGCGCGCAGTTGTTGAGGAAAGGAAATTATGGAGATATATGGACTTGCACGTTGAACGATGGAACATGCCAACGCAAGGTAAGCACATACGGCAGTCAAAGATCTCGCTTGACTATATCTCCTTTTTTATCGTCCAGGTTGTTGTTAAAGTTCTACGGCTGCGGGGGAGCCGTCAGGTCAGAGCATTTACTCTCGCAGTGAGGCATCGAAATTGACATCTTCGGCTTTCAGGATGGACAGCTTGTGAGCATTCCAGTACCTCGGTTTCTCACAAAAATCAAATTCTGGCCAGACCACCAATCTTCAGCGGGAAATCGAAGTCTGGAGAAGACTGATTCACCCCAACATCGTGCCATTGCTAGGCTTGACTTCGGATTTTGGTTGCAAACTGCCACTTGATGTCATTTTGCCGGGAATGGTCTCGCCTTACCTGTCGACGGGAAATCTACATGACTATTTACGTGTCAATCATCCATCTTCCTTGGAACGTCTCAAGATTGTGAGTAAAACTCGGAATTTCTCTTCACTCTCGATTCTCAATGTGTATTTTTGGTCCAGCTTCAAAACATTATCGAGGGACTACTCTTCCGTAAGTGAGGTGGGTATATTATGTGATATCAATTCTTCAACCTTCCCGCACACAGTCCATTCCCATGGTATCATACACGGTGATTTGAGACCTGTGAGTAATACTGTCCACTATTCTCGTACCAACTGGCTGAGATACCCATGGCTACAGTCCAACGTGCTTATTGACGATAGGCAACAAGCTTGTCTCATAGATTTTGGCCTATCATTGATCGAGGACGAGCTTGAAGGAACACCGCTCTGGACTCAAACGTTCGGCGCCGTCCGTTGGCGGGCTCCTGAGCTTGTGCCATTTGCCGAATGCCAAACTACAAATTTTCAGCCCCGTCTTACGAAATCATGCGATATATATTCGTTCGGTGGTCTTGCCTTACAGGTATGTGTTATGTCCCATACTGTCATATATTTTTTGTTAATAAAAATTACAAGGCTATAGCGGATATAGTCCCCTACGGGGAGATAGCTAATACTCAATTAGTTTTGATGCAGCTCATGACTCGTCGTCTTCCCATTCGCCCTCACAGCCCAATGCTCACAGATACCCTTTGGTTGTTTATCCAACGCTGCTGGGGCAGTGTTTCTACGGCGCGGCTCACTGCAGTGGAGGTCAAGGGAGAGCTGGCCGATCTTGTTGAACAGGAACGTGTAAAGATGCTCACAGCGAGCTTATAGATGTCGATTGGTTGTCCGGAGGCTTGGAGGGAGCGGGAAATGATGATTGAACCGTGTAAATAGAGCGCGTCACGCCAGGCGCTAACGAACGTAGGCATCTCGCAGCGTCAACTGAAATAGATATATAAAACTGCACATCGAAGGTTTGCCCCCACTTGAAAGAGTCGACGTTTTCAATGTACAGGCCGCCCGACGCGGAAAGTTACAAGGTATGTGTAAGTACACCGTATTATAAGTGACTGTAATGTAGATATCCAAGTACCATATGATACAATTACTTTCTGTCAAATTCGCTTTGGGAATCGCCTCCGTTGTCAGCCTCCAGGTCATCCTAAGATCTATGTCAGCTGGAGGGGCAGAGTCGCGTACACAGTCAAGACACACCTCGGGTGAAGGGGGATACGTTCCGGATCGGCGGGCGGGAATAAACGTACTAGTCTGTTGGTCGGTAGTTCGATTCATATCGACAGTGGCAGCGACAAGAGGTCGCAGCCGCTTGCGCGCATTGAGCGATGAAAGCACAGTGTTGGCGTAGAGCTTCGGCATAATAAAGAAAAGAACTGGTAGGCATTCGTCAGCGACAGCGCTTAAGGGCATAGACAACACGGCTCACTGATATGGCTGGCTAGAGTGGGGTTGGATACAGGATGTGGGGGGACGGGCTTGGGTACTTTGTAAGCAATGGAGCTATGGGCGAGAGGCGGTCCACGTACAGCGTATATATAGAATGACATGTCCACAACGGCAACGATCGATGTCAAAAATCCATTTTGAATAGTGACTGAGATAAATCAGCAGAGGGCTCAAGATAATAAGCTGAAGGGACTAACGTTGAATGATACTGTCAAGCAGGCGGTCCGTCGCCTCGTAGATGCCCTTGCGTCGATGCAAATGATATGTCACAGACACCGTGATCGTAATGTCTGTGATTAAAGTGGATACTTGCCAGAAGATCCCGAAGGGTTTGCCATAGCCCGACCCCGAGTACGACTTGACGACGAAGATGGAAATGCCTGCGGCGAGACCACCGCAGAGCGTGAAAAATGAGAAGACGATAACGAATGTGGTGAGCCAGCGCAGTTGCACCATGACGTGCAGGCGCCACGCGAAGAAGAGCTGGCACATGCAGGCGACCATGCCCACTAGCATGGGATCCACGGCGAGCAGCCAATTGGCAGCTACGAAGACTTCCAGATTGCCAAACCCGTCGATGTACATTTGATACGCCCTGCCACAAGGGAATGGTCAGGTACGAGGGAGAAATTCATAGCAGATAGCACACGTACCAGGCTATAGCGAAAGCTGAGCATACTGTGTCCAGCGCTATTAGGGATGCAATAAATGCCTTCTGCCAAAGAGGCTCTCTGCAAAGGCCTGAGTAAGTAGCGTCCTGCTGACCACCAATTCGATGCTTACTTTTCGCAGTCTTGAGCATAGGTGAAAGCCTGGATTGAAATGCCAATCGTCAACGGGGTGCTCCATTCACGAGGCTGGTACTCACCTGAGACAGGATGATCCCGAAGAGTATGAGGCTGATGAAGCAACCTAAGCGATCGCGGGGTCAGCTATGCGGCCTCCAGAGTGCCCAAACGCACACCGCACCTATCAAAATGGCTCCCCAGGGATCACTTATTGGGCTCGTCATAGCAGCGGAACACCAGAGGGAGATTGGGGTGTAGCCAAGCGTCCATCCGGCGTCCCGAGGTCTTGTATATAGGCATCAGAAACTGAATAGAACAAAATTCCCACTTAAGTTTCAACCTCTAGTGGCGCTCGGGTATATACATCCCGGGCCGGTCACGGAAGCAAACTCTAATTATTTCGGGAGCGCATTTTTCCGTCTTGTCCTCCCGAGTGGTTCAACTTACCCAGTCTCATGTCAAGCTCATCGCAAGCGTGGACTTTCGACCAACGAGCGAATCCTCCTGGTATAGATCCGGCGAGATAATCAAGATAAGACGCTTGCTGATCAGTGGCGATTGCAGGCCGTAGCCTTAATTAATTAAGTTATTACGTTCGCGTCTCCAAACGTGCTGGCATATCGTACCATATTGCTGGTCGCCGACCGCCCCTATACCACGGAGCATCCTCGAGGGTGCATCTGACTGACTGCAAAACTCTTTCACATTGCTCTTTCCTCCAATGGATATCCAAGCTAGCCTCCAAACTTACAGGCCCTGACTGGCCCTGAGCTCGTGGCGAAAATAAATTTCATCTCGCGATTTCGGGGACGCATCGTAACCAAGCATCCCCGAGCCTCCTTTAGGTTTGAAATGTGAGGGATTATAAATCTGATTGCGGCACGCAAAGTGCACCGGTGCTGCATTCTGAAAGGTGGCCGCGTCGATTCCTGGCAAGTCCAGTCAATACAATGGAGTGCCAAGTTTCGCTGGGGCCAAACTGAATTTGAACTCGACTGGGGATCTAGGCGGTCTCCTGCATTGAATAGTCTTCAAATCTTCACCCTAAGCTTCGGTTCAGGCTCCAACGGCCAATATCAAGAAGGTCAGATATTCTACTTGAATTCCTTCGGGCTAGTCATAGCCTTGGCACGACGGTGTTTTGTCGCAGTATAATATATGAGACCTCTGTCATTTTTCGACATGGACCCAATGAGGGAGTAGTAGCAGCAGCCGACGGGGAGGGGCGTGTGCGGCGGACCGTTGGTAGCATGAACTTTGAAGTGCGCGCCGAGGAGCAAGATAGCAGCATCACCGCGGATAAGCATTAGCGCCGCCGATGAGAGTGAACTGGGCAGAGACATGCAGAAACGATGGAGGAAGCAGACGTCCTCAAAGCATCGTTGATGTTGAATATTGAAGCTCTGAACGCGACCCTAAGCAGAGATGATCAGCGCAGGCCATGCAGGCCCGTCACCGAGATAGCCGGCGTAAAACGGGAGAACGGGTCGCGAGCGGCGCCCGTAAAGTTCAAAGCGGGTCCGGGTCGGGTATGGCGGCTGGTAAGTCAGCGCGCAGCGCGGCTTCCCGGCGCTTCTGCTTGCCAAAAGGTTTGAGGGGTGTGCGGGCGGCGCTCAAGGCGGCCGAGCTAGCGGCGCAGAGCGCGCAGCATATGAGGTGTAGAGGTATTTACTGAATCTGGGTGTCGGCACAGTACATCCAACGGAAGCAGAGAAGCCTGCGAGAAAGAGAGAGGGCAATATCCTCATTCTGTAACAGCGGCATGGCAGTATGGTCACGAGTATACACAACTGAGGCAGGAAGCTCTCCACCGCTGGCGGCTAAATTTGACCTGAGCCCATACAGGCATTCGTTAGATCTAAGGGTACAATGAATGAGTATTTGCGTGCTCGTCAAAGATGGAAATGTAGCATGCCAATATCAAGCTGAGTAGAAGACACGGCCTCAAAGCCATGCTATCCGGTATGGGCGCCCTCCGGGAGCGAAAGCAGCGATGGTTTTGAAGAAACTTGAATGCATGGTTGCTTGAAGTCGCAATAGGCCTTCCCAGATACAATAGCCCCTCAAAGAAGCCAGGACAAAAGTGCGCCCACGACACAATAAAAATTTGAAACCAAATGATCATGCGGGGAAGTTTGTGATTCTGGATCTTGTATGTAGAATGGAATACCAGTCAGCAGGTCGCGATATATAGCAGCCTTATTATAGAGATTCAGCGTGGTCCCCTCAAGAGAGGAGAGCCATTGTGTGGGCTTTGGAGGTGCTATTGCTGTATGCTGTGTGGCGTATACAAAGCGTATCCCGAGCACCCGAAATGGAGTCGGCGGCGCGGGTGGATCCCTGTGCATCCGAGCTGCATATCCGGCGCCGCGACGTCATGTGACAAGTGCCGCAAACCCCGTGGGGGGAAGATGGATTGCACACGGGAATTCGAACGCCTGCAGCTGCTGAGATCCTCGTGTTGCTGGCGGATCGCCCATTGCCCAAGACAGACAGCCACCGCTCGGTTCTCGTTGGCGTGAAATGAGGTCAGAGTCTGCCAGGCATACGCAGCGGAAAGCGTCATCGAGCTGTCGGGGCGGACAGTCAACGTCGCTGACCAGCTCAGCTTCATAAGGGCTAATCAGATCATCGGCCAGCGATGGGCTGTACAAGAAGCCTAAGGGCAAAAGTTGACGCTGAACGTCGACATATTATATGCTGTACGCATACACGCGAGGGAAGAAGCTACGAAGCTGTCCGCTTATTGAGGTTGCCTGCCGGGTAGGCGCATTGAGCTTGGTTTAGAGTTTCGGTGCCGCGCTGTCTAAAGCGAGAAGATCTTTTGTATATGCTCGTGGGAGGGGGAGAACAGTTGCTAAATCCGACCTGCATTTGCGAATACAATGACTGAGGGCAACGAGGACAACTGGGGTGACAAGGATAAAGAGGAATTGAGCAAGCCGAATGAGGCCGAATGCGAGCAAGACGGAATTACCAAATACAGATTCGTGAGAAATGGATCGGCTTTATGCGATCGACCCGATTCGACCGAGGATCCAATCTGTCACTCGGCCTCCAGCTCCAACCTGTCTGCCAGTGACATGTCCAGTTCTCTCCTTGTCTCTTTGACTCCATCTTGTGCCGGGAGACGGGTGCGCAGATAGGTCAAATACGAGGCTCTGTATTCGCATTCTCGAGTGCCAGTGCTAAGAATATCTTTTGTTGTCCTTCACCGCCTCGAGCGGGGCAATCAAAGCGAAGTGGAGCCTAAACCGAATTGGTAACCACTCATGTTCATTCGAAGCAAGATTCCTGTCGACGCAGCCGCGGAACTGCAGCCTGGATGACGCACTGGACTGCGGCCTGCTTCCATCACCGCCACACTTGCGTTATCCACGCAACAATGTCACCCACATCCTGAACCCTTTTAATGGACAAAGCCCGAACATAGCGGTCTGCAAAATACCCAACCTCCCCCCGCCCACTATGTCGTCACCCACGAATGGCTCCCCCACGCTGGAAGTCGAGCCCAAGGAATACAACTACACGATTGACACGCATACTGTCGACGAATCTTATGCCGATCGCAGAAGTACAGATTTCCTGAGCGTGCGCCCCGTCGAGATCCCACAACAATACCGAGTGTACAAACGACGATGGTTAGGCCTCTTCGCATTCGTGAGTTCCCCTCTCCGATTTCCCTATGATGAAGTCTAATTTAAGTATTACAGGTCATGCTAAACGGCGTCGCTACCATGTCCTGGCCATGGTTCGGTCCCATATCAGAAACAAGTGCGTATATTCGCGCATACATGCGCGTTTGTGTCCTGAACGAAAATTGCAGCTGCCAAGGACTTCAACCTAAGCGTGAACCAAGTCGACTGGCTCGGAAACGCACCAATGCTCGTCTTCCTCCCCTTCTCCTTCCTCGTTCCAGTCCTCTACGCGAAAATTGGAATCGCAAAATGCGTGGGTTCTCATCGGATGGATCTATATGCGTGCTTTACTGACGATTTTTGACTTAGACATGGCTAGGTTGCTTTTTCCTCGTCCTCTCCGCCTGGGTCCGCTTCCTCGGCACAATAGAAAGTCTGCCCTCAGGCGCCGCCTATGCCTTCCTTATGCTTGGCCAGGTACATTTCACCGTGATTCATAATGAAACAAAGACTAATGATTGTCGTTCCAGGCACTCGTAGCCATCGCCCAGCCCTTCTTCCAAGTCTTGGGGCCAACATACTCGGAAACATGGTTTGACCTCAAGTCCCGCACGACCGCGACGATGCTTGTCGCTGTCTGTTAGTACCTCTCGCTGAATACTTTTCGTCTGTCCCTTACCCTAGCGAACAGCCAACCCCGTCGGTGCTGCTCTTGGGCAACTCATCTCGCCCATCCCATCGAGCACGCGGACTTCGGTGCGTCTTGTTTTATTTCACGGTTTGATCTCACCCGCTCACGCGTCGTTTTGCAGATCTTGGTCCTTGCGATTCTTAGCACGGCTGTCACCCCGCTCGTGCTCCTCATCAAGGATGCGCCGCCTACACCACCGAGTACGTCCCAGCTGCCTCTCTCTTCGTCTCCCTTCTCACATCTTCACTCTAGCATACACCGCCTCGCGCCCAAAGAACACCTTCGCATCCTTCGCGCGCGCCCTCGCCGGGCGGCACAACCCCGCCGTCGACCCCGAGTCCGCGTACATGACGCGCCGCGAGCGCTTCGACTTCCTCATCGTCAGCCTCACCTTCGGCATCTTCGTCGGGCAGTCGAGCGCGTTCGGCGTCGTCACCGGGCAGATCTTCGTGCCGTACGGGTACTCGGACGCGATCGCGGGCGCGCTCGGGTCCGTGCTGCTCTTCGTCGGCCTCGGCGCGTCGCTCATCGCCGCGCCGATCTTCGACCGCGTGTTCACGCACCACCTCGCGCTCGTGTCGAAGGTGCTCGTCCCGATCACGGGCGCGCTGTGGCTCGTGTTTGCGTTCGCGGTGAAGGCGAACAATACGGGCGGGCTGTTCGCGCTGATGGCGCTCATCGGCGCGATCTCGGTGCCCACGCTGCCGATCGCGCTCGAGCTCTCGTGCGAGCTCACGCGCAACCCCGACGGCGCGTCCGCGCTGCTGTGGTCCCTGTAAGCCCCCCTCCCCCTCCCCGCGCAAGGTCTATCTTCTCATCTTCGTTTTCAGGTCGAATGTGTTCGGGATGGTGTTCATCGAGATGGAGAACGGGCTCGAGGCGGGCGAAGACGGCAACCCGCCGGAGAACATGCACCTCGCGCTGATCGTGATGGGCGCGATCCTGCTCGGCGTGAGCCTGTTCCAGGTGCTGCTGCAGGGGAAGCAGACGCGACGCACGCTCGACGAGAAGATGGGCGCGCAGGCGGAGCGCGCGGACGAGGAGAGCGTGCCGTCGACGCCGTTCGTGTCGCAGGGCGCTCCGCCGCCGTTTTGAGATTTGAGCGCTGGGTGCTGGTTTCGTTTGTACTTCGATTGGACGTTGACGCATACATTATCGTTTAGATACATATCCATATATTATTAGACATCATCAGAGTATACAAAAGCAATTTGAATGGCGAAGGTTTGCAGGAGCTCATTGTCACCTTTGGTTAATTACGCCCCATGATGTGGCTGTTCAGTGTTCAACAGTCTAATCAGGTGGCTAGATCAGTTTGTATCAGTCCTAAGTCAGGGTCCAGAGCAGTCGAAAGACTGTTCATTACTGAGGTTTGATCGTTTGTCTGGCGCATGCCTTCGGGAGATTATGCTCATCGCGTGTCTTGTTTGAGGCAGTATTCAACAGACCTCACTGTCGTTGGAAAGCTTAGCTCCCATCTACTTATGCACGATGAGGAGGGGATACTGAACCGATCTGGGACGCATCGTTTGACGAATATTTTCTGTTAGATCTCGCTCTCAATGTGCGCTCGAAAGCATCATAGCATACATTAACGACCTTGCTCGAGTTTGGGTAAATAAAGCCTGAGGCACAAGCCAATCATAAGTACAGAGCGGGATGATGGGTCCGCTTGCATACCATCGCAATCCTCCGTCTCGGTGTCGTTCCTCCCTTCCGTCTCAGCTCTAAGCGCGCCATGATGTGATCTGGTTGCAGCGAGGATATTTCGTCAGTTCATGTGAGCCGCTTGCGTGAGGCAGTGAATACATCTGAGGCCCCTTCGAACGTTATTATCCCCTCATCCGCGCGTGACAAGCAGGTGCTTCATGGTTGGGTGGCGATAGGCCATGGAGACAAGGCGGTGCCACAGCGCAAAATCTGGCTCGTTATGCGCTCTGAGAAGGTAGTGATTCCGATAGTACACCTGAAAAAGAGGCCTCATCTTCTGCTCGAGCTTGGTACACTTGGGGTTCCATATTGACCAGGGCGCAGAAGCGTCGCTGCGCATCCTCTCCTGCCCTCTGCGCCGCTTCCCGCGCGGGCTTCATGCCGGAAGACGGGAGGGGAATCGGGCTCCAAATAGCAGGGGTGATGAGAGAGGCGGTAAGAGTGAGGCGAAGGGCGAACGGGAGGGGCATCACTCCGTGTTCATCGTCTGCTTGGCCATCTCCTGGAGCGTCTGCGTCCCCTTTGTAGTCATTTCTGGATTCTTCGCCGCCGCCTCTTTCTTCGTTTCTTGCTTTGGGAAAGTCGGGGGCGATTGTAAGCGTCGATTTGAGGGAGACGCGCCCCAGGTCGCCGAGGACGCGGAGGGCAGTCCAGATATCATCCCCCTCGACCCACCCTGGCACAGGGGCCCCATCCGGCTCGCCATCGATCCGATGCGGCCAGGGAAGCGGTGGGAGTGCACATAGCTTCTTCTCGCTTCGGGTCCCCTTTTCTCCCGTGACAACGTGCGTATGTGTAAAGTGGACAGCGCCCAGCTCGATGGGCCCGGGAACCCGACCACCTTTGCGCGATGAGAGAAGGCCAAAGAGAGGTGCTAGGGAGAGGTTTAGGGCTATGCCGGGGAGGGTGTATGCCAGGACGAAAGTGTGCGTGAAAACTGGGATCAGGGTGCCTACTTGATAGGTGGAGACTGTTGAGACGGAGACCTTGCGCCGCTTCGCGGGTCCAGCACCTTGATCATTGTCCGCTGCGCGCTTCCCCCTTCCCTTGTATGGATCGGTTGGGATAGCGGCGCGGGCTCGCTCGACCATCCGCACGAGTGCGGAGACATTCAGCACCGACCCTGCCTCGAACTCGCCGTTTGGCTGACGAAGGAGAGAAATGTGCGTCGACGCATGCGTGTACATCCCAGACTTCCCCGTATATTCTGTCATGCTGGGCTAATAGGGTAGGTTGACGAGATGCGAGGAAACAGGATGATGGCTGTGGATAAAGAGAGAGCGAGTGTCTTCCCTCCTAATGGAATGACTGTGGGAGACTTAGTAGGGCTGTGCGGTGGGCTGCGGTAAGTTTGACTCAGGTGGTGCTGGACATGTGTGGTCGAGTCTTGAGCCCCTCATGAGCATCAAAAGGCGGAAGCCTCTGGGTCATCCAGATCCTTGGTTTCGCTCCAGTCGCTATTGCAGGCACTCCATTTCGGCCACAATGTTTGACTCTTTGTATTGACAGACATACAACGAGTGTTGCGTATCGAGCTCGAGGTCGAGGAAAGAAACTTGGCGAGGTAACCGCGATCGGCACCTGTCGCCATAAACCTAAATTTGTGACAGGTTGGTGACCAAACAATCGTGACCTGTCCACTCTCGAGCTCCTTCAAGCCTCCCGCATCTAACCCAAATATCATTCTTCATTCCTAGCAACATAACAACCTCACATGTATAGATCTTTCAACCATAACGTCACGTAGCTCATGGCTCTCCCACACTGGTAAATGAATTCAATGACCCGATCAACACACATACTGTCGATGAGATGGAAACACAAATATCTTGAGTGTGCGCCCTATCGATATACTAGCATTGTACCAAGTGTCCAAGCGGTGATGGTTGGGCTTCCTCGCATTCGTGAGTTCCCTGATTTGACTGTCCCATGACGCGAGTCTAATATTCATTATAATAGGCCATACTAAATGGCATCGTTGCAAATGTCTGTCTTGGCCATGGTTGGGTCTCATATCTGGAGCAAGTGCGTGAACATATGTCTACACATGCGTCTCGTTCTGACCAGAACTCAGAGCTGCCAAGGACTTCAACATGAATGTAAACCAAGTCGACTGGCTTGGGAACGTACCTATGCTCGCCTACTACCCTTTCCCTTCCTCGTTCTAGTTGTACACGCCAAAGTTGGCAGTGCTACATGTGCGAATCCTCCAATAGTATTCTATAAGCATCATATACTGATTCTCTTCAGATCAGACTTGACTGGGCTGCTTTTTCCCGCGTGCTATCTGCCTGGGTGCACTGCCTCGACGCAATGGAAAATTTGCCCGCAGGAGCGACCTATGCTTCCTTTGAGCTTGACCAGGTATGCTTTGTCGCGATTCATCACAGAACATGCGCTGACACCAGTCATTTTCTAGGCATTCGTCGCCGTCACTCCGCCTTGTTTCAAGTCTTGGACCAATGTATTGGAGCAAGTTTGGCCTCCGGTCCCGAAGACGCAAAGATGCTTTCTGTAGGTACTTTCTGCGGAATCCGTTTCAATCGTTTGCTTACCCTTTCCTGACAGCTAATCCCATTGGCGCTGCTCATTGCGCCCTCCACATCACACCCGATTTCGGTGCGTCTCGATCTATTCCACATTCAATCTCGCCCGCTCATGCTTCCTGTTCAGACCTCGATTCTTGCGATTTTCAGCGTTCCGCTCTTGCTCCTTATTCGGGATGCGCTGTCAACACCTCCGCGTAAGTCTAAACTACCTGTTACATCGTCTCTACTCACGCCCGCACTCTAGTACATGCCGCATCGCGCCCGAACTCCTTCGCGTCATTCTCGCGCGCCCGGGTTTGGCGTCACGATTCCGCGCTCGACCCCGAGTCCGCATAAATGTTCCTCCAGGAGCACTTCGACTTCTTCATCCTCAGCATGACTTTCAGCATCTTCGTAGGCCATTTGAGCACATTTGGCGTCTCATTGGGGCAGATCTTCGCCCCGTACGGGTACTCGGTTGTCATTGCGGGTGCGCTGGATTTGCGGACTCTCCGTCGGTCTGCGTCGCTCATCGTGGCGCAGCTCTTCGAATACATGATCCACTACCTTCCGTTGGTGTCGGAGGTGCTGGTGCCGATTGCTGGTGCGCTGTGGCTCGTGTTCGCGTTCTCAGTCAAGGAGAACAATACGAGTGGGCTGATCGCGCCGATGGCGAAGCCAATTCCCACATAACGGAAGGAAACGATGACCCCCCATTTCTGGTAGCGATCGCCGCTGGTCACCTTGATCTTGTCAATGCAAAATATCGAGTCCACGTCGATGATAACCACCGTCCATCGCAGCATTCCCCTATCCTTGGAAACCAAGCTGCTGGATAACATTGAGAAGCCATCGGGATCTAGGCGGCCGATGCGACGCATTTGCTGCGTTTACTGACAGCAAAGTTGACAAGCAACTCGAGCGGATCATCACCAGATCGGTTTGCAAGGTGCAAACGTA
This sequence comes from Athelia sp. TMB, assembly GCA_014898675.1. Classification (NCBI taxonomy): domain Eukaryota; kingdom Fungi; phylum Basidiomycota; class Agaricomycetes; order Atheliales; family Atheliaceae; genus Athelia; species Athelia sp. TMB. Next base: position 127,276 of record JACXVL010000104.1, on the reverse strand, counting down.
CGGTTTTGCCAGAGCAACGTCGCGTCGCCTTGGGGTTCTGGGTGGATGCGCTGGGCCCCTACATAGTACGTCTGTCTTCCCCATCAACCTTCTTACTACACTATATTGAATACATTCTTCTTTAGGCTTCCCCCTGCCTGTCACCTCTCAGTTTTCAGAACCTTCAGTCTGGTAATGCGACAGCGGCCCTTCAAGGCTTCAGCCATCCAACCCGCATACATGCTCTGCTCACCTCCAGCAAAACGCAAACACCACAACATTTCCATCGCACTATCGAACCCCTGGCCTACTGGAGAGCTATTTTAGCGTCTTCTACCGACTGTTTGCTGGCGGTCATTCTAGCACGCGACATCTTATTGGGGATTACGTAGCCACTCGCCAATGAACATATCTCCCTGGCGATGCGCGACATACCATTCGTCATCTTGCACTTTTTCCAGCACGCATTTGTGGCATAGATAAGGAGAATCATTCGACCTGCCTTTTTCGCGCTCATACGCCAGAAACGCGTTGTATGGGATGATTTGGGATCCAGGGGAGAAGGTTGCGAGTGGGCCCAATCAAAAAAAGAGGGATGCAAGAGCAGAAGGAAGAGGCTGGGAGGATGCTTCTCAGTTGCATTTAACGGTAGCATGAGGTGGGAAGGGAGGAAAACGTAAGTCTGCAATGATTGCCAACTGAGTTAGGCATGGATGCTAACTTGCATTTCTTGTTCAGTTGAGCTCGGGCCGGGGGGCGAACCAGCTGATTGCCACCTCTACAGCTCACAATTCTGTCACTCTCGTTTTTGTCTCGACAGAAAGAAGACGAACTGCTCGTATACTCTAGCTGGATGAGGTTAAACTGACATCCGTCAACAATCACTCATAAGGTAGTTCGTGTTGGATAGCAAGCCACGTGGAATGAATAGGTTTGTATCTCTTATGCATCGGGCGCCGAGTCTCTAGTCTCCCTTCTGACGACGTTGTGCGCAGCAGCCACTGTTCGAACGACTATCTTCACACCCTACGGGGTGACTTCGGGAGACCAGCAGCCACTCCAAAATCTCGTTCTGCTGCCGTTGAGGCTGCGGGCTCAGTATGTACCTTACGTTGTGACATGATTGGTGAGTGCACTGCTTGTCGGGGCACTGTTCAAACGCTCCGCGGCTGACTTTGAATAGATGGCACGAATACAGATCGACTCATTAGACTTTGATCATCAGTTCCTGAGCTTCGCCGAGTTCTTGAGCTCTCGAAGGAAGAATTCAGTTTCGATTGAGATAATAGAGGCAGTGATCGATTCTAAAGCCCGGAACGATAAGCTGTAAGAAGTAGCTTTGGCACTGATGCAACAAACTTGAAGGACAAATTGGTATTGAGAATCTTGCATCCTTGAGATTCCTCCAGGTGCCGACGGCCGCATTTTACAATTGAGCATGAATTATACGTATTGACTGTTCGACAGATGAGCAACACCCACCGACTCCTATCACTGTCAACGCCTTCGGAATTCGGTTCATATGGCCATAGACGGGTACAGTGGCTGACCAGACCGCTTACGCGGACAATAAATGTCGATATTCAATTCCAAGAAGGCCTTCTGACGGTTGATGCACAGCGGGCGCTGGGCGCGGGCCAATGGTCGCTTAAGTGGCGCCAATGCTAAGTCTCTCAGGTGTCCAACAGCTGTCTTCGGCGAACAATTGACAAATCATTACTACTAGTCAGATACGTACTCATTGTTGAAGTATTTGGCAATCAAATGTTACAAATCAACACAGCGGGAGTCATTGCCTAGCTTAGCTGTAGACACATATCGTCTGGTGACTGGGCGATTTCACAAAGCCTCGAATGAGCAACTTCAATGGGATGGAAGTGATATGGAGCCAGTGTCCCTCTGTTGGTCCGACAGAGTGTGAAACTGCCCTCGTACTGTTAGTTTAAATGAATCTGATCAGTGATAGCAATCAGGCACAGAGTTTTCAGGGCAAAAGATGGCAAGAGCGGTTATGGGAAGAGGGATTTCTCCGTAGATAGTGTACGGATGATAGGTGTACCTCAACGGGGCATCACCGGAATCACACCACTACCAGTGACCACCATAGGACAGCTGCCGGGACGTCGTTCGTATTCATCTCTGCGGTGGCGCTCTACTGGCCCTGAACCAGGTCAATCTTGAATTATAAAAGGCGCAACCGAATGTGCTCCCTGTGAGGCTCTACATCTCATTTAGATATTCACACTCCATCGAACCGTTGACTCCTCTTCAAATGAACCCTCTTCAAACTGCTTTTGTTACTTTGCTCATTGCTGCTTTCGCAGCCGCCACACCTATCACATTCTCGCCCGAGCCTTTCCCTAGTATCGTCGTCTGCCCATATATTATCATTGGGCCTTGTGGTTGCGGAGAGGTAGTGGGGCATGGTCCACCACCATGTTACCTTGACAGGTGTGTTCCGGCAACAACGTAAGTTGGGCTTATCCATGTTGCTCTGTTAGTGCCCGCTAACAAAACTCAGCCCGAGTAGCACCCCTTGCACCACCGGCCTGAATGATTAGTATCTTGACGAAACGGCAGAGCGGGGGGATTCAGCGACAGCGAATAGATGTAGTGACATCGTGGCTTTCTACATATGCACACCGGACGTGAGGTATTGTGATCTAGATCAAACTAATCTCAAGAAGCGTGATAAGACGAATATACAACGCACCATATGAGAGAGATAACTATACAACGACCAAAAGAGCATGTATCTGGGAGTATTCGCCGATTAAACCAGCAGCAGCAGCGTCAAAAAAAGAAGTACCGGAGAAGCGATTTACACGCGAAAGCTGAAGCCGCAGAGGAGAATTTTACCTCTAAATACGAAATAGGCGAAGCACTCGTCTCGTCCCCTCTTGAAAGGCTGCAGGCCGAAGTTCTCCGTGCGAGATGGGACGTGGGGGCCCATTCGGGATATGCAGAGGCCAGCAGGAAGATGTTACATACGCCAATAGGGCATGTGACGACAGCTATGCACACTTTGGATCCGTAGAAGAGAAGTCGGCTGGGGCACGATCATAAGAAAGAGGGGAAGGAGAAAACATTGTAGCGATGTACGATACACCACCTTCGCCTATGCTAGTCACCGCTGAGGATATAGTGTTAACAAGCGAAGGGACCGACCAGCTCGTAGAATCTGAGGGGTGAGACGAAGGAGGTGTTGATGCCTTCCAGATGGACAAGAGGGGATAGCGAAATGGAGAGGGCTTGAAAGAACATATCCATGGTCATAGCGCATTGTGGATCAGCTAAAACAGCGCCTCGCTTCTCTTTTCAGTAGGAGGTCCGAGGTATGCACTAGATGGAAACGTGGGTGAGAAATTGGAAACTGGAGTGAAGTTCAAGTTTGAGATGAGCATCGCGTACCACCTGCCAGCTGTTACCTGCCACCCACTATTATCCTTCCAGCTCAGAACGTTTCTTTGAGTTGTGGATAAGGATCTTCGTGGGATACGAGCATGTGCCGCCAGTCACGGTGCTCCCATGGTCCAGCTGTTGGTGGGTTGGTTCAGCTAACCTTGGTAAGCAGCGCAAAGCCACTCGAAGCTCTCGAGGATCGGATTTGTTTCGATTCATCCAACACAGAGGCGGCTGTACAGAGTTTACCAGTCGACTTGCGAGTCCCTGAGTGATTGGATGCGGAATCGGTGTTAGGGGAGGCAGGAAGAGCGAAATCGATGTGATTTACCATTTTGTAAGGACTCCTGCAGAGAATAGGCTGACAAAGATGCACTCAAATATCATACATAGCTCAAAGCGATAGTATTTAGAATGGAGAATGAAGAACAGGATTGTGCTAGTCAAGTCAAGTGACAGTGACGGAGGCGAACTTGAAAGTCTCACGCCTCTGGTGCCGGAGAATCGATGATGTGACTCAAATGTGACTCTCTTTGCAGCTCTTTGCGCGATTCAGTTCGCAAATTGCAATACGTATCACACCCTCCAGCTCTAGTATCCCTAGGGCAGCCGCCAGACAAAACTATCAAACCCGCGTTTGAGACTCCGGATATCTTGACCAGCTCTCGCCATGCCAAAAACGCGAAGACCAGATGCAAAGCAGTCTGTGACTCTAGCGTACTCGTGTATCACATCGGCCCATTCTCCGCCGCATCTGCACGCCAAAGGGATCACGCACGTCCTCAGCATCGGGCACACGCCCACCTCCCATGTTCCTAGGGTCGCATATCTACGCCTGTAGCTGGTTGGCTCCGAATCTTCCTCGGTCGACAAGTTCTGCGCTGAGGCCGCCCCGTTCCTCGACGCAGCACTCGTTGAGGACGCCGTCCTCGTGCATTGCTCCGCCGGGGTGTCTCGTTCACCGACTATCTTCGCTGCATATCTCATGAGAAGGTAGTCAATGAACCTGTCTGATGCTCTCGGTGGCAACATCACTGCGAGGCAGATCAGGACAGATCGCGTCTCCGAATAGCGGCTTCTTGACCCAGCTCAAAGAGCTGGACGTCAGGTTGTATGGGGCATCGAGCCTGACGGTGGAGGTATTGGCCAGGGAAAAAATCGGATAGAGTCGCATTGTTTCAGCGCACAGATGCAACCGATGGCAAATCCATTTGATCTTTGCAGCTCGGCGGAGATCTCCATTTTCGAAACCTGGATTGACCTCGACTTGGTGGGCGGTGTTTTACAACGGGGGAGATCTGTCCTAGTCATGAAAATGTATGCTCGCTGGCGATTAGTTCGGTGAGTCCTCACTTACAAAAACCGCTCCGCTTCCACTGCTACCACGAGATATCTTAGGGCCCATCGAAACCCTCGGTGATCTATATGAACAGGTCGGCTATCCAGGATGTCAGCTTCTCCACAAATCTACTAAATCGCTCTCTCGATGATACAAACAATGCACCCAGCACGCATTAGCCCACCGAGACCGCCCGAAGCACAGTCGGTCCGTACAATTCTATGCTATAGTCCTCTTGAAAATCACTGAATCAATCATTACTCGCCACTTTGGATCTGATTGCCACTTCGCTGGCGACAATATCATCCTACATACGCAAGATGAAGGCGTATCTTTCTGAGCGCAAAATTAATGTCGTGTCGGACTGGAAGCCCCTTGAGTTTCATCCTCACGCTGACCCTTCAGGATTCCATACGGTCCAAGATATCAATTGAGCTTTAACAACATCAACCTCAGCCAGAGTGATCACTGAAGGCGCTGGTCGTCGGGGGCTGCGGGCCGAGAAAAATCATGGTGCTTCGACGCGGTACGATAAGACATATTTGAATGAGATTCCTTCATCTCACTGCAAAAAGTAGCACAGACCAGAAGAAGTGTCCGGACCAGCATGCCTGGCAGTAATCAACACGTACCTTGGCGCAAGGCCCAAATATTGAGGCAGCATCCAAACCATCATCCTCATCATCAACTACCATAGCGTCACTGGTGAATTTCAAGATTCCTGTAGAAGAGCAGCCCGTGAGCGCTTGAGCACAAAGAGCTCGGTCTCAAATAATCAGCCGATAATCAACCGATGCTCGGTGATTGGTTTTAAACCCCGATGACCAAGATTTTCTCAACATTGTAAGCCTCCATAATCAAAGTTCGGCCACCAGCCGCCCTTTCACTTGATCCCGCCTTATGCTTACCGGCTCGGGTTTGTAAACAAAACAAGATTACCAAGCCTTTAGTTGTACGTCGACACTATAAAACTCGATGCCAGAAGGTTGGATCTACATTGTATTTCCATCGCTTCCTCAACTTCGTCGAAATGCACTTCACTTCAGCCTTTTGGACGCTCAACCTTTTTATCACTGCCATATGTGCAGCTCCTACCCACCGATCTCTCACAGCCATCAGCCTTGAAACAGTGGGCCTATTTCCCAACGGGACTTGGCTCGAAAACGCAGCTGTTCGCTCGAATGGCCAGCTGCTAGTCACTCTGCTAAGCAGCCCCCAGGTCTACCAGGTGGACCCGTTCATCTCCCAACAACCACAGCTTGTCCAAACGATCCCAGGTGCGGAGGGGCTGCTTGGAATTGGAGAGGTGGAGGAGGATGTGTTTGCTGTCATTGCCGGCAACCTATCGCTCGCCACCGTCGTTTCCACAGTTGGTGCGTAACACCCGAATGATAATGATTTACGACCATACACAGCTGCTGATGCGCTCCCATACTCAGGGTCGTACTCCATCTGGAAAGTTGATGTTCGCGACAGCCAGAATCCGACGTCCTCCAAGATTGTCGACATTCCAGCTGCGCAATTCTTGAATGGGCTGGCGGTACTAGACACCAATGGCAGCGTTCTCGTCTCCGATTCGGGGGCCGGTGTTGTATACCGTGTGGATACAAACACAGGAGAATACCAGGTCGTCTTAGAAGACCCTTTGATGAAGCCAGCCGCCGGCGGTGTCCAACTCGGAATCAACGGGATTCAGATCCAGAATGGTTACCTGTACTTCACTTCTTCCACGCAAGGCCTTTTTGCGCGCGTCGCCATCCATCCGAACGGGACAGCCGCAGGATCCATAGAGTTAGTTGCCAGCCTGGGTGGGTTTGGAGATGACTTCGCCCTCGACCGCGCCGGCGACGCGTACATTGGCACCAACCCAGACGACACGTTAATCAAGGTCACACCAGCGGGCGAGGTGACATTGATCGCAGGGAGCATCAACTCCACCGCGCTTGCAGGCGCAACATCGACGCACTTTGGTCGCACAACCGCGGACGAGTCGATATTGTATGTCACCACCAGTGGGCGGTTTACCGATGCCGCTGGGGAGCAAACTTTCATACCGGGGGAAGTGATTGCGGTTCGCGGGCTGCAGTATTGGTTAGCTTCCGACTTCTTTCTGCGCTTCATCAGATCTGATTAAGCCCGTGTTCTCTTAGAGCTGAACTAGATGCTCATAGTGGCTACGCAGATAGTATGGGAAGAATTGCCGCCTATTCGTCCAATTCTCTGCTGATCGAAACTATTGATCTTTGTAACCGTGTTGAATGGATGCATATAGCCTATAAGTCATGTCTCTAATTACTGTGGGTTTCGCTGCAATGTTAGTGGCAAAGTCGAACATGATGTCTTGTGACGTCCCAGTCACGTGCTCCAGTGTGTTCCAGTCGCGTAAAATTGTTGGAGGATTATACGCATCGCCCGGGTCTACCTTGACCTTCAGACGGCTTTGTATAAGAAATCGTCCGTTATATCTGGAAAGTACAGTGGCGATTAATCTAGCTCCAAGTGTAATTTCTTTCTGGATCGACTCCTGCATAACATCAACGTAACACGGACCCTCCGCTCCCCGCTTGGACGATTAAGAGATATTGCTATTACATGACTACTGGACACGCATACGTAAAGTAAAACACAGATTAAATACAATAAAATATCGCAACCCCATCCTTGCTATGCCGTTGTTGACTTGGTCGACCTAAGGGCCTCATTCACCAGCTCCCAATCCACACCTTCTATTGCGACCAATGAGTCTGGCACCATCTGTGCTGTCTTCTTCCTCCCGTATTTCCTTGGGCCGCCGATCCCACCCTTGTACTTTGTGCCAGCCTCTCGTTGAGCGAGATGCTTGACCTCCGCAAAGTCTGATGTTGCCTGTGCTCGCAGGAACGCGGCACCCTGGGAGCGATGTTTCAAACAGTCGGGACTTTGATATCCAGGCAAACGCTCGCCGGACCATGGGGTCTCCATCATGGGGCGCCCATCAGCATGCAGGGATCCACCCCCTGTCCGCTCAAGGACTTGAGCGATGTTCAAGCTCTCGCCGGAGGGAATGGGATGTGGCTGCGACGGCGTGACGCATGGCATGTCTACCTCCTTGCGTAGAACTGTGTCGACGTCAACAGCAGAAAAAAACGCGACCCCTTGAGGCAGGTCATCCATGCCCAGTTTATATGCGAAGAGACTGCGTGTCCAGAGGTTGGCAACTTGTAGTGCTAGCGCGAGGCGGTATTTGTCTTGCTCCGTGACGAGGTAGCGCAGCTCATCGTGTACCGAAATGAGATATCGCGCATTGATGTTGTATTTGGCGATGAGGTGATCCATGGACACGATCAATAGGTGCAAATAATCGACACCAGACGACTGCACGACCCAATTGATGCGCGAGGTCATGTAGTCTGTGCCAAACCCTGCAGGCAGGAACTCCTTCGAAAGTGCATCAGTGACGCCACATCCAAGCGCAGGCGTCTGCGGCCGGTCCGAGAGCGCAATTTCTTCGAGCTTATTGAACACGAAACTTTCTGTTCCTCCAAACCAGAACTTGCGTCCGAACAGGTCCGTCCGGTGTGTCGACTTCCCCTTCGTTGATGCGTACAGGTTCTCCGCGAGCCGCTGGGCCTCCTCAGGCAGCATTCCCGCGTTAGCCTGCAGCAGTAAAAGCACCGCATGTCGCATGCCTGCACCATATATCCGCGAGTAGTTGAACACTTTCGCCTGGTCTCTGGAAATACCCAAAATGCCTGCCGTTTTCGAGTGCAGGTCAGTTCCTGCGGCCTTGGTGCCTTCAAGAGTCATCCAGCCTATGGCGGTCGCGCCATGCAGCCCAAACTGCGCGTCACCCATCGCGCTCGAGATCCACAATTCCTCGCTGTCCACATCCGCACCGACAATAGCGTAACCGGGAGGGGCGCGCACAAGTGCCTTGAGCTCGCTTCCAACGCGGTTTGCCTTTGCGTTACTCGCGGTCAGCCACGTTTTCTCGATTGCGCGGCGCGTCACCGTGCCCATTGTAATCACCTGCGGGATGATGACGCCCCACTTCTTCCCCTTCCCCTTCTCCGGATCTGGGAAGCCTATGTTGAGCTTGTCATCCTGCCACACAACATGCTGGTTCATTATCCGGTCCCTCGCCGAAATCCAGTAGCTGCATTGCGCGTTCATATCCAAGGCCTCCCTTGCTTCATTTCCAGGACTGGTAAGCGTCCCGTCTGCCGCGAACTTCATGAACGGCTTCGCGAGCGGATTCCCCACATTCGCGGCCTCTCCGTCCTTGTGTGGCAGCTTGTAGAATGTGTAGCCCTCCCGTAGACTCTGCTCATGCAAGACTTCATCCGCCGCGTCGTAGAACTGTAGGGGGCTCAGCCGTGTCACGAAGCTGTGTGGGGCGGCGGGTGTCGAAGGCGCGACACGGAAAGTCCACCCGTGTTCACGAGAGTGAAAGAGAGGCCAGCCGAGCCATGAGAGGCGCAAGAGGAGCGGGGTGATGCGCGAACGAGGGGTAATGTCCAGCGTGCCTGGCGGGAGACCCTTCTTCGGCTTTGCGAGGTCCCAGTACCACTTTGGCCAATACACCTTCCGCTTCTCTTTAGCTTTCTTCGCAGCCTCTTTTGCTGACTTTGTCTCCTCCTTGCTCACTTTGGTCGACTTTTCGAGGCTTGAGGGGACTGCCTCCCAGTCAAGGGCATTCAGCCACGGGTCTGATTCATTGACGCCCGCCTCTACCGCTCCGTTGGCTAACTCCAACACTCGCTTCCTCTCTATACCCCTCCTCTTCCCCGCTATCAATGCCTGCAAAAGTTTCTCATCGACCCCTTGCAGGTTCCCACCGTCAAGCAGCTTCTGTCCATGAGTCTTGCCTAGTACGTTAAGCAGCTTGACACCTGTCTTGTTCGTGGGCAGATGCCGCACTACACCTTCTGAGGTACGGGTATGCCATCCATGAATGGAGTCATAAATGAGTGGTTGACCGCCGAATGTGAGCCGTAGGAGTAGCGGGACAATGCGGTTGAGGTTCGTCTTAGAAAGTGGGTCTGCCGACAAAGTTGCATACCACGCTGGCACCATTTCCACAAGGGTCGGTGGGGGTAGGATTGGTTCGACGGCAAGATGAGAAGCCTAGAAGACGCGATTAGTTTTGAGATATGGTACAATCAGCAAGAATGCGAACCTCCTGCATCCCTCTCGTCTTCCCAACGACTTTTGGCTCCCAATCCAGCTGCCCTAGCCACTCATCCTCCTTCCAGCCCTCTCCGTCTGCTAGCCCCCTCGCATTCTCTGCTAGCTCTAGCAATCTCGTTTTCACTTTAGCCTCGAGCTCGCGAAACGTCGTTTCTGAATTCTCCAAATACCGCTCCCAGGACTCGTCGACTGTCAGAAAACTACTCCCCATGCTCAAAACGCCCGCAAACGAAACTGGGCTGGGGCACCTCTCAAGAAATTGTGGCAGCACCTTATTGAATACCGCGTGTGTGGTGTGCACGTCCGAGGCGCAGTAATCCAGATACGAGAGGATGTTGGCGAGTATGTGCGCAGGGGTGGCGGTCATGAAGTCGCTCCGAACCTCCTTCGAGATCTCGATCCCGCAGTGCAGCCGCGCAACATCAGCAAGGGAATTCGCGGAGGTCAAATCTTCCCAGCGTTTGGGGTCGGCGTCGGAGTCGTCTACATCTTCAGTGGCAGGAGATTTGTGCTTAGTGGAAGAGGAAGGAGCATAGGACCCGGAAGGAAAGAGTTCGGCATCGGCGAGCAGCTGCGGTAGCCCCTCTTCCATTTCCCGCCTCATCTGCCGCACCTCCGTCAATCTCCCATTCCCTTGCCCACTCCGCTCCAATATTTGTTCGGCTTCTCGTAGCTGTACGATGGCACTTTGTATAGCCTCGACCGCCTCGAGCTGGCGCTCCCGCGCCTTCTCCTTGCTTTTCCGGTGCTTCATCCACGCTGGCCGTTGATGGGAGGAGATGCCTTTGACGGCGATATGCAACGCCATCGTGTCCAACCATCTCGTCTTGGTCCCCTTTAAGCTGTACTCCTCCTTTGCTCTCGCCCTATCATAGCTCACGTTATGCCCTATTACTACGCGCTCATCCCCCGGTGGGCCAAGGGGAATGAGGTGTTCCGGGGAAGAGGACTCGTCGAGAAGCCATGGGGATATCCAAGCGTACCATGCGTCAGGCGTGGCAGCAGTCGCCATAATCGCGTACGGGTGATAATTCGGCATCGTTTCTACGTCGAACACGAGCGCGCCGCCTTCGGGGAATTCGACGGCTTCGTGAAAGGAACCCCCACCTTCCAAATATGTGTACTTCGTCCAGCCAGATTGGATGGCCCAGTCCTCAGACGTGGGTCGTGGGGGAAGCTCAAAGGATGCAAGACCCGATGAAAGGCTCAGCCAAGGTTCGGCAGCCTGCGAACCGATCCGGGCAAAGTGCTCATCTAAATCGTGTCCCTGTAAAGATGGCAAAGCGAAGGACGTGTCGGGGAGAACGGACCCAAGGGCAGGATCAAGCCCATGCTGACCGAGGTGCTCCCTCGCAATGTGCGTGAATGCGGGGTCCGGCGCAGGGAAAGAGGCGTGCTTGAAGAGTTGTGCATGCAAAGGTCGAGCAAGCATTTGGACTCCCAATTCATTGCGTTTGACTTGTAATCATTCAGACCAAGAGCAAAGCGTGGGAAAGCGAGACTCACTGTAAGGAGCTGTGGGCCTCTCTGCCCTTCTCGTTGAGGGGCCTTCCTGCTTATCCTCCTCATCCTGCGTATCATCTTTCAATCTTGGCTTTAGCTTTGGTGTCCCAATCGGAAGCGTCTTCTGCTTCAATGCAGATATGGGTGCAGATGCATGTATTCCTCGCGAGATGCCGGCACTTCGGGCAGAGGAGAGGTGCTGGAGGGTGCGGCGCATCGAGTGACCGTCGTCGCTGGGCAGCAAAATTGGATTTAGAGCCGGATACAGGGGGAGTTTACGTAATATTTGACTGCGCTGTTTGCGCCACAATCCCCGCATTTGTGCCAGTGACACGCCTTTCACACTGCAGGCATCGATCAATGATTTGTGATAAGACATGGTGAAAAATATCCAAAACGGAGAGACAATGTTTCTGACTAATGTTTTTGCCCGGCGCATTGTGAATATTCTCCGCATTTGGCCCAGACTTACAATGTTTTCATCAATGTTTCGGGCAAGATCTTGTGCGAAAAACATAGTCTCTCCGTTTTCAATATTTTTCACGATGTTTCCTGGTGATTCAGGGACCGATGCCCGCAGTGTCATGACTTGTTCCCGTACTTGTCCCGTACCGACACACCCTCAAACACACCCGGGTAGACAGCTAGATATGAGCCTGGATTCTAGGTTTCATTCTGTCTCCCGTTAGAAATACTCGAGTTAATCATCGACGAAGTGCATCGCTTAAACCAGAGCGAAGAGCAAGCAAGTGAGAGTAGGAAAGACCAACAGCGTTCGCAGCTTCGGCCTCCGAATCGGTATGTACATTCTCAACTTTGTATTCAACGCGCAGTTTTTTTTTTGTTTCATTCCAAAGCATTTTAGCTATTTGCACGCCGGTGTGCCCCGCCTGTCTTCAGCGCAGCCGACACCTTCAATTCAAAACTCGAACTCTGCAGCTGGACCGTAAATGAATCCACACTGCCTATCACAGCTCGTATTTATTTGAAATCTCTTGTCTCCACGATCCGTCCGCATTTAACAGAGCTGTGCATGCGCGGCTTGTGCAGCGCTCAGACCTTGAATATATGCAGTTGCATGGGCTCTCGAACGTCACCATCATGGTGCTCGGTGCTACATGCCCTCCCACTCCCTGAACATGGCAAAACCGGCTTCCCCGCGACAGATTATCAGCTCTCTTGAGCGGATGGCCCTCTATCGTCACACCGGTGCTCACAGATTGCAACCTACTGTCTTTTGAGCAATTTAGTGACATCATTCCCAGTCAGCTGCGCCATCTGGAATTCAAGAGTATCATAAAAAAAGGCTGCTGAATTCCACTCGCCCACAACTCTGATTGCATTGCTCCCCGATTGAAAAGAAATTGAATATGGTGTTACTACAAATTTACAACAAAAACGGTGATCATTTTACCATTTATTATCGAACACTTTTCCATTCACATAATTGATCATTTCCTTGACGGGTGGCAAATGGTTCTTGCCGGAACCGAATGCCATTCCATGGCTCATTACTTGGCGATAATTCTCCCCAGGTGAGACCTGAACATCATGTTAGCCTGAACTGTGCACCAAGGACTTGTAAGTAAACACACCTTGCCAAGAACGAATTCTCTGCGAGTCTCAACGCGTGTGGGAACAGGAATCGACCGTCCGACGATGGCTTCCATGCCCTGCCATGCAAAGGTGACAGCCTCCTTGGCGCCCCCGGGAATGCCGGCTTCGTCGAGCTGGTGTGAATGCAATCAGAATGATATCCGCGCAGAGACGTTGAGCACTTCACCATCATAATCTTGCTTTTTGGGTAGGCAGTTTGAATATGCGCAGAAATGTTAGGATTGAAAGCGCCACCCCCGCACATAAATATCTCGTCAATTTCTTGCGAAGGAGCAAATCGACGATAGTGGTCAACGATGGCCTGCGCAGTGATTCTCGTTACGGTCGCCACGATGTCATCGCGAGAGAGACCTTTTGCTTCGCCTTTTGCGATGAGATCGTGTGCGAGAGTGTCGCGGAAGACTTCACGGCCAGTGCTGCATATTCATGACGACGTGAGCAAAAGAAGAAAACTGGTACATTTTTTCACGCACGTTTTCGGCGGCTGGATGGCAAAGTATGGCATCTGAAGAAATTCGTCGACGAGGATTTGATCAACTTTGCCGACCTTGCCCATTTTCCCATCGCGATCGAACTCTTCTCGCCCATCGGTGTAATGGCGGACCACAGCATCGATGAGTGCATTTCCAGGACCTGTGTCGAAGTCGTAGCATTCATTAATTCCACCTAGGTTATGTGGCGCTGGGTATCCTTTAGCTAAAGAAATGGGGAAGAATGAAGACAACTCACGAATAAAGCAGACATTCGCGATGCCGCCAATATTTTGACAAGCTCGCAGCTTTGTTGGATGGGCAAGAAGTAGCGCATCAAAGAAGGCGATGAGTGGTGCGCCTTGGCGTCCGGCTGCCTGGTCTGAAATCCGGAAGTCCGTGATCGCGGTGATACCGGTGCGGGCGGCAAGAATTGAGCCTTCAGCCATAGTCAGGGCACTTTTCACCTGACCTGGCTCTGGCATTGAGAGTAGCCATATGGTTTGGCCATGGGACGCGATGGCATCAACCGTAGACTTATCGATGTTATTCTCGCTGAGGAACGATTCGGCAGCTTCGGCAAAAGTCTCGCCGAGCTGCACGTTAACCTCAGAAAGCTCCTCCGGAGTTGTGAGGTTGTGGAAAATCATATTCATGACGCGCTTCTTGATCGGTTGTGCCAGTGGAATTTCTCCGTACTGTGAACGATTAGACATTGGTCGAGTTAGTTGCATACATGCGGCACAGTATCTCTACCTTCAAAAGCTCAAAGTGCATCGGGCTATCAGGCGTATCCTGACGGAAGCGGCAGAGAGCACAGTCTATACCATCCTGGTTTAACGATTAGCCTAATCTTCTGCTGAATCAAAGATAATCTGACCATGGACGTGCCACTATTGAGACCCAGGATAGTGAGATCGAGCTTGCCTTCATCGGCAGGGGACGCTGAGTTTCTTGAATTTCCGTTCAGTTGGCCCATGTTTGCGATGTCGCGGGGGGAAGGAAATGAACAACTCTATCACCAAAAAGTGGGAAAATATATACGCGCTGCTGGTGCTGCTCTCGGTTAAACTGGTAAATAAAGAACGCTTAGACGCTTACATATCCCCCAGATATTCTCCACCGACCTGCCCGATGACCTATTAGGCACCCTGAGACCAGGGCACCTGGCAATGCCCAAAGATGCTAGGCAGCCATCCGGACGCTAAACACCCAAAAACCCCGCCAAAGCCAGAGTTTATTCGGACACGGGAAGCCAAAATTGCCCTCTGTTGGCCTCTAGGTCACTGGACACTCTAGCCGACGATGGAGAGAATGCTAAAGATCACCCGGAAAGGGGAGGCGGACCGCCTCAGGTGGATAGTCGGGCAAATTACCAGCAAATGTTAGCGCTGGTCAACCTGTGACCGAACACGATGTAGCCTATTTAGTAAAATTATCGCCCTTTCAGTAATAGATATTCTTCCTAGAAGAGAAATCGAATCCAAGGGTCTGGCCTGACATCGCCCGGACATGAAGTGGTCCAAGATAGCGATTTTGGGCCCAAACACCAAGCGCTTCGAATGAGGGATTTTCACATCTTGAATTTGGGGCTTTTCTGGGATTCTTAGAAACTTTAGACCGAGTAGGGGCTCTTTGCACTGTGTGTAATTTTGTCTGTGACAGGCGATCTCCATCGGGTTTGTGAGCGTCATCACTACTGGTATCTCAGCAGTGCTTACCGATCCAATGCTTCACGTCTGTCACGCGGGGTGCGGTATTATAGATCACACCAGGCCAATTTCAAGTTGTCGATATACGTCGCATGCTAGACTCCAGTTCTAACGAGGTTATTGAGATAGGCAGCCGCAGAGTAACCACTGGTCAAGACGTTGATAATAAAAAGAAGTTCGTCGATTATCTTGACGAATAGTGATCGTAATTCGGTTTTGTGGGACATGGTGGAAGTTTTTAACGTTTCTCAGAAATTCTGGCAGGTGGCCATGCCGCCTGAGGTTGTATGCCGTATGGTCCCCAGTCGTCACGCTGGCCTCAGGTGACCATCATGCGAGATGTATGCATCGCTGACTGTATAGATAGAGTCAATGAAGATGGTTTGTGGTTTCAAAAGAGTTTCAAAAACAATTCACACTCTGACGCCGACCTGAAAACGGTGGCGTGAAAAACACGTGGCAAAACTTTATTCTGCGACCAATCTTCCTTCGAAACTCACACCCACCAACGCCTCATCTCCAGTCAAATTCTACATGATTCCGGACTCAGGGAGCATTACCTACCAGCCTTCATTGTCAGCCCCATCATCTCTTGAAAGCTCAGTCTGAGTATAGATATTCCCTCCAGACAACGAAAAGCATCTACTTCCAGCGTCGCATAACTAGGTTTTCTGTACATAAGCGTTTCACAGAAACAACCTGCCCGTTGTTTACCGCAATATCAACGGCAACTTCTACTTCACCCTAGTAGGGTGTACCCTCACATCCCCCAAACTACGTGGTTGCGTTCGACTAAGGCCGCCGTCTTGCACAGTGCACTCTCTTGCCCTCTTCAGGCTCAGTTCAAGCCCAGTTGCTCAGCTTGTATGTATGCATTGTTAACATTCTTTGGCCAAACTCGGATGGCGAGTGTATGTAACTCTGTAACTCCACTCAAGCCGTTGGTCCTTTTTCTCCCTGAGCTCAAACCTTTTCCCTGACATACCAAGCGCCAATCAGGACGGCGTTCGTGTGTCAAGTGCAATACCGTCCGAGTACGTACCTTCGCGTTCTCATATATCTGAAGCTAACATTGGGATACACAGCACGTCCGCCCTCACTTCATAGACCCCAGTGCTTGCAAGTTATCTCGCACGATGAGCTATTCAACCCTATGGAAAAAGCTCAGCGCGCGACAGCTCAGTATCGCCATTCAAGCTTTCTCGTTGATTGCGATCTTCTTTGAGGGATATGACCAGTAAGCTCTCGCTCGGACCTTGCTCTTGCAGACCTAACTTCCTTCGAAGAGGCGTGATGGGAGGTGTAAATGCCTCTCCCCGCTATGTGGAAACGATGGGGATCGGAAAAGCAGACGGCACTGTGACCAACACCACCCATCAAGGCGGAATCGTCAGCATAGTCAGTCTGATCATAGTCTTCGGCTGTTCTTGCGCTCATAGGAGGTAGTACTATCTTGGTGCCATCGTCGGCTGCTTTGGAGGTGGATGGGCCGCGGATCGTATTGGCCGAGTCAATGGAATTTTTATCGGGGCACTCTTCGCCACCATTGGTGGCGCACTCCAAGCAGCAGCGCAATCGTCCAATTTTATTCTCGTCGCT
>JACXVL010000104.1:43903-96720 GCA_014898675.1 Athelia sp. TMB | reverse complement strand
ATGCTATGTCGAGACGTGCCACAGCATTGGCAGTATGCGCCTACACTAGGCAGATAAGAAGATAAGGTAAGCAAACTCCGTCATATGGCCGAATCGCTACATGCGGCATGCATACCGACAGAATATGAGGCTTGATGTTTAAGGAAGCAAAATGGGCTTAACAATGCGCCATGCGGATGTTGGGAATTGCCGAAAGATGGTAGTAAGAAGCATGGATTGGCCGTACGTGTACTTCACAAGAACTGTCTGTGAATGGAAATGAAGAGAAACAGTGCACGAGTCAGTTTTGATGAGCACTGAATATGCCGTGGTATTGTATAAGTAACCCACAGCTGCCGTGCAGAGTACTTGAGAGATGGCTCGAATGACATCTGATTGGAGTGTGTACGGTTGCTGACACTGGACAGCGAAGTTGGACGCACTGACAAATGTATCGCCACATCCGCCGAGTGATCTACAAGAAAGCTAAGCCTGAGGTTATATTATCTTTAGCATCACCAACGATCATGGACGATGTCGTTGACAAGCCTGAGGTCAAGGTGGATTCAGAAGATGAGCACGAGTTTACGACATTGGAACAGATGTAATGGTACACGTGACTCTAACGTCACGGGATGGAAGTTCGATTTTGCCACCGCTTCTCTCGTACCAGGTCCACAGCTTCTGATCGACATTCAAATACCAACCCAGATGCATTCCTGTAGAATTTTACGACCGCGGGTTTGTATTAGCCCAAGTAATCCAGGAGCATTTCGATGACCACCCTGACGCAAGCTGTAAGATCTCGGATGTGGCGCAGTTTTCAAGTTCAGTCATGGGACGACCGTGGATCATAAATGAACTCCAATGATGCTAAATACTATTCTATATACATTATAATCCAGTAAGACGACAATTTACAACATTTCTTTGGGCAAACACAGAGAGGCTACAAAGCAGCAATGGCTTCATATCAGCAGACCAAGGCATTAAACAGTCGGCTAAGCATTCCATGCATGTCTCAGCAGCTGCTCCAAAATTTCAGTCGAGCTCTACAAAGGCACAGCTTAATTAGAATCCATAAACGCAGAAGGACTTCGAGAACTGACCAATATTGCAGTCCGTGAACCGCGATTACCTCCCCGGGTATGAAAATCTGCTCCCCAGCGGCATTGGTAAACCGCCCACTGGTGGTGACATACAATATCGACTTGTCCGCGGCTGTGCGACCAAAGTGCGTCGATGTTGCGCCTGCAAGCGCGGTGGAGTTGATGCTTCCTGCGACTAGTGTCACTTTGCCCGCTGGTGTGACCTTGATCAACGTGTCGTCCGGGTTGGTGCCAATGTACGCATCACTGGCGCGGTCGAGCGCAAAGTCGTCTCCAAACCCACCCAGACTGGCGACTACCTCTATTGGTCCTGCGGCTGTCCCGTTCGGATGGATGGCGACGCGCGCAAAAAGGCCTTGCGTGGAAGATGTGTAATACAGGAAACCATTCTGGATCTGGATTCCATTGATTCCCAGTTGGACACCGCCGGGGGCTGGTTTCATCGAAGGGTCCTCTAGGACGATCTGGTAGCTACCTGTGTATGTATTGACACGGTATACAACACCAGCTCCCGAATCGGAGACGAGAATGTTGCCTTTGGTGTCTAGCACCGCCAACCCATTCAAGAATTGTGCAGCTGGGATATCGACAACCTTATAAGACGTCGGATTCTGGCTGTCTCGTACGTCAACTTTCCAGATGGAGTACGACCCTGAACATGGGAGTGCGTCAGCAAGTGCGCGTGTAAACAGATTCAAATACGCACCAACCGTGGAAACGACGGTGGCGAGCGATAGGTTGCCAGCGACGACAGCGAACACGTCCTTCTCCACCTCTCCAATCCCAAGCAGCCCCTCTGCACCGGGAATCGTTTGAACGAGTTGTGGCTGTTGAAAGCTGAACGGGTCCACCTGGTAGACCTGGGGGCTGCTCAACAGGGTGACAAGCAACTGGCCATTCGAGCGAGCAGCTGCATTTTCGAGCCAAGTCCCGTTGGGAAAGAGGCCCACAGTTTTAAGGCTGACGGCTCCGAGAGAACGGTGGGCAGGAGCTGCAAATGTGGCAGTGAGAATAAAGGGGAGCGTCCAAAAGGCTGAGGTGAAGCGCATTTCGACAAAGTGAAGAAAGGGACGAGAATCGAATGTAGGTGGTGATGCTGGCCATACAATCTGACATCGCGCTTTATATCGTCGGCCGTACAGTTAAAGTCTTGGTGATGTTCATTCTCTTACAGCCAGGATGCCCGGCTGGTGCCCGAGCTCTGCTTATAAATGCTTACAAATTTATAAGGGGGGTCAGGGCAGATCGGGCGATTGTCGGTCGATGACTTGAGACCGAGTATGAGTGCTCACAGACCGCTCTTCTGTCTTGAAAGTTTGATGAGAGTGGTGGTATGGGCATGTTGCCGGGCATGTGGACCTTGAGGTTTTGTCAGCGACATCGTCAACGAAGCTGATACAAAGGACAAACATTTGTGATTTAGAGCTCATATGGGATTTTACTTATGCTTTGTAGTATCATGCCGTATTAGATCTCCCCGGGAACCAGCGGGACCGGAAGGAAGAAACCCGTTATTATGCTATATTCACAATGCCGCGGGATAGTGCCTCAATCAAGGGTTTGTGACGATGGTACAATAACTCATCGATGATCAATTCGAAGATTTCGGGTGGAAACACTGGCATATGTATCGGTATAGATGCCCGACAGGCAGCCAAATTTGCGCTCGGCTTGAGGATGGTTGTGAACGAAGAGAGAAAGCTTAAGCGCTCGAAGCAGATCGAAAATACGACACGTGACAATCGCACTATGCATGTGGCAACTTGAACTTGATCCACTACTGATGGACCACCTTGACTGGCCTCGAAGCCCTTATAGCTACTCGGTTTAGCCTTAAATACCACAGCTCTCCCCCATCGCTCTTACTGATTGTATATCAATTAACAGTGCAATGATGATCAAGTGAAAAAGCCTCACTTTCGATGGTCGGGAGACGATCAAGCCATGACATGCATGACACCTAAACCAGTTACCTAGATCAATATCAAGTCATGCTTCACGATATCTCGAGCCACTGAACGTGGCAGCATTTTCTGAATCCAGCTGGTGTCGGCCGAGAGCTCTCCCGCAACGCCCCGCTGGTCGATGTTGATGGCATAAAGGTGAGAAAAGACTGGGCGGTGCAGCATAAGATCAATCGCGCCAAAATGCGCTATATCCTGCCAATATTTCTCGAGCAAGGGCACAGAGAAATCGATCATCTTCATATTGGGTGAAGATATCTGGTTGATTATGGCCGAGATGATTTTGGGCGGGCTTTCGGTGAATGTTATTGTCTTCAATCGATCGTTGACCTGCAAGTTGATATCCTCAAATAAGTTCTCTAAGCATAGGTGCCGTTAGAAGGTTACGATTTCCGAAAATGTGAGGAATGTACCATTTACGACCAAGAGACGGCCACGATGCTCGATAGTAAGATGTTCCAAGCTCGATGCTAGGGCTTGCAGCAACCGTCCGCACGATGGACGAGATTTGTGAGTGAGAAATGTTTGTAGATTTAGATCTAGGTTTGTGATTGACGTCGAGGGAGCGCATGACACCAGCCAAGGGAGAAGATACTTCTCAGATGAGAAACTACTGGCCTTCAAGGCTCGCAGACTAGTCGGAAGGGAGGGTGGAGTTGGCGTACTGTCGCTTGTGGATAGGGTTTCAAGCACAGGCTGGAGATGAAGTCCCCCAACAATGTCGAGGTCTTCGAGGCGATGACAGGCGTAGACAATGGACTGTAATTGCTCCAATGTTTCGTACTTCCATGATATGAGTTCCAGCTTCTTCAGGTTACTCAAAGATCTAAGGAAAGGCACGATTTCCTTCACTGTATCACCCATGTACTCCCTCTCAGGGTTCAATTCAAGACTCATAGTCCCGATGGCAACGAAGGACGAGAGAAGTGCCAGATCCGACCGAAATTGGGGCCCGGGGTCGGCGAAATACAGCTTGATATGCTGTATGTGTGGTGTGATCGTGGCCACTTGGGACCGAAGCAATTCCAAGAATGACGTTAAAAACTCGGTATCGTAGAAATCCAACGGGCGAGGCGTGAGATCTACGCTCTTGAATTGAAGTGCCCGACTGTGCCTGAGCCAATGTCGACAGACCAACGCGCACGTAGCTAGAGTGCTGGGCAGAATTAAAAGGTCAGCTGAGTGAATCTCACGGGAAGTTGTATTACATGCTAACCTGTTCGTCTGGACCACTGGAAGCTGTACAGTAGCATACACCTTCTGCGACGGAACATGGGCATAATGCACTTGGTCAATGATTATGTCGAATATTTCCACGGGGAACTCAGCAATGGGCATCTTAGGAGCAGTTTGCCGGACAGTAATGGTGCGGCCGTCGTGTCGTCGGAGTTACCCCTTGAAAGTTTTAAACGGACTCGATTGCGGTAGCCGCTCTAAATCCATTTTATTTGTCGCGGCGCTCGTTATACGTTTGAAATCTGTGGCCGGGGAGCTGGTTGACACGCACTGGTTCACCAGTAATCTTATTAGTCCTCGTGACATATATTCTATTTGGCTCCTAAATGGTGGGGCTGCCACCTACAGCAGCATCAATTTATGTTTTATGATGCCCCGAGCGACTGAAAGACGCATCTTCTCCTCTACCCATCCGATATTTGCCGAAGGTTCACCACTGATACCCCGCTGCTCGATGTTGACTGTTTCAAGTTGAGCGAAGTTGGGGCGCTGCAGCATGCTATCGATCTTTTCGAAATATGGCAGTTGTCGCCAGTAGCTCTCGTATACGGGAACAGTAAAATTGATCTCGCGAATGCTGGATGATGAGACCTGATTGATTAGGTCAAAGAGAACCTTCGGCATGCATTCAGTCAGTGCCAGCGTCTTCAATCCAGTATTATATCCCAGATTGATGTCGCCGAACAGGCTTTCTACATATACAGGCAAGTTTAGAGCGAGGCTTTTCGAAGAACAAGTCAGAAGACGCACCTTCCACAAGCAGAAGCCGGCCACGATGCTCGATGGTGAGTTCTACTAGGCTTGACGCTAATTTCTTTAGCAAACGTCCACATGATGCGTTCAACGAATTTTTTATGAATGGCCATATATTCATTTGAAGGATTGTGATTGGCATCGAGGGAACGGCCGATTCCAGCCAAAGCAGCAGATCCAACTCGGAGGCGAAGCTATCGACCTTCAAGTTTTTCAAGCGACCCGGCGGGGAAGACAAGGGGGTATTGTCTTGTGAGAATTGTGTCGTGTCGGCGAAATCTGTAGCCCCGACCGCCCCAACCATCTCAAGCTCCTCGAGACTGCGACAAGCGCAGATGCAATCACGTGCCTGCTCAAACGCTGCCCAAGTCCATGAAGTGAGTTTCAACTTCTTCAGGTGTTCCAATGAGCGAAGAAAGGGGAGAATATCTCGTATCATAGCGGCCATGTTGTGCCCGCTGGGGTTCAATTCGAGGCTGACTGAACGCAGGGCCGAGAAAGAGGAGAGGAGCACCATATGTGAACGGAATCCACCATCTAGGTCGGTGTAGAATAGTTCGATGTGCTGCACATGTGGTGTGATAGTGACCACAGGGGACTTAAGCAAGTCCAAGAATGGCGATGCAGGATTTCGATCAGAGGGCGGAGGCCTGAGGTCAATAGCCTTAAACTGAAGGGCGCGACTGTGTCCAAGCCAATACCGGCAAACCAGAGCGCACTTCGCTAGGGTACTGGAGAAAAGGCAGCCATCAGCCAGAGTATCTTGCAGATAAATTCCCTCGGAAACACTTACTTGTTCGTCGGTACTACAGTGCGATGAAGCGTATCAGGCGAAAAATTTCCGTAGTAAACTTCGTCGATGACCATGTCAAAAATCTCCAAAGGGAATACTGGCATATTCGTCCGCAGAGATGTGCAAGATATATGACTAGTGCAGCGTGCTCCTTGTTGTTAAATTATAAGTCTTTGAAGGACAGGGGATCGATCGTGAGAGCTGAGCAAGGGCCAGCGGAGCTACAGCACACCCCACTCGGCCCTTGCGAAGTGATGCGAATTCGAATGCATATGGAGCTCGAGATGATCGCTGGATCATGGAAAGTTTGTGCGCTTATTTCCATTTGCAGAAGAATCGGCAGACCGTTGACGTCGGGCAACGCAACCGTGACTATTGTTGCACCTCATCCCACTTAGATATCCTAGAACCTTCAATGTTTCAACGCTCTAACCGTTCTGTGGCTGCGCAGTAGCAGGTCCCACCTCTATCATCGGCATTGAATGGACCCTGGGCTCCCAGGAGTGATCTGAGACTTCGAAAGCTGTCTGCGCTGCAGCTTAGTCCTTGCCTTTCGCACAGTCTTCTTCACATTCAGGGTCATACGCAGTGTTTCGGAGAAGTGGTACGGGTGAAACCAACGGGGCTCTATTGTGGTCGAAGTGAGTCGTCATGTTGACTGAGCTATACGCGGAACTCACTATCACAACCAGCTCTCTATCCACCCACCGGGGGCAACGTCAGGGTCTGGTCGAGCACGCACCATCCATAACACCTTGCATGATCCTCTAGCTGGCCAATATGAAAGGCGATCGTGACATGGTTGAATGCCTCGAGTCGCCATCACGCTGCCGCTAGGAGCTGGGTATGTCGTGAAGTTCATGCTTGATATTTATTTCCCAACTAATCCATGACTCCAGAGCTTTGTGTTGCGAAGCTTGCGTCTTAGCTAAACTTGAAGATATCAAAGCTTCTTTGACTGCTTATCGTCCTTCCTCATTTAAAAGAGGCACTGGCTGTCTCCTTCTAGCTCGAATGGCTCGTCGCATCTTCGTAGGACCACCCGTCCTATCTATTTCAGAAGTTTGTACTGCACACCTCGATCGGCACCTTTAGCCACTTGAACATGCAAGCAACAGTCAGACTTTCAGTAATGTGGAGATTGTTCTGTTGGGACCTAATTTTGCAAACTGTATGTATGTCAAGCCCTCCCCTTGCATTGTACAGTTCATCCAACTTTATATACCCATAGTCCTACCCCCGGCAACGAGATTACTCAAGAGCCCATCTCTATATCAAAATCGCCAGTGAAAGAGAATCAGTGATCCGTATTCGCATGAGTCTTCCTCAACTTTCATTTCGTGATGCAAGAATGTACAATACCACCAAGTTCATCTCACCACGTACACGACTACCGCCATCCGTCTTCAAGATAAACTTCACGAGGCCACTCCCGTTTCTCAGTGTCTGTCGTGAGACCATGTCGATGTTGCCAATTTTGATCTGGTCCAAGACCCCCTCATTCGACCAACATGCCGCCTGTCTTTCGCACTCATCATGGCGCCCAAAGGGAAACAAAAGGGACATCAAGAGAGAAAAGCGGGAAATGAAGGGGTGACGGGACGCAAACGAAGGACGTGCCAGCTCGCGCACGCTCATGCGCGGCAGGTTGACGGGTTTAAGCGCAGCTGGTAACGGAGACCTGGAAGAGAGCATGTCACCGAATTTGATGTACGTCCTTCATTGTCTTTTATTGGTAGTGGTCTTACATTTACCTTGCGTATTCCAGGCCCTCGAAACTCCGGAATTGTCAGTAACTACGAACGTCAACGAGCACAATCACTTCAGTGAACCAATCTATCAACCTGCTGCATCTAGGTCCCTCTCCTGTGCTCAAGATGAGCTCAAACTTTTGGTACCACTAGTTCATACGCTGCGTAAATGAACCTATTCCGACTTGAAGCTATGAAACGTGCTCAAGTACGCGAAGGCGCTGGACAAAGACGACCTAAGGGCGTGCATGGTGCGGCAAGTAGTGCAGGCGGGAGGGAGGGCAGCTATGGTGGACGCGTCGGCCATTGGAAGTGCTGGTGCGGAATATAGCAGGATCGAGAGGACGACACTGCAGGAGCTTCGCGAGGCGAAGGCGACGCACATCTCCCGACCATCCAGTTCCTGCGGAAGGCTGAGCACGACAACTACTCGCGAAGCTAACCGCCTGCGGACATGGGCGTTGTTTATCACGCGCCCATGCTCAATATGAGGAATGCAAGAGGGAATATGAGTTGCGTAGAAGACTTGGGGTTCGGAGTACTGTAAGAAAGGGGAGGAGGGTTCACAGGTCTGAGAGAAGCGTGGAACTTGAAGAGTGCTCGCGTTCACCAACACGCGTTTGACACGAGGCGATTAGAAACTAGCTGGTATGTCCTGCTAGTTGGATTACGGGCTCTTCATATGTTGATTGCTGCGCAGTATGATGTGGTTGAGTTGGTGATACAGCTACGCATCCCTAATTTATAAAGCGAATTTGCCCGTTATACTGGGGTCAAAGTAATGTCCTGCTGCGATATCCGCGATGAGCCCTGGCCCTTCCGGCCTCCATCCCAGCTCTTCCCTCGTCTTCTCATTCGATGTCGGGTTATCACTGGTCAGCACAAATGCTAGGAATCCAAACGCCGGGCCCGCTTCCTCGGGCGTCTTGCTCACGATTGGCATCTCCAAACCCTTCCCGATTGCCTCTGCAATCTCCTTCGTTGGCACACCCTCATCGCCAACGCCGTGGTAGCACGCCCCTGCTCTGCCCTTCTCGAGCGCTAGGCGGTACAGCCGCGCCGCGTCGTGGAGGTAGACACCTGGCCACCGCGCCGCGCCATCTCCGACATATGCGCTAACGCCCTCCTTACGAGCAACGTCGATGAGGCCTGCGATGAATCCTTGATCTCCTGGGCCGTGTACACTCGGTGAGAGGCGCAGCACCATGGAGCGCACGCCGCGCCCCGCAAGTCCAATGGCGAGCGTCTCGGAGGGGGCCCGCAATGCCGCAAAGCCTTCGGAGACACCTGCATCGTCTTCAGTGCCCACAGTGCCCGGCTTCAGTACCAGCGTGCCGGATGTGACGATGAATGGCTTTCCCGTGCCCTTGTAGGCGTCTCCAATAGCTTCGATAGCGCCGCGGTCCGTATCGCACGCTGCCTGGTAGTTGGCAAAGTCGTGTTTGAATCCACAGTGGATTGTACCATCGCACCTAAATTGCATTTAAGTATATCAGGCTTTCAGTTGAGGAGCAGAAAAGCGCTTACGATGCAGCGCCGGATCGTAGGCTCTCAAGATCGTCGAGGGACCCGGGGTGCGCATCGGCGCCAGCAGCGGCGAGTACCTTGGCGTTTGCTTCATTGCGGGAAAGACCGAGAACGGTGTGCCCATGCGCGAGTAGCTCTTGGATGACTGCTGAGCCAACAAAGCCTGTGGCGCCGGTGATGAAAACACGCATTATGATAGATGGAAGTGGTAAAGGGTATGGGTGCAGTATCGTTGGCTCGTCTTATGCGTCTGTTATTTAGTGCGTGTTGGTGCGTGGAGATTGTCATTTTTCGATATAGATAAGAAGCTCTTATAGGTTTTGGAATCATGAATCGTTAATAATGGGCCGATTCGGTGCTGAAGTGGGTTCAGTGTGGGTTATATCGGGCTCGCAGTGGATGACGCCGATTGCTACGGCTGCCTATTCCCACCCAGCCTTGTGCGCTGTAAGGTGGTGGGGCCTGCTGCTGGCTTGAACGCGTGTGTTTGAAACCCAAATGCTGGAGAATGCTTGTACCAGTGGCAATTTAGTTTAGCAGCAGATGACTCCCAAATTCCTCTGCGGGCGTTTCTCAAACATTTCATTGCAGATGCGATAGAATTTTCCACAAGGGTACCAGTCACTGGTAACCTACAGAGAGGCTGATCTGAGGTTTCGAGACATACAGAGCGGCCTGCTAGCGAGAAATGCAGTCAGTGCAAACCGAGCATGCATTGCGTAAACGGTCTTGATACACAAATAATTATCCACAACTGTGACCCACTCGATCCCCGTTAGGCTTTGTAAAATTATATGAGACCGATCTGTTGCTTATTGCAACCACGTATCAAACATCTTAGAGTGCAAGACCCGCATAACAGAAATACCATGTGCAATAAATCAAGAGACTACGAACCATAGAAGCCCGCATTCCCAGGGTATTTCTTCGTAGACATCGGGATCATTCGATGTTGCACGATACCTCGGCCCATTAGTAGGGGCATCCTCTCCCGCATCCAGCTGGTGCCAATAGGCGCGTCTGGACTACTCGCTTGGTCAATTTTGACCGTGTGCAGCTGATTGAAGTTGGGACGCTGCAGCACTTTGTCAAGATCGCACATATAAGACATATTTCGCCAATAAAGCGACCATATGGGGACGGCGAAACCGATCTGGCGAATATGCGGTGACGAGACCTGGCTAATTAGGGACAAGACGACCTTGGGCAAGCATTCATTGAGCATGAGGGTCTTCAGCTGAACAATAGCTCCCAAATCGATGTCTTCAAATAAAGTCTCTAAGCGCGTGTTCATTTAGATACGTTATCATAATTCGTAGTGTAAAACGGAACATACGCTTATTAGTCGCCGCTGCAGTATGGTCGATAGTAAGGTGCTCCAAGCATGGCGTCAATGCCTTCAACAGCGGCCCGCACGACGGTCGGAGTAGATGGTCGATAAATGTTTGTACATTCAGGCGAAGTGTTGTGATTTTCGTAGAGGGAGAAGATAATGATAATAGCCAAGGGAATAAGTGATCCCCATATGTGAAGTCGGATGCTTTCAAAGTCCGCAGAGAAGTCGAAGGAAAAATTTCCATAGAATGAAAGAGTGAATCCCCAGGAAGGATGACCTGGTTCCCGCAGTCAATTAGCTCGAGCTCTTCGAGATGGCGACAGGCGCAGACGATGGCCCGCGACTGCAGCATCGTGTCGGTTCTCCAGGACTTGATCTGCACCTTCTTTAGTGCATCACGAGAGTGAAGAAATGGGATTATATCAGTCATCAGTGACTTCGTGCACGGCGAGTCCAGTTTGTTCACGTTGTCCTCCAAGAATCGAGGCTCCTGGTCCCACTGCAGGCTGATTGTCTCTATAGCTGCGAACGGCGAGAACAGCGCCGCATCAAGTCGGAACACATCCCCTGTATAAGCTATGAATAGCTTGAGGTGTCGTACATAGGGGACAATCGTGACTACTGGGGACTGCAGGAGGTCCGATAGCACCGATAGATGATCAGACACGACTTGAAGGTCTACGCGATTGAATTGTAGAGCTCGGCTATGCTTGAGCCAGCTACGACAGACCAAAGCGCACCCAGCCAGCGTGCTTTCAAAGGCACAAGTGAGTCTCAAGGCCCATGTGCAGTCTGGGAGATGTGAATCGATGACTGACCTGTTCACCGGGACCACCGTTGGGCTAGTGTAATATTTGTAACGCGGCGCCTCAGTAAAAATATGGTGCACTTCATCAATAATCATGTCAAATATCTCCAGTGGGAATTTCGGCATCGTTTCAAGCGGTTGGCACTTGATAGGAGCAGTGGAAGCGCACAATGATAAAGGTGTCCGAGTCCACGTCGTCGTAAGAAGCAGAAGGTCAGGGCGCTTAACGCAACTTTTCGTACTCCGAGGCGAACATTCGACCTCAAGTCCCTTCAAAATCAATGATACTTCATCTATCCAGATCACTCGTCATGATACGTCTAACAAACCTCTTGCCATTCATTTCAATCATAACATGTACATCATTCATAGCCAAAATTAACACTAGACCAAGATAGTACTGAATCAACGAGTCTCCCAGCACCGACGTCTAACCACCCCCCGCTTCAGCAACAGCTTGGCAAGCTCAAAATGACCTGAGGCGCATGCTGCCTGTAGCGCCGTCCCATGGCAGCCCCCTTCATCGTTAACGTTGGCTCCCTTATCTAGCAGCAACTTGGCAAACTCGAGTTGACCTCCTGCGGCTGCTGCCTGCAGCGCAGTGCCGTATAAGCCTCCCCTGATGTTCACATCGGCTCCATTGTCCAACAGTAGTGTTGCTAGGTTGAGGTGATCTTTTGCGATTGCTACCTGCAACGCCGTGCCATAGTGCCCACCCGCAGCGTTGACTCTGGCTCCTTTGTGCAGCAGTAGCTTGACGAACTCGAGGTGACCATGTCTTGATGCTGCCTGCAGCGCCGTGCCATAATATCCTCCTTGGACGTTGCAATCGGCTCCTTTGTCTAGCAGCAACGTGGCGAGCTCGAGGTGACCCGCTGTAATTGCGGCTTGAAGTGCCGTGCCGCAATTCCCTCCCTTGGTGTTGGCGTTGGCTCCCTTCTCCAGCAGCAGCTTGGCAAGCTCAAAATAGCCTTTCGTGATTGCTACATGTAGCGCTGAGCCGTAATCCCCTCCTTCGACGTTACAATCGGCTCCCCTGTCCAGCAGCAGCTCAGCGAGTTCGAGGTGACCTGCCCCGATTGCTGCCTGAAGTGCTGTGCCGCAGGTCCCTCCTATAATGTTAGCATTGGCTCCCTTGTCCAATAGCATCTCGACGAGCTCGAGCTGACCACGCCTGGATGCTGCAATCAGGGCCGTGCCATGAGACCCCCCTACGATGTTGACAGCGGCTCCATGCTCCAGAAGAAGCTTGGCAAGCTCGAGGTGGCCCGCCACGATGGCTACTTGGAGTGCTGGGCCGTCCCTCCCCCCTTCGATATTGGGGTTGGATCCCTTATCCAGTAGTAGCTTGGCGAGCGTGAGGTGACCTTGTCTTGATGCTGTCTGCAGCGCCGTACCATAGTTCCCCCCCTTAACGTCTACATTGGCTCCCTTGACGAGTAGCAGTCTCACAATCTCGACATGAGACTCCTGGGATGCTACGAGAAGCGGTCTGGTCGAGGCTTCCCGACCCGCTTTATCAACATCTGCACCGTTGCTGACCAAATGCTGAACAGCAAGGAATGAGCCGGAGAAGCAAGCATAGTAGAGAGGGGAGACGTCTAGAGGCAGATGTCTGGAGGTACAGAAGGATTTTAGGCTGCGGCCCATCACGGTCGAATCATAACTCGAGATAGCGTCCGTATCGATAGCTAAGTTCTGCAGTCGAACCCAGCTGAGTAACGCGTGGCTCCAAGTCATCGATGGTAGTTTAAACAACTGAAGGAGTAGTTTGGAGAGTCGAGGGCATTGAGTAGCAGCTGTGCCGCAAGAGTGAAAATGAGAGACCCAGTTCATTGCTGCATATCGAGCGAGTGGGAACGAGGATCTGATGTGATCAAGAACAATAGGGCGTGGACGCTCCCAATCCAGAACACTCGGCCCGTCGAAATGCACAAGTTGTGCAAGGCAACCTTGCGTGATCACGCAGTGCGAAAATTGTTCGCTGGTTCTGTGTTGCGCCTGCGCTTCAGACTCGATCCGTGCGATAAGATATTCCTTGACAGAAAAGTGCGCCAGTTTGGCCGTTCCTGATCATTGATCAGTACCATGCACATAGGTTAACGGGGCAACACACCTTCAAACTCAGTAACAAGCCCATTGCAGATGCGCCATATGACTGCAGATGTGTTACATCGCATATCCGGGTCGTAGATTGGGACGTCGCCTGTGAAATCAAAGGCCAGAACTTCTGCGAGTTCCGCCATTGCCAATGGGCGTTTGGAGAACACAAGCCACTGCAATAATTGCTGAAGGTAATCTGGGCATTCGCTTCGCTCGAAAATTTGGGCATAGGTCTCGTCCAAACCTCTCGGCAAAGTGTTCAGTTGTTTTTTCAGTTCCTTTTTGTTCTTGCACTTGTTCACGGCGTCCAGCTGCAGATACACCCATCGAAACCTGTGATATATTGACGTTAGAGGACGGCGAATGCTCGAGAGTGGATTTTGCTTACATTCCGTTTGAGCCGGCCGATAGAGCCGTTTTTATCATGCGCTTTTCGCATTCATTCCACTGGCTCATATCGGGAGCTTGGAGGCGCGCATCCAGATAGGCATTGATGTCGTCCACAGTAGATCTGTCTCCGACTGAAACTTTTTGTAAATTATATAAAGACGTGAGACTCTGCTCTATCTGAGCCTCGGGCCGACTCGCAAGCATAAGATGGAGCTTTCCTGAGCTCCCCAAAGCTACAGACTGTATCCACTTCAGCAGATCGGTTTTTTCGACGCACTCGTCTAACGAATCGATGACGATGTATGTGCTGTCAAAGGTCTCCATTATTTTCGACAGAGTGCCTTCAAGCTGAGACTCGAGTGGTTGGCGATGGCCGCTATCGCATTTGTGGTACATGTCCACCAAAGCATCGGGTATGTTGTCACCGCATCTGTCAGATAGTTGCGTGATAAGGGATCGGGTGAGGCTTTCGTAGTTCAAGCTTTCAGATTGGGCCTTCGTGCCGTCGAAGAAGAAGTATGCATAGCCTCGGCTTGCAGGTTTTAATTGGCAAAATTCCATGACGTTCTTGATGACGGAAGATCTGGAGCGAAGTTGATTAATACTTTCAGCCGCACATGCCGATAGAACATACGATAGGATAGTCTTGCCGCAACCAGCTACATGATTAAGAAACAGTTCAGATAACACAAGAGCGTCTAGAATGGAGCACTTACGACCGCCACGAAGCCAAAGGACAGAGCCTGCCCGCTCCTTCCACTGCGAGAATTTTGATCCATCCAGAAACCAAGATCCCGTTCCCGGTTGGTGCTTCTTCCTCGCTGCGTTGTAGCTCGGTGAGGTGTCAGGAGCTTTCATCCATTTGTGGATCTCCCTCTCTGAAGAAAGGGGTGTCAGTGCCTAGTTCTCTGTGGAAGAGAGCGGGAGAATCAGATAAAAATCCTTACTCTTTTGCAAGTTGTTCTCTGTAAATATGCGTGTTAAAGTAGGGGAGTATCAAGGTAAAATGAGACTGACCTGCTGTTGTACACGTGTGGTAGTTGTTAATGATATGATGTCCGGCTACCATCATCACCGTCCCCGATGTCCCGATAGCATTGAACGTAGGCGCCTAAGAATGCGTCAGAGCCAGATATAAAACACACTTTGATATGCTCACCGTAGGTGCCATATCAATTATCGGAGGTGGACTTATGACACAATTCTCACTGTCCTCGGCAGCGCTCGATTTTCTTAGCTTCCTCGGGGGCCCAGTCTCATACGGCTCGAGACTTTGCGCTCGGCGCTTCTTGACCGATGTAAGCATGATGATGAGTAGATCGGTCGCGGTCTGCGGAATTGGTGGTTGAGAGACAAAGAGAAAAGGATTTCAGAGAAGGGGCTCATATATCATGTGCGCGCGTGCTTGCTTCAAGGCTGTGCAGCAGCGTGGAAGCGTCTATCCCGCGCTACAGGAAGTTGTGCTTTCATTAATGATTGCGCGTCCCACCCTTTCCCGCTCCTGTGCCGTTAGATCCACCAGAGTGCATTCGCTGGAGTTAAGCTGCAGTTGAACTCAAACTGCGGATCTGCGGGACCTGGATCGGGTGGAGATCGTTTTAGGTGAGTTGGGCCTTCGAATCTGCATCAAGGGGAGCACGAAAAGGTCGGGGATAGATTCAAACTCGTTTCGTCTTGCGAATACACTCCGGTATCCTGGTCAAGGTTGCAGCTACCATGCAATAGGAAGGCATAGCGGGCCAAAATTTAGAAGAGGTTGTCGAGGATGTGTAAACGCGAGAACATTGGGGAAAACAAGATTATGTGAGTCGTTACAGAAGTGTACCCCGAGAACCTCTTTTGGTATTGATAGACATGCGGATGAAGAAGGGGGAAAAGTATCGAGGCAGGCTGGCCAAAACGGGTTATGCCGCTCGGCCCCATTACGTCAAGTCCAAAGTAGTATAGCCACCCACCTACTAATTTCTCAATAGCGGAATGAAACCCGCGTCAGCCTGTAAAATACAAAGGGTAGCTATGCATACATGTAGAAACTGTCTTTGAAACTCCCTTGTGATATTTCATGATCCCAATAATTTTTCCAGTGGTTGAAACGTCCTGAACGACGAAATTCAACCCTGATCAATGTTCACAACTGGGCCAGATGCCCCCAATTCTAGAGGGTCGGAAAGCCTTGGTTGTGCAAATTTTCCGATCAAGAGACTCATATCTATGCTGTGCTCTCAGCTTTGGAGCTGTAAACATGTTCGAAGTCCATGGATTCATTTGTTTCCATTGTCGAGAGGCTGTGGCGTCGCGATCATGATGGGCTCGCGTTGGCATTTTATTACGCCCCAAAGCTCGTCCTCGCAGGTACTACTCTGAAATTGAAGTTTGCTGTATATGGGTACTCCCTGACAATACGGGCATCCTGGGGAGGGCTGTGTTCAATCAGCAGCGACTCGGAGGGCCCCGGCCGAGGCACACCAGAGGCGGGACTGCCTAATCAGGGTTGTAAATTTGTAAGCAACACGTGTGTCCGTTATTCCTTGCGCACCGTAGCTCCGAGCTCGCTTACACATTCCCAAGGACTAATCTGAAGAAAAGCATTGCCGATATACGAATTATATTGAAGCCATGATAAATTAGAGGCGCCACCTACGCAAACAAGAAAATCATTTTATGACGCACGATGCCTCGGGCTGCTAACAAGGGCAGCCTATCCTGAATCCAGCTACCGTCAGACGAAAGCGCGTCCAGGCCCTCCTGCTGGTATCGACGAGACCTGCTCCGCTATGGCTAATAAGGTCCTTGGGGTGCATTCATTGAGCGTCAATGTTTTCAGCTGAACAATGGCTCCTAAATCAATATCTCTGTGTAAAGGTGCTGAGAGTATCTTTGGTGAGAATCGCATTCGTGAAGGAGTGAAACGCTTCGCACCCTCCGTGACAGCAATTCTATGGACATTCTCAATAGCAAGATGCTCTAAACTCGATGCCACTGCTTTTAACAACAGTCCACATGACGGATGGTATGGGCCCTGGACGAATGTTTCTGCATCCAGGTGAAGAGTTGTGATGGCCACGGAGGGGGCTAATATGGATAGCAGCCAAGGGAACAAGTGCGAGCCGGATGAGTAGCAAGCTGCCTTGATAGCGCGCAGGCATGCCAGAGGAGCAGGCTTTTTAGGCTGAAATGGTGCCGGAGACACAGCAAATACATCCCAGACCCCACTCAACTCAAGCTCTTCAAGACGACGACAGGCGCAGACGATGGACCGCAACGGCACCAACAATTCGTATCTCCATGACCTGAGTTCCATCTTCCTCAAATGGCAGAGGGATTGCAGGAAAGGTACTATTCCAGCAATCAAGACTTCCCTGTGTTCCGGGCGAAAGTCTACCGCCAGGCTGACTATCTCTATGGCAGCGAGCGCAGAGAGCCGCGTCAGATTCGCGCGGAAATTGCGCCCTGGTACATAGAACGCTAGCTTGATATGCTTTACGTGGGGTGCGATAGTCGCCACCGGGGACCGAAGCAGGCTCGAGAGCGCCGAAAGACGATCAGAGCCGTCCTTGTGTGATAAGTCTATGGTCTTGAATTGGAGGCCCCGGCTGCGCTTGAGCCAGTGGCGGCAGACTAGAGCGCACGTGGATAGGTTGCTAGAGTATAGGAGTTATATTAGCGACTCGGATAGGCATCTTGAGGAGAGAATGAGGTCAAATGCTGACCTATTTTCCAGGACCACCAAAGAGTCCAGGGACCGAAACGAGTCATAGTACACCTCGTAGACAATCATATCAAATATTTCCATCGGGAACACTGACCCGGTTTCGCAATCGAGGGGCTCTTTCCTGAAAGGCCATTGGAATCGCATGCTCGTACTCAAGGGGCGGGTTGTAAATGGTCAAAAGCAAGTGTGGGCGCTTATATTCCAGGCCTGCGCGGCGAAGCTTACCTCACATATTGTTACAGATTTACACAATACAATCCGATCTTACAGCAAACGGCAGACTGATAGTCGCCTCGCGTTCTGAATTTTGTTTGCACACACCTGACCTAACAAACATGTGATCCTGAATTTCCTCTCAATTCCTGGGAAGTTGCTGTAAATGTTCGACAGATAAATGAAAAGGTGGCGCTAAGTGGCGAGCGCACTGGCATCAGGTGGCATGCGACTGAATCGAATTCAAAACACGAGGCGACTATCATTCTGCCGTTTGCTGTAACATATGCGCATGGCTGGATGTACACAAATCGAATGCATTATCAAACACGATTACACCTAGGCTATCTATCATACACTCCCAAAAGTCTAGCCACACAAGTCGAACAACCAAAAGAACACAGTGAAACCGAACCCGAACCCGCATAGACACCCATTTTACATCCCCAGTCCGCTCAAGAACCCGCCCAGCATCCCCTTGTTCTTCCCCTTCCCATCCGCCTCCTCCCCAGCCACCGGCGTCGCATCGAGCGTGGCCGGCGCCGGCTCTCC
Source organism: Athelia sp. TMB (assembly GCA_014898675.1). Taxonomy (NCBI): domain Eukaryota; kingdom Fungi; phylum Basidiomycota; class Agaricomycetes; order Atheliales; family Atheliaceae; genus Athelia; species Athelia sp. TMB. Next base: position 78,494 of record JACXVL010000104.1, on the reverse strand, counting down.
CACCTCCCCAAACTCGCCCGGGACGTGCCCCGCGGCCTGCGTCGCGGCGGCCTGCTCCGGCGTCGCCTCGCTCCACGGATTCGGCTCCTTGGGGGCAGTGGATGCAGCGTTGGCGGGGACAGTCGAGCCCGCGCCGACATCTGCAGAGGGCGCAGTGTGCGTGTTGGTGGTAGTGGCGATGGGCACGCCCTCTCCAGCGGCGTGCGTCTCTGCTGGGACTGCGCTGGCCTCGCCCTCGGTCTGGGCAGCGGAAGTCGCGTCCAACGTGAACGGCGCGACCCCCTCCTGAGGGCTCTCCACGTGCGCGGCCGGCGCGGCGTTCGCGACATGCAGCCCCTCGTCGCTCGACGACGGCTCCCGCACATGCTCGGCCGCAGGCACGACCATCTCCTCCGGCTCCTCGTCCTCCTCCTCGCTGTCCGTCCCCTCGTGCTCGCCGTACGCGGGCGGCGCCACCCCGCTCGCGCCCGCGCTCGACGCGCCCGCGACGCCTGCGAGCACCTCGCGCCACAGCTTTGCGATCTCCGCGTTGCGCGCGCGCAGGACGTACGGCTTCTTCCCCTTGCCCGCGGTCGGCGATGGCGTGCCCTTCCCGATGCCCATCTTCCCCAGCAGACTGCCCTTCCTCGCGGACGCCGAGTGGCTGGGCGCCATGTCGAGCGGCGCGAGCACAATCTCCACGTCCTCGCCGAGTCCACTTGCGGTCGACGCGGACAGGGTGGCCGCGTGCCACGTCACCGCGCAACTGGGGATGAACCAGCTGCGCGCGGGCGCGCCCTTGCTCGCGCCCGCGGCGCCACCGAGCAGCTTGTGCTTGTTCCCCGCGCCACCCGCCTTCGCCTCCGCCTCGCTCGCAAACTGGTGTAGCCACCCCGCGCGCGTGAGCACGAACCAGCGGTCCTCCCAGCTCCCACCAAACCGCTTCTTCCGCGCCAAGAACCCAGAATGCAGCGGGGTCAGCGCAGTGTGGTCGTTCCCCCCGTACGCGAACGCCGGCGCCTGTGCGCTGTCCGCATACACCTTGCTCCCGCTCGTCGGCGCGAGGAACAGCGCGCCCGAGCCCAGGCGCGCCGCGTGCTCCGGGCTCGCAAAGTGCGCCCACTCCTTGTCCGCGGAGAGCCCCTTCAGGACCGCAGCGAGCTCGCCCCACCGCCGGTCAAGGTCCGCGCCGACTTGAACGCGGCGAGCTTCGAAGAGGCCCCATGTGCGCGCGGGGAGGGAGCCGAGCCCGCCGGGGCCTTCTTCGAGGGATGCGGAGCGGGACTGGAGCTCGAGCATGCGCGTGTGCAGGAGGTTCTGCGACGCGAGGAGGGATGCGAGAGCGGTGTCCAGGTGTGCGTGCGCGAGGAGCGGGTCCGCGCCGGGGGCAGGCGTGTGCGATGGCCCGGTGGGGGAGGTCGGGGACGAGGGCGCGTGAGTGGCGACGGGGGAGAAGGCGGCGATGGAGGACTGGAAGTGCGTCATCTGCTTGATCGCCTTGTTGCGTTCCTGCATATATGCGTGTTAGCAAGTGCGGTACTTGCCAAAGCTTGTGCGGCTTACCTTTTTGACGACAAGGCTCTGCGCGCCAACGCCCTTGTCGATGAACGCGATGTGCTCCTTCACCTGGGTACGGCCATCTTCGAGCATGCCGACCACCTCGCGCTCCACGAAGCGCGCAAACTCAGCGTGCACGTCGCCGATGGCGCGCGTGCGGTCCTGCACCTGGAACCACGCGTCCTGCACGCCGCCCGCGCCGGGCGGCGCAAAGTGCTGCCCCTCGGCGGCGGGCAGCGGCACGCGCAGGCCCTTCGCGGCCTTGTGCAGCTCCTGCGCGGCGCGCGCCTGGCCTTCCGCGTGCGCGACAAAGTACGCCTTGAGGTCCTTGATCGCGTGCTTCCAGCCGACGTAGCGCGCGGCATACGCTTGGGCGGCGGCGGGGCTGAGGTCCTTGGTGGGGGACTCGGCGGTGGCGAGGGCGCTGTCGACGAGGGCGGCGGAGCGGCCATGCTCGGGGTGGGAGGCGTCGATGGCCTCGCTGTCGGCGCTGGAGGGCGCGATGGAGCGGGCGGAGGAGGCGGTGGCCTTGCTGCCGCTCGCGATGCGATGTTTGATGGTTGCTACGCGGTTCATCGTGGTTGGTTGTTGAAGAGGTGTGAATGAAGGATGGGGATCTTATAGGATATGAGAATCTTTGAGATGGAGCGATTAGCAGCTGGGTGACGTCTTTGTGAGCCTCGTGGTCGGTGCCTGTGCGCGTGACGTCACAGCGTGGCGGATGCCGGGGCCTGGTTTATCTGTCCCGCCGAAAGCCGACCGGGCGCCGAGATGGCTGGCCGTCGGGAGGAACCGCGACCACCAGTCAATACATCTACCATGACTGGTACTCGACCCATAACACGATGGCGAGACAGTACTAGTGCATCGGAGTACATCCACTGCGTATACCCTGCCCCCAACGGCCTCGAGCTCTGTTTGCGTAGGCGTCCCCATCTTCCTTCTCGAGTGTTTGACAGCAAACGCACTAGCGCCATCCCTCATCATACATCTCACTCGCATCGCGCGCTGACACAGCAATCAGCATTTGGGAACTGGCATATCAGCTTCTAGCACACACCTGCGCGCTTCCATCGCTTCATGTCCACTGCACAGCGTGCTGCCAGCGCGATGCACACCCGCACTCGTCCCACGTCCAAAACAAGGGCAATCTATGCCTGCGCAGAGCCAAATCTGTGCATGTGATGCCCCGCAAAAACGAGAGGTTGCTGGGTGCAGGAAAAGCGGACCGCGGCCCGTCGAGCCATCACCCTCACCGCCCACGACCAGACCAGTGCAGCTTAGATTCCTGGCATGCCCTCTGGTGCACGCATCGAGTCGCGCTCCCGCCCGCCACGCCCCGCGCATACAACGTGCGCATCTACAACCGAACACGGGTGCCAGAGAACGGGGCGCGCGATTCAAGGCTGACAAGCATGAGACGCGATCCGCGGTGTGGGCGTGGGCATCCCGTATATGGTGGCAGAGGCTTGCCTCATCTGGCTAGGTCTTCGCAGGGTCTTCGACTGCGCGCCGAAACGGGCGACCCTGGTGCATAAACGGCTGTCATCCGGGTGCTACGTCGCTGCCTCGGCGAACGCGTTAGCAGCATCGATGTGCATCAGACAACTCGTCCGCATCGTGCTGGCACAACAATTAGCATTCGGAGAGCTCGTGTTCCAGCTGATAGAGCGTACCTGCTGACTTTCACTGCCAGCGCGAACACGAGCCAGGCCTTTGCCTATCTCGCGCTGCTCCTGCGCAACACACGAACAAACAACGCGCGAACCAGCCGAGTGTAGATGCTGACAGTCCTTTGGGGCGGTCGTGGGTGGGCGCACATCATATGCATATAACCGTTCAGACCCTGCTGGCGGCGGGACCGCTACAGAATCTACCAGGCGACCAGGGAGGTGTCGATGATTGGGTACACCGGAGACGGGGAGCGTGTGTTGCCCTTCCTTCGAGTGGTGAGCTGAGCAGAGGCGAAGAGCTCGGGGCTGGACGAGATGATCAGGACGAGGTGGTTCGCAGCTCAATAGGCGGCTTGCCTTGGCCAACATCGCGACTTTTCTTATTTCGTTTCTCGATCTACGAGCGTAGTTTGGGCAACATGTATGCGTATGGAATTCAGAGCCACTATGATTTTGATTAGCAGAGGCACTAGCATACAACTGCGGAATCATACCCCAGGCCAAGTTTATGATTTAGCAACTATAGAAAAAGGGGGGGTGCTTGAAGCTGGAGGAGACGGTCAGACGAAGGCGATATGCTGGAAAATCGAATAACATACTTTGACCAGATCAATCATCTACACATCCTGCATCCTCCAGCTGATCTGCAGGCTCGAAGACTGAGGCGCCGCACGCTGTGGCGAGAAACCCGCGCATGCATACTGTAATGGGCCGAGCACACGGTGAGCTAGTGCTGCGCGATGGGCTGAATGGATAACGCTGCAGGTCGACCGACGCAGTGCTGAGTGGCTGGGGAAAACTCTAAAGAGAGCACGAGCGGTTCTGTGACTGTCAGGGTAGCTGAATGTGTCTTCATGATTGAATTCATATGGGAAAAAACGGGACGAAAAGCTGAGGACGCCGATCAGAGCAGCCTACAGACCAGCGTTGAGGAACTGGCTCACTTTATCGACAATGCAAGTCATGCAATAACATGGACTTTTCCCCATCTGACCTGGGCTTGAGACTGGCGGTGATGAGGGCAGTGCGCTGGGGGCCGCCAGGTGAACTCTCCCATGTTAGGTCGGTGTATGTTCCCCGATAATAGTGTGCATGCAAGAGCTTCGCTGACGTATTTTGACGCGTGAGATGGAGATTGTCCGAGGTAAATGAAGTATGAAGAGTCTGTGAAGGACGGGTCGGCCTGGGTCGACGCGCTGGAGGCCTAAAGGTCATCGACGTTGATGTCGGTGGGCGCAAATAAGCGCCCATATCACAATCCTGCCCACCACCAGCTACAACCCTCACAATCGATTTGGGTACGAGCATGCGTTTCCAATGGCTGGTCAGGAAAGAGCCCCTCAATTTCGATGCGATACCCATACTCCCAATGGAAATATTCGAAATGATTGTCGATGAAGTGTACTATGTCAATGTCTCGCCTTCGTTGCCTCACCATGCCCAGGTTCCGGCGATCCCCCAAAATAGGTCAGCATTTGACCTGGTATCTTTCCTATAATACCCCGCACCGACGCTGCTCTCATTACTCAGCACCCTCGCTGCGTGCGCGCTCGTCTGCCGTCACTGGCTCAGCCGTAGTCGGGCCCTCCAATTCAAAAGCGTGGACCTAACATGCGTTGGCAATGTTCGTTTTTCGGCGTTCGTGCGTTTGCTACGGTCCCGGGTGACCACGATCACCCCCCACGTCCGGCATATCCAGCTGACGTTTCTCGCTTCCACACGCAACTTTCGGACGAATCTAGCGAGTCTCTCGGCGCTCTCTGCCATAGAGACGGTCAGCCTGATGTTGAACCCCAGCGCAGAAACCGAGGAGGCGTTGGTTGCTGGAATAATAAGTTTCCTGCAGCCTCTTGGCCATCTAAGAAAGATGGAACTCAGAACATGGAAATATGACTCGTCGATGCCGTTGCGGGCCATCGTCTGCGCCTGTCGCCATCTCGTGGAGCTTGAATTGCGAGGGATATGGGATGTCGATGTGTCTCCAAAACCGATCTATCCAACGAACCCTACTCCTCCGTTGTGTCTGCAAACTGTCAAGGCAGCCACGTACGTACCTGGCGCACACCTGTTCCCTTGGCTACTGTCATTATTAGGCTCTTCCGTGGCAATCACAACTCTTCACCTCAGCATACAAACTTTTGTCGGGGATCCACCCCAACCGTCGTGTGAGCTGATTTTGAACGCAGTGGCATCAAGTTTAGAGCATCTTACTATTGCGAACGGCCAAAGATTCGCTTTCACGGAGGGTGCGGTTGTTCTAGGTCGCCACAATATTTCAATCTGATCAAAACCACCTCCAGCACCATTACACAGGGATATCGATTTGGGAGTCCTTGTCCGGTTGAAGACACTGACGCTCAATAAATGCAAACCCAAGCTTTTGTTGGCTATGGTGGAGCAGATCTCATCAACACATATCCGCGAGATTAGTTTCACCGTCCCCACACAGGGATTCGAACCCGCTTATTGGCAAGATATGCCGTATATGTCGGCCCTTGACGTTGTGCTGCAGCGTCCAAACTTCGCGCAGCGGTCAATATTGATCAACACAAGGGCCAGGATGCGCTTTCATCTGACGGTGGCTGGATTCAGGAGAGGTTGCCCCTGCTAGCTGCCCGAGACATCGTGTATCATGAAATGATTTCAATGTTTGCATAGGTGACGCCTCCAATATAGATTTATCTTGGCTTCGCTGTAGTGAGCTCATACAAGGATGATTTGCGATTTGGCGCACGCCACAGCGCCTGGCTGGTGTATATAGGCTATTATAGGGACAATCGTATATAAGCGCCCACACTTTGCTTCCGATCTACCACTAGGCACTTACAACCCTCGGTTTGAGCGCGAATATGCGCTTCCAATGGCTGGTCAAGAAAAAACCACTCGATCGCGAAAACATGTCAATATTCTCAGTGGAAATATTCGAGATGATTGTGGACGCATTGCACTATTGCCATCCACCCCCGTACCGGACCCTGCCAGCCCCAGTGGTGGTCCCGGAAAACAGGTCAGCATTTGAACCCCCCATTCAAATGCTCTACGATAAATCCACCCTCATTTCCCAGTATCCTGATGGTGTGCGCTCTGGTCTGCCGCCACTGGCTCAAGCGCAGCCGGGCGCTCCAATTCAAGAGCATAGACCTGACATACGCGAGCGACTATCGTCTTTCGGCGTTCGCGCGCCTGCTGCAGTCCCCGGTGGCCACGCTTGCGCCGCACGTGCAGCATATCAGCCTCGAGCTGCGGTTCTTCCACCTGGGCCACCGAGCGCGGACGAAGCTGGCGCGCCTCGCGTCGCTCGCGGGCATCGAGGCGCTCAAGTTGGATGTGGACATGGAGCCGCCAGCCGTGGAGGTATCGGTGGCGGGGATAAAGCCGTTCTTGCAATCGCTCCGCCGATATGCCAAGGCCTCCATAATGTGTACTTAAACTCCTGTCTGTAACCTACCTGGCCAGCACAACCACCAGCACGTGAAACATCAGAATCCCATACTCGCAGCTCCCCCGCCGGACATGTTGTTGATCATCGCTACGTATTATTCATTGCCGTGATGTTGCTCATCCCCATGTTGCTCATCCCCATGTTGTTGTTCATCGTCAGATTGTGGGACATCGCTTGATTCGTACGTCGTTGCTGTGCTCTCTCCCGCTGATGTCGTTTTTCTTCGAACCACATTGCGGTCGTGACGATTTCATCCTTTATATGGATCGCCTGAGGAGTTATGCTGAGACACGCAGGCCTGTTAGGCGAGAAGAGCTGCAATCTTGCACGTTGGAGGGTGGCTACGGCAGTCTGTGACTGGCCTTTCACGACGAGCACGTTAGTCTTGCCAATTTCTTTCCACTTGTATTCCACGCCGTCGCATGCCTGGAAAATCTGCGAACTTTGTTATGAACAGGTCATCAGTAACTCCTGCCATCGCGTCCAGTAGGCCGAGTGAAAAGATACACTCACTGGCTGAACATACCGCTACTCTTTGGCACTAGACGCCTTCCGTTCACCGTCAGTTCCGCGCCACCAAGCGCATGCCATTCGATCCCGCCGATCACCTGAGATCCACCGTCTCTCGCACCTATAATCCGCGTGTTTTTCGAGAACATCTTGATGGGTGTCTCAACGGAGTAATATGTCCTGCCGTCAGAACCAACGAGGTCGGCATTGGTGGTAGGGCTTTGGCTAAGGGTAAAGTCCATCTTTGTGGGTAGGGGCGTCGGTCGTCTGATGGGATGATTACTGTCAGGCTCCTATGTTATAGTGAAGCAAGGCCTTCGGTGAGGCATGTGCTGCACTCCCCCGCTACGCTTGGCACTGGCGCTGTGCGAATGGGCAGCAAGGTGACCCGGCCACTAATGATGAGTGGGCCTTGCCAAGGTCTCCCTGGTCTGCTCATTACTGGTCGTTGCTGCACGCTGTGGGATTCTGCTGCACTGGTTCCTGGGCGCGTACCTGTGCATGCGGAGAAGCTATGGTTACCGCACGCAGGCTGTGTTTTCAGTTGGTTTCGTCAATTGCAAATGTCTCGACCGTTATCAAATTCGCTGGGACCGGGCCGTCGGAGCCGCGTACGGATAGTCTGTGTGTATATCTTAATCGACTCTTACACCGGACTGGTCTTCGTTCGATTGATGAATAGACCTGCCACATCACAGATTGACTCTCGACGATTTTAAAGCATCCTACCTACATTCACAGCTGGCAAGTCTTGATGTATTAATGAAGCTTTTTGCGAGCCTCTATGGACTTCCTTACAGTTGAGATCATTGCTCTTGCTGCTTCCCTTCCCTACTCCATTTATTCTCTTTCTTTCTATTTGTATATAGTCTAGCTCATGACCAAGCTACGGTAGCATTGATTGGCTGCGCGAACTGGATCATGATGAAGTCGCGTCCATACGCGTATTGGTCACATGACATATAGTCACGGATCATGGGCGCTCTGACTCGTTTGCTCTGCCAAATTTTTGACTCGAAGAAGCAACTCAAAAAGTCGAAATCTAATCTCTGATCAGCCGTGGCTTTCTTCTCTCCTCTCCTCCGTCGTGTCCCTCGACGATATCCCCCAGTCCGCCATTGCACAAGCTTCTTCAGGACTAGAATGACCTCAACCTCTGAGCCCTCTGGCTCATCGTCATCTTTAACTTTGCCTGCACTACCGCATGTACCTGGAACCGACTCGTCGACTTGCGTTCTGGACTCCTTCCGGACGGCGATCGCGCAGCGCATAAGCGACGCGCTGCCTCCAATCACGCTCGAGCAGGCTTATGCTGGCGTAGACTATGGCAAGAAAGGAGCTGACTTTACTGTCGCGTTGCCGCGGTTCAGGCTTCCTGGCAAAGTGGACGAACTTGCAGCAAAAGTCATAAGTAAAGTGAGTGCTTCTCATCTTTGGAAGGATGGGATGGGAATACGGCATTGTAATCCTGCACACGACCCGACTGTAATCGTGTCTTCCATCGTGCCGTCTATACATATTGCTCAAATATCCAGCAGCTCGATATACTCTCCTCTTCCTCTACTCCAACCCTCGAGCGTAACTGACCCTTCTTTGTTTTAGTTCCAAGCAGATGCCTACATCGAATCTGTAGTCCATGAGAAAGCTTTCCTCCACTTCCGTCTCAACACACCCTCTCTCTTCCGTTCCATTCTTACGCAGATTCACGACCTCACCTACAACACCGCTTCCAAGGAGCCTGAATACGGCACCAACAAATCTGGCGCGGGAAAGAAGGTCGTCATCGAGTACTCCGCTCCAAACATCGCCAAGAGCTTCCACGTAGGCCACTTGCGAAGTACGATCATCGGCGCGTTCCTTGCAAATCTTTACAAGGCGAGCGGATGGGAGGTTATTTCAGTAAACTACCTTGGCGACTGGGGAACACAGTTCGGCATGATCCTCTCCGGGTACGAAAAATACGGCTCCCAAACTGAGCTGGAAAAGGACGCGATCCAGCATCTGTATCAGGTGTACGTGAAAGTATCTGCGGATGCCGCTGCGGACCCAGCTGTTAAGGCTGATGCGGCGAAGTGGTTCAAGCGCATGGAGGATGGCGACGAGGAGGCTCTCAGCAAGTGGCGCGTGTGGCGAAAGCTGAGCATCAAGAAGTACGAGGCCGAATATGAGCGGCTGAACGTCAAGTTTGACGTATACCTTGGCGAGAGTGACGTCGGGAAGGAGTGGCAGGACAAGGCGCTGAATAGGCTCGATGAGCTGGGGCTTATCAGCGACGCAAACGGCGCGAAGTTGGTAGACTTAGAGAAGTGGAAGTTGGGCAAGGCGATTTTGAGGAAGGCTGGTTAGTGCTCTCCTTCGTATCATGGCTGGGTAATGACTCATCGACCACCATCAGATGGCACATCGATCTACCTTACCCGAGACATCGGTGGTGCTATCGAGCGATACGAAAAGTGGAAATTCGACAAAATGATATACGTCGTTGCGTCCCAGCAAGATCTTCACGTTGCCCAATTCCTCAAGATCCTCAATCTCATGGAATTCCCTTGGGCTGGGTCCTGTGAGCACGTTAACTTCGGCATGGTTCTCGGGATGAGCACCCGGAAAGGCACCGCTGTGTTCCTCAACGAGATTATCAAGGAGGCGACAAGCGTCATGCACGACCAGATGAAGAAGAACGAAGAGAAGTATGCTGCTGTTGAGGACCCCGAGGGCGTTAGCCAGGAAGTGGGCATCACTGGTATCAAGATCCAAGATATGGCTGCGAAGCGCATCAACAACTACACGTTCAACTGGGACCGCATGCTCTCCTTCGAGGGTGACACTGGGCCATATCTCCAATACGCCCACGTTCGACTCGCGTCCATCGAGCGAAAGAACCCCAACCTCATCCCGCTGCCTGCACCGGCCAGCATTGATCTCGCAGATCTCGCGACTTCGGCGCATGCGCGGGACATTGTGTTCCTTCTCGGGAGCTACCCGGATGTAGTGAAGACCGCGCTGAAGACGCAGGAGCCTAGTGGGGTGGTGACGTTTTCATTCCGGCTCGCTCACGCGATCTCGAGTGCGTGGGAGACGGTGGTGGTGAAGGGAGAGCCGGACGAAGGCAAGGCTAGGGCGAGGATGTGGCTTTATTTGAGTGCGAGGGACGTCTTGGGTGCAGCGATGAGGTTGCTTAGCATCAGGCCTTTGGAGCGTATGTAAATTTTGTACCATGTTATACGTATTTAGAGTAGGATCTTGGCACAGTAATTCGCAGGTGTTTGCAAAGCACAAATGGTAACTGGGGTTGCTAACGCGCGAAAGCTGGGGTGCTTAGACTCGGACTACGATAAATGGATCGATGACATTATCTCAAGGTAATGCATACCACTGGCCCATCAGACCCGAGTCGGGCGTGCACACGATGCACTTGACATATGCCTCTCCTGCTGCTTGCTATCCGTGAACTCTCAAAAGCCACCATCATTAAATGGCTGTTGAGAGAAATATATATCAAAATTGTCGCACTTGTCATGTTTATGAAGCCTGACCCACCGGTAGCAATAATACCGTGACCCCTTTGCTTCCACCACTACAACCCTGATACTATCGCTGCTTCTTCAAGTACATCACCATGACCTGGCCTTCATTGTACTCCTTGATGAATGTCTACATGTGGGTGAGCCAGACTTATCGCATTTGGCACATTACGAAGCCCCGGCCGCCGCCTGATGCTACTCATCATGTCATGAAATGAAAATAGATCGCTGACACTGCAGAACGATTGCTGGTACTTCCTAGGATAGAGGATTTTTTGGTGGGCTCGTTCATTCTCAAGAGCCGGGACGACGATGCCATCTCCTCGAGAACCGTACCTTCGCTGGACCCTTTTAGAGCTTGGAGCATGCCAACTGTATTGAAAGCAGGTTCTCGTCTGCTCTCGTGTTCCGATCTCAGGTGCTAGAATTAAGTCGTACCCGAAACTGCACACCACATCAAGGTGTTCAAGCCTAGTCTTCGAGAAGGTAATCTCGTTCACTAACCTCCAGCCTCATGCTCCATCACATGACTAGCGCAAAGAAAAGACGACCATCTTGGAGCGATCCTGAGGGTGCTAGATGGATGGTTTTAAGCAGCTGTCGATCCTGCATATGAAGCTGCGGGTCTCGCGAGTCGCGAGTCGCATGCTAACACATAGCCTCGAGGATCACAGGCATGCGGACGAGTTTACAGCAACTCCCTCCAATCGCGCTGAATCGGGAAGCTGTGTTGAACTCGACTTCAATTTGGTCAGGCGTGCTGAGGTGACACAATTAGTCCAGTAATTAACCGGAATCCTGGACTGCTGATGGTGGTATATGCATACCGCGAGTCCCGGGGCAAATTTACCGACATCCACCCCATGCTCATCCCATTTGGGGCCGAACTCTCTGTCCGTAGCCTGTGCTGTCGTATGGGCGGGGGAGAATCTGGAAGGGCGAGGAATCAACATCTGAGGCAACGGCTCGGGCTATTCCAGGTGGTGTGTTCCCTTCTATGATATGTAGTGTGATCGTCTATCTGCGTTTCTTTTTCACGATCACGGCTCTTATATTCCGGCTGTAAAATAATGCTAAGTGCATAAGCGGGTAATGATCACGCTGAAATGTCCCCAATGCCTCTAACACTTCCGGATAGCAACCCTATAATGTACTCGATATGCTAGCGATTTTTTTCAAGACGACAGTATTTGCTGATGGTAGTCCTTTCCTGAGGTTCTTCCATCTTGTCCTATTCAAAATCTTTGCACTTATTCTCGGTATATCCGTCTTTCGATCCCCACCACACACATCCCAGGAGGAGGAGCTAGAAGCCTGAAGGTGAACATCATTCCGCCGCACTCACAGCCTACAGCAAGTGTGCTGAAGTTTCATAGATATACCGTTATTGTTGACCGCAGTTGCTAGTGATGTAAGGCTTGCGGCGAATAGCACTGAGTATCAGTATGTAAGCATATAATAAAGCAGTTCGCTTCAACAACAGGGCAAGAAAATTCCAATGGATCGCCAGGTAATCGCCCATTCGAACTCCCGTAATTATTGCCAGGACAAATTAGAGCAATCATCGAACATATATGGTGGAATGTCCAGGGTGGCGCATAGCCTCGAGGCTCACAATGAGTCGGCATTTCGGCATCATTTACAGCATGGCGCGATAATGGCCGAATCGGGAAGCCTTGCTGTGCCAAGTGACGGGCCTCAACAGGCCCTCTGCCAAGGTGACCCACTCTGAGTTGGTTAGCTCTCACTCTGTCCACGTTGCTGCACTGCCCTGATCTCGCTCATAAAGAAAGACACGCGTTAGCGAAATCCCAACGAAATCTGCTCAACTCATGCTCATCCCATTCTTGACCATTCGCGAATCCTCGGACGCGAAGCGCGCTCGTGATTTGTACCGCCGCAAGGGCGGAGGCGGCGGCGGAAAGGGCGGGGGAGGCAAAGGCGGCGGCTCGACAGGAGGAGGCAAAGGTGGAGGGTCGACCGGCAGCGGCAGCGGGTCTAAAGGCGGTGGAACATCCATCCCTATCACGGGCAAAACGCCCACAGGCAAGGGCTCAGCATCGACGTATGGAAATGGGGGTGGCAAAGTGTCAACAATCCCGGCAGGCACTGCCTTTGCTGGCCGTTCGTTGGGTGGGGGGACGCGTGGGCAGGTGTATGGAACTTCGTGAGCCCCCCCTCCCCTCCATATCATGTCACATGAAGTAATATCTGTTTTTCCAACTTGAAGGGCGTATGGCAGCGGATACCCTGGCGTGACAACACGCGGCGTCGCCGGCCGTGGTTTCCCATTCTTCTTCTGGCCGATTGTGTGGGGTGGCGCTGCTGGTGGGGCAGCCGAAGCGTATCTGCACGACTCTGGCGAGGTAAATCTACACCTACAGGCGTATTTCTCCTTGCAATGTGCTGACATTGTCTCACAAATAGTACGGTGACTGTAGCAACTCAAGTCGCCCTGGCGGAGCCATGACCCAAGCCACCTTCGTTTCGAACTCGACGGCAGGAACTACCTTCTACCTTTTGGCTGATAACAGCACCGTCGCCGCTCTTATAACTACTATCGATGCCAACTGCTCATCCTCTCTCGCGTCCTCGTCGTCTATCGTCCCGACAATATTCAACTGCTCCAGCCCGAGTGCGCCACAGCCCGAACAAGCTATCCAGTACTACCGCGCGAGCAGCGTCGTGCTTGCGTTGAGCGGGTACAACAACTCGGCTGTGTCCAGTGATAACAGCGACGAGAACGCGGCCGCGACTCCGCTGCCTTCCGGGATCGATACGACGCTTTTAACCTGTCTCAATCAAACTATCGGCGCATCAGTGCCGCTAGTTAATGCGGCTGGGCCTGCGTGGGCGGGATCTGGGATGAGCGTTGTGGGGCTGTTTTGGATCTTTTGGTTTCTCTTGGGTAATGTGCTATGAACCATGGTTATCAGTTAGATCTAAGCAACCTCCATATACCCCACATTCTTGTGATCTATGATACCTTCCCTCTGTAATCCTAGCATATACACGACTGATAATTACGATTCAACCAGTACAGCGCTTTGCATATTTACGTGAACAACGAAATTTCTGAAAACCGCATGTGGCGTGGAATTGTGACGAGTGACAATGGGCGCTAACCTTCGGCAGCAGCGCCGCGGGCCTGTCTGCTGCTTGGTTTCTACCCCCTCCCCCAGCACCATCAAGTTTGTTATGCACTCTGCAATGCAACTGGGGGGTCATCTACGTCAATAAACTGATTACATATCGATAAAACTCGCTTGTCTCAACCTCTCTTGATCTGATCTGCAATCAACACCAACGTCTTCAAGTTGTAGGCCCCAGCGTGATTAGTTGCACGTTGGCCATGTTCTGAGAATCAAAGTTGATATAAAGGCTGGTTACAGGTGCGCCAACTATTCTCATCCTGTTTCATCCTTTTCCAACCTCTCCCTACCTCTTGCTCTGATTATATCATGCTTCCTGCTCCTTGCGATAGTCATATGGATGTATGGGCTCATAATCATCAGGGTACCGCATTTTAGGAGCTTGTGGTGAAACCTACCTTTGCTCCCCACCTTGCCCGTCCATACGAGATGCCGGGCATGTACCCACGCGCCAGGCTGCACCTTCAACACCAAGCCTATTTATACACGCTGCTTGGCGACAATCTCCCGCACTGTCATATGCTCCTCATAGTAGTCCAGAATGATATTTATTTTGATTTGCTCAGCTACGGCTCTTGCAAACACGATGAAGGACGAAGATAAGATTATCTAGCGTGACACTCGGTCACAAATTCCACGCCACACACGGTTTTCAAAAATTTCGCTGTTCCAGCTGTTTTGCTATTGATGGGCCGCATCCACGAAATCGTGAGTTCTCCCAATACAGCCGAGATGGTGTAAATTTACCGAAAACGTCGACAGTCTCTCCACCGCGGCTCCATCTAGTCCACTGTCTAAGAAAAATTGTGTCATTAGAGTGTATTTGTTTTCACTTTTTTGCTTACGTTTTGTCTGTTAACTGAATTGAACTGAATTGTTGGAGCACCAAAACATAATCAAAAAAGTGAAAACAAATACTCTCTATTTCTGCAATTTGCGCGTTTTCCTGGCGTGGCCCATCAATAGCAAAACAGCTGTCACGTAAATATGCAAAGCGCTGTATTCAACCTCTGATGGCTACGATACTTTGGTGTTCCGTCGGGCGGTCGTCCGGACCGGCGAGAGCCTCTGGCGTTTCCAATGGATCACAAAGTCTGGATTAGTAAGAACTACGGCGGCCGCCATGATTAGTGAATCCTCTCGAATCAGCTGCGAGTTTATGGTGTATAACTACTGGCAACTCTCGAGCCTGATACGTGTTCCTCGCTCACCTCTATGCCGCTATCCAAACACTCCTGGAGCTTGCGATATATCCGTCTGCAGCTCATCGTCTTTATTCTTCGGGGGATATCTTGGCTATTCCTGGGTGCCACGCGAGCTAGGCCACGACTGGTCGAGGGCGTTGTTCACAAACGCATCACTATTCCTTCGCGAGAAGAGGGGAGAACCATAATCGTTGATACCTATCGATCCGAAAAATATGCCAACATCGAACCGACTCCCGTGTTGGTGAACATGCATGGGTACGTCGCCTACTAGCTTTTCTGCTCAATCTGATCTCATATATCTTGCTCTGAAGTTCAGGATTCATCCTTCCTAGTCTAGGCACCAACGCCTTGTATTGCTCAGTTGTAGCCGCTCGCACGAAGTGCATCGTATACGATATCGACTATCGCAAAGCACCCGAAAATCCATTCCCCGCCGCCATCCAGGACGTCGAAGACGCTGTCGTCCACCTCGGCGCCCATCCTGACCAGTTCGATGCGTCCAACATCTTCCTCAGCGGCTTCTCCGCGGGCGGGAACCTCGCCTTGTGCTCTGCCGCTATGCTCGGCCCTGCGCGCATCAAGGGCGTGGCTGCGTTCTATTCCTCAGTCGACTGCACCACGCACGATCCCATCGCGCCCCGCACGGATTTCCGCGACGGCCACCTCATTTCCCCGTGGCTGCGCAAGCTGTTTTACGACTCGTACGCCTTGCCTGGTCAGGCTCGCGACGACCCTCGCATATCCTCGCTGTTCGCACCAGCGGAGAGCTTCCCTAAACATGTTTACTACGCATGTGGAGATGCGGATACGCTGCATGATCCCGGCGCGCAGTTGATCAAGAAATTGAAGGATGCTGGGCACGGCGACGCAACGTTCGTGACCATCGAGCATCAAGCGCACGGCTTTGACACCGGGGCGAAGGAGGGGACCGAGTCGGCTGTGCAGAGGGATCAGATGTACGGCGATGCAGTGGACATGATAAATCGGGCTATTGAGGTCAGCTGAAGGTCCGCAGAAGGTCCGCATGCCTCTATGGTGGGGACCCTATTTTCATCCTGTTGGCTACAAATCAGACAAATCCACTTATTTGCATGCTATTTTGCTCTTCTCATGCCAAAGTGATATTTTTGTGCACGGTGCGCAGTGCCAAAGGCGTCATTCTGTCCCATGGTGACTGAGCTTGGAGCACATCACAAGCCAACAGGACCTAGAAGGTGTCTAATTTTGCCATCTGCTGACCAGCACGCGCACAGACCCGCCCGGATCGCATGTCCACGTTCGTAACTCTCTTGTAATAATATCCCATGCATACTGATTTATGACACTCTAGACGCTGCAGCGTCTAACGCCCCGTTTCAAATACCGACAAACGGAACTTGACGCTGGGTCACATTACCGAGACTTGGCAAGCACATGATGCGGCAAGCGAGCATCCCACCCTGCGGCTAAAAGCCTAAGACACGGGGTACTAGTCCCGCTCCGTGATCTTGCCCATATAGGTATGGCTATTACCAAATTCCTCCTAGTCGCCGCTTTAAAACTCTATAGCTTGGCCAAATGGAAGTGGCGAACTTCATCACCCAGATTCCTTTCCAATTCCACACCACTAAAGCTGTGCTTCGTGATGCCATGCACCTTCAAGGGTCGACGGAGCATGCGATGGTGTATGAATAGGCTGATTGGTATAAAAAGCGGACGAGCTATGCGGGACAGGCCCCCACCAACCGTTTACATCGCACAACATGCTCGTACTTCCCGTCGAACTCAGAGAGCACATCCTTGGGCCTCTGCCTAGCCATGACTTGGTGAATGTGCGCACAGCCGGCAATCGAGCCCTTTATGAGCTCGCCACCCCCATGGCCTTTCGCGCCATACGCATTGGAAATGACGCCAGAGGCTTGGAAGTGTTCCGGGCCGTCGTCAATCATAGAATCGCTTCTATGGTCCAGGAGGTTCACATCGATATCTCCCAGCCAAAAACAGTGACCAAATCAGGCGCTCTCGGTGGGTACCTTTCACTTGCTGCCTCTCTGCTTATATTACTCATTGTCATCTCGTAGATTTTACATCGATGCAGGAAGCGTACCCCAAGGGTACCATGTTCGCCAACATCGCTAGCCACTTTCCCTCGCTGTCTCATCTGAAAATTTCTTTCGGTCAAGACCTGGCGTGTTCTGTGCCTCAAACAGAGCGTCTGGCCGCACAAGCTATGCTCATGGACCTCATACTCAGCAATCCTCAGTGTCGTCCTTCCCGCTTGACCTCGTTGACACTGCACACTATGGTATTTCCGTGGGCCGTCTTCAGCTCTCTCCTTGCGATGAACGCCCTTTCATCCCTTACGCATCTCGACGTTTACTTCAACGATATACCGGCTGGACGTATACCCGCAGATTTTATGAGCTCGGGTCCCCAAGGTATCAGACACCGAGCTGATACTCCGCCGTGGCGGCTCAGACACTTGAAGTTAACCGCCACGGTGGAGTCCATACACTTCACACCCATCGACTTCACGCTTCTCCACTTTCCTTACCTCGAAACACTTTTCATCGAGAACATGACTTTCCGCACACCATCAGCGAACGTTCTCACCCCGGCGAAGAATCCCGGAGCGATGGAGGACTTCATCATTCGCCACAGCACGCTGCGGAGTTTGACCCTCAAAGACTGCATGCTCGTGCACACCCGCCGACCGTGGTCCGCTGTCTACGACCGGATCTTCTCAGCGCTCACCCTCCTGACTGAACTGTCCGTGGACTTCGGGCCACCGCGCCGGGAATGGATAAACCAAACTCCTAGTCAGCTCAGCTCAAAATTTCTGATTAACTCGCACCCTGAGGCGAGCTTGGGTTATTGCAGTCTCTCGAGCATGCGCCTGGAGGTCAATAGAGGAAAATTTATTCGGGACTTTACCGATGCCCCCTTGGTGGTTAAAGGGGACGAGGCTGCGCTCGTGAGGCTTAAAGGGAAGGTTAAGGCGAGAGCGCAGGCCAATAATATGTTTTCCAATTAAACGATATCGCCAGCGCTGTATCTAGATTATACCCCGTCTTTCATAATTACGCGTATAGTAGTGATTCAGTGCTATATTCTCTAGATAATACATACGAGTCATAATAGTCCGAACGTCATTTTTATTCCAGAAACAAAGGATTCGTATAGCCCGAGAGGTCGGCATAAATTTTCTTTCAAAGCCAACCGGTATGCTGAGAGCACTTGTAGTCTCCCTCTGGATCCACACAACGATTGATTTATCAAACACAAGAGATAGCCTCGCTGCGTTATGTCCATTAGACCAAATACGAGCAAACGACAGCCAGCTATATGCTTAATATACGAGTAAGAATACGAGTAATGCAAGATATCTTGACGCTACATATCATATACCGCGACCTCATGCCTCCGCATCTGTGTCCATCTCCTCATCGATCGCAACATCTAAAGGCATCCTTTGAAATCCACCCATCGTTGGAGAAGGACGCCATGGGCCACTGTTTACCAGGCCTGTCCTTTCAAATAGAGCATACGTCTTCTCTGTTACCATATCGTAAAGGCCGTCATCCATATCTGAATCAGGGTCAGAAACGTTGCGTAGGAGGCCTGCACTCTTAAGCACATCTGTAACCCGATCCAGGATCATCCCGAACACATCATCGTCCGCTACCGCACCGGCTCTAGATCCCAACGATGGGGCAAGAGACCAGTCGGTTGGAACATCGACCTTTGTGCGAGGATTGCTAGTAACCCATTGGATGGGCCTCGCACCGGCGGGATAACGTCGCTGCTGGTGATGGTCATTATATTCAGTTAACCATCTAGCACAGCAGAGGCACGGAGGGGCGCTTGAGCCCATTACCCGCGGCCAGGCAGAATAATGGAGGTTCGAGGCGTCAAGTTCGCTGATTGTCCGAGGTATGGCATGTCGACACGGGGGAGGAAGAGTGCTATTCCATTGTTCATCGAGCCGATGGGCAACGGGGCGGATCTGATACTCCGCAAGAGGGATTAAACGATATGTTAACAAAGTGTCGGAGAGACTTTCAATCGCCTTTCGTGCGGATGATGAGACGAGCATTGTGCCTGCGGGTTCCACTCCAGCGTTGTGGGCATTGAATATCCAGGAAAAAGGGATATCTTCGCTCTCCGGAATGAATCGTCGTCGCCACCCGATGAGCTCATTGATGCCAAATTGATAGCAGGTGACATTCCGAAGCAAATCGCGGTATTGCAGAGCCCATGCGACCCGTGCTTTGAGCTGCTCGCGTAAGAATCGTGTCTGAAGCATTGTTTCGGAGGTTGCTATCAAAAGTCGCAGGTTGTTTAATGCTGGGCCAATCTGGCTTGACGTTGGATGCAAAGCGATCTTGAAGTTGCTGCGCTCTCTGATGCGATGGAAAAGACCGCGTATGATGACAAGAGGATCTGAGGATTTGAATATTCCTACAAGAAGTTTGAGGTGGCCCTCGGAGAATTCATCCTTCAGTTCTAAGGGAACGTAGGAAGATAGGGCGGGTATTTCATCGTGATCCGGATAAATTTGGGGTATGCCTTCGAAGGGAAAGAATGTCAGGGTGGCCAATGTGTTGTTGATGTGATCCGACTGGTGGAGCAGGAGGCTGGGCATGACATCTTGCCAGGTCTCAGCCTTACGCATGGCACCAAAGAAAGCAGCAGCGGTGAGTCTATCCCTATCTTGCGGCGGTCCATTATTTTTCGACAAAAGGAAGTTGAGCGGCACGGTCTTGTCCAGGACAACACATACGAAATCCGATGAACCATTTGAGACAAAGTTCGCGATGCTGTTCAAAATTCGTAACTCTGTTTGATGGATCTTCAGCGGTATTATATGCTCCGTCCCAGGATCAGGGAGAGGATTGTCGTCTAAGATAGCCAGGAGCTGGAGCATCTCGCTCAGCTTCGCCTGGTCTTGGCCTATTTTCAGGGTGAGGGAAGGTCTAAAATCCGCGCGTGTGTGAAGACGGACCGTTATGCATATCTGGCGGCCCGAATGGTGTTATGTCCGTTGGCGTCGACAACGACGCGAGGGATACCAGAGAACGGGTAGGTAGCGGTGAGGTTGAAGGAATGACGATCTCAATTGTGAATGACAGGATTTCTTCGCATGCCTGCCAGTTTACATGAACAGCGTCCCAGGTCGGATGAGAGACAGTGCACTGACAGTGAGTGACGAGTCGGAGGTAAAATGTAATATGATCACGCATTATGCGCGGTTGTTTGTTTCGACCAAACATCGAGACCAGATTGGTGGAATTGCCCCTTGACTCGAGCAAGCCTCAAGCATACTGCGCCAACACCTGCAATGTCTGGTACGATCGCTCTTTGACTTCAGCTATTGCGGTTTCTGAAGCTCATCCTTACTCTAGACCAGATAGAGCTTAACTCTCCTCCTTTTGACAGTGTCTCGCAAGTTAAATTTTCGCCAAACAACCCGGACCACCTGCTCGTTTCCGCTTGGGATTCGGTATGATTTATTTGTGACACATTTGCATTACTACGCGGTAACTGAACGAGTGGACAGACGGTACGATTCTACGACATCGCTGCGAATGAACAAAAGTCAAAGTTCGATCATCGTGCGGCAGTGCTTTCGACCTGTTTCTCGGACCCTACACATGCGTATAGCGGCGGCCTTGATGCTGCAGTGCGAGAGTGCGTGTCGTCACTACCTATAGTCGAACTCTGACCGAACCGCCCTTCTACTTCAGGTTGAATCTGGAGACGGAAAAGATCCAGTATGTCGGTCAACACGACGACGCTATTTCGAGCACAGTTCACTCTGCTGACCCAAGTGAGTGCATTAAAGTCTCTGGGATATATCCTCATGCTAACACTGCCTTTCAAGATGCATTAATTACAGGCTCATGGGACCGCACCCTTCGTTTCTGGGATCCTCGTTCTGCGAACCCACAACAATCCTCCCACTCTCTGCCTGAACGTGTCTATCACATGGATATCACGCGGAATACACTCGTTGTCGCGATGGCCAGCCGCTTGTTCCATATATTCGATATTCGTAAGATGGATACGCCGGCGCAGCAGCGGGAGAGCAGTTTGAAATTCATGACCAGAAGTTTAGCGTGCATGAATGACGGTCAAGGTACGCTGCTGTAATGTTTTCTCCCATTGTTATGGCTCCTAAATCTGTAATAGGATATGCGACAGCATCCACGGAAGGGCGAATCGCTGTGGAGTATTTCGACCCAAGCCCGGCGGCACAAGAGAAGAAATATGCATTTAAAAGCCATCGACAAACGATAGACGATGTCGACCATGTCTGGCCGGTCAACGCACTTGCTTTCCATCCCATCTACAACACGTTTGCTTCGGCTGGGTCTGATGGAGTGCTCTCCATATGGGATCACAAAGTTAAGAAGAGGCTGAAACAGTACCAAAAGTATAAGACCGCCATATCTTCGATAGGATTTAATAGCGATGGCTCGAAGCTGGCGATTGGGGTTAGCTATACGTGGGACGAGGGAGAGGAAGGCGCCAAGGGTGCGGAGAGACCCGCTATTTATATTCGGTCAGTTGGCGAAGACTTCAAGGTGCGTTATTATCCTTCGATCTTGATGTCCGCACGCTCATCACGTTATGCTTTGTAGCCAAAAGGATGGACGGGCTGAGGTTGTCCATGCTTTTGTACTGAGTGTGTATGGAGAAAATGTACAGATTTTGACTCCCTCCGGGTCGACGTATATCATGCTGGGCCTCAGACTAAACGGCTATGTACCGTCAGTTCATCACTCTACAAAACCTTCACAGGGACTCTCAGATAAAGGCGCTGTGCGACCAGGAAAGGAAAGGCTTCACGAGCGTTCCGTCAAGCACTCTTCATTAGTCGGCAGACATGTGCTGGGTGCATAGCGCTTCAACGCTGGCTATCATCAGGTGCTTTCGTGGCCTCGCCGCCAGGAGGATATCATTATGGGACATTTACTCACATTTCGTCATGCCGCAGAGTGGATTTCGCAGCAGACCTTGGTCTATTGGCACAAGGACGTTGCGTTGACAAGTACCACTTTCGTCAGTCCGCAACTTGACACTCGCCCGAAGTGCTGCAGCAGACGTTGTTTTTGCTGAAATCGGTACGAAATGCGTTTTCAAAACCCTAGTCTCCACATGAGCCCTGTCACAACTTACAGTTCGTTACTCACAAGGCATTGTCTTTCTTTTCTCTCTTTTCATGACTCAACCATCTTGTTCACACTGCCTAAGCTCAATTGCTGCAGATCTCGTGTCTTGGAAGTGGAAATATGAAGCGCCGAATGAACCAGTAAAGTAAAGGTTAGCCCTGGCCTCGGTTTCAAATTGGGAGGGATTCCTGCAAGAGTATGGATTCTCGACTAATGCGCTCGCTGCTAGTGTGCGTCTTTAGCCCACAATCGCCGAGGCCCGTCACCTGACGATCTGATGAAAGACTGTGCGGTGCAACGGTCAGTGGCAACATCAGTTTCATCGGCATAGAATCGCCTACCCTTTGCCTACCCTTCTTTATAAGCGCCTGCTTTAGAGTCGACATCTCGCACACAGCGTAACCAGGCGCAACGTCAACCGCAATTCGCTACACAAGTC
Organism: Athelia sp. TMB; assembly: GCA_014898675.1. Taxonomy (NCBI): domain Eukaryota; kingdom Fungi; phylum Basidiomycota; class Agaricomycetes; order Atheliales; family Atheliaceae; genus Athelia; species Athelia sp. TMB. The sequence goes on along the minus strand of JACXVL010000104.1, from coordinate 55,859 downwards.
TACACATCGCAGCAGACAATGGCCCACTCTCTTGGCCTAACAGCCCTCCGCCTCTCTCCTCTCCTAATCAACACCTGCACCCTCCAGTACAGCCTGGATGAGCACCTCTTTCTCTCCCCATTTACAGCTGCAAACACCACGAACCCGTCGCGGCCCACATACTCCGCCTCTGCTGCCACTCTGCTCCCGTCGTACTTCGCCATCTGGCTGCAGAAAGGCATCTACATGATCGCCGTTGGGTACCCACTGAACATCACCCTCGGACTCCTCAACGTCTATACTCCCGCTCCCCTTTCTGCCTTGTTGGGTGCCAATGTACTCGGGGGGACTGGCGCAGTCTCTGGCGCTGCGAGGAAGTGGTACATCGCCGGCGCGGTCCTGACGGCTGCGCACATGGCCTTCGGGCGGGTGGCGATGCGACTCATTGCTGAGATCGTGGAGGAGGACGGGGGCAAAGTCGCGGCGGAGAAGAAGAAGAGGCCGTCTACAGCTGCGATGGCTGAGTGGATTCGGATGAATGCGCTGAGGACCCTGGTTACTGATTTGCCGGCTTGGGGTTGCTATTTGGCTGGGTTCTTGGTTTGGTCGAGTGCGTGAGGGGAATGGATAGCTGCTAAGATCGGTAATACATTGTTCTTAGGACAATACCACATCGTTTCGATACGCCGCGCTCGAGAGATTCAGAATATTCCGTGTGTATGAGCTTTCGCCTGGCTAGTAAAATGTCATCGATGATGTACTGGCAGGATTGGCATTCAAATCCGTTCGTCACCAATCACCAGGGTAATGCCTCGATGGCGTGGTGGCAAATGTTGCCCGGCAAAAAACGCTGTTGGCTATACAAGACGATGATGCGGGAAGACCTCTGGCCCGCTCTAGTCTCAACTCTGGAGGCGCGTATCACTCCCCATTACACCTATGTGCGCGTTTCAGACCTGATATCTGTCAGTAGTGTTCGTATGTAATAGAATAACATTAAATTCCGAAGAAAGGCATACCTGATATGTTCTTGGGAGCCTCGTGTGTAGGGTGCGGGGCTGTGTTGTACCCCTGAAACCACCCCACTGTGGATTCGCTGATTTGAGATCGCCAAGGATAGAGAATAACATTGTTGAAGCACAGGAGCAGGCTCGGCATAGAATTCAGGGTGTTTGACTATGCTCGATCATGAAGCAGCACCTGTTGACAGTTGACCTGCGAAAGATTGACTCGGAGTAAGCGCTTGCGTCACCACCATGTTACTCTCCATCCTTGTACTTTGTGCCAAGTCCACATCTTCGATACATTAGGCACGTCATTTGTGCATAGGTTCGTGCTGATCCGTCCAGTGTACAGCTTTGCAGGAAGAGGAGGAGGAGAGGAGATGCCCGCCGGAAAAGGCCGCCAGGTGAAGTGGCATCGAAACAACCTGGCAACCGAGATCACCGCCCACTGTCCGGCCACCAAACGCTGTCCGTCCAGGCACAGACAAAACTGGTGGGCAAACTCTTCCTTCTTGGTCTTGCTCTCGTGGGCTTTCAGCGCTCGGGAAATCGGGGAATGATGCACCGCTAGGGACCAGTCAGACGCCCGGGTGCCAACGAAGATTGTCCACTTGACTGACAAAGAATGGATATATCATCCTGTCCGATAGCTCTGTCGTCCTTTCTGTCGATCCCGCTCGGACGAGCATTATAAACTCTCCTCCTTTCAGCGGCGCCGGCGCTGTTTACCCTGATGTTTCCAATGGCCGTCAGATTGCCTCCCACAACGCTTATCGAAGGGGCCAACTCTCACTGGCGCCAATACTTCGTCTCCTGTTTGAAGGCAACCCACCCCAAGATATACTGGAATGGACTTTCTCCTCGTTTGCTTTCCATCGCACGCTCCCTCTTCCTCTTCAAGGCCTATACGGAAGTTCGCTTCATACGCTTGTTTGAGCACTGGATATACCCCAATCGCAAACGGAAGGCCCTTCTCATAGGCATACGAGCGGAGAATGACGAGGATAGTGTGACCCTGACGGGTCCGCATAGTGATGTGAAAGCGATGAAAGGGCTGCTTATCAGTGAGTATCAGTAACATATCATTCACTGGCAGGACCAATCTCATTACGTGGCAGAGATCTACGGATACAAAGAGGCGGACATTACTGTCATGTTGGATGGTCATGTCTTAAAGGACCCCATGATGGAGCCGACTCGCGAGAACATCGTAAGCCAATTTTTGATTGACATGCCCTCATCATTGACTCTGGCTGTCAGTTGCGCGAGATAGACAACCTAGTGAGGGATGCCCACTACGGCGATCGATTCGTGTTCCATTGTGAGCAGTCAAGATCCCTTCCTCTACTTCATCTAATGCTTCTGGCCAGTCTCGGGACACTCTATCCAGGTCCCCAACAGAACCGGGACTGAGGATGATGGCCTGGACGAGGCCATCGTGCCAAGCGACGGCGACAAACAGCACATCATCGACAACGTGAGTTGGCAGGATCCTGCTCTATTAGCTGTGCACTGACGAAACGTTTTCTTCCCAGATTCTGAGGAAGCGACTTGTAGATCCCCTTCCGGTCGGGAGCAACCTCGTCGCAATATTCGACACTTGTCATTCCGCATCCCTTCTGGGTAAGCTAGCGCCGTTGATATGCGTTCCTCGGGACTAAATGAAAACTTCATACCTAGACCTGGAGCACTATAGGTGCAACCGAGTCTATGTTCCCTGGATGACGAGAGGTTCGTCTGACCCACATCATCCTGACCGCCGGCTCACCTCTGCTTCAGTGCAATCTTCCATGCGGATATACGAGCACCGCGTCAGGCACACCCCCGGCTCGAACATCTACTCTCACTCTTCCACGAGCTCGACGGAGACGAACACCTCCTATACCACAAGCCCACCCGGCTCTATCATAGTGAACAAACGCACCCAGACCCGCAAAACCACCCTGGAAGTGCAGCACATCGACCCGCACAAGCACACTACGCGTGCGCTCGCGCGGGTGTCCGTCCAGACGCAGCTGGTGGAGGTGTCTGGCGCCGAAGTCCCCAAGAAGGCGCACATGACCACGGGGCTGGAGATGCACCGGGAATGCGAGTTCGTCTCAGATCTTGGGGCAGAGACGGAGGAAGGCCCGAGAGGGCTGGACACTATCAGGGAGGTGTCAGAGGGCGCCGAGCGGCGCGGTAGACGGGATAGTAGTCCGGACATACTGGGGCCTGAGTTCAAGCGGTCTTCCTCGCCAACGCCGGTGTTGAAGTGTGATGGCTTCGATATGTGTAACCAGGAGTCGATGACGGAAATGGCTAATGTCGTACGTTCCCCGTCTTGGATCCAGGCGGGTCTTGAACTGATGTTGTGATTGCGATAGATCTCGTTGGGTGCCTGCAAGGATGGGCAGGAAACATGGGAGGCTGAGTGTGGGAAGTCGATGACCCTGGTGCGTCCCCCTAGGCATGAAACCTGCGGCTTGACTGATCTTGATTCTGCTCTTCGCAGACCTTGGTTGAGAAATTGGAGCATGACCCCCATCCATGCCTGAAGATTCTCATGCGCGAGATCAGGTAAGTCCAGATGCTTCCTCGCCCCATTTCAAATTTGACCTCCCCCGTTTTCAGCGAGTCTACCTACGAGACCATCAACAGGATGCACTCAATGTGGATGGAATGCAAGAAAGCCATGTCAGCCAATGGGGGTGCGCAAAGTGAGGACAGCTACGCCTGTGGCCGAGATCCACTCAAGGAATGGCAGGATCCCCAGGTAAGCCCTGTGCTTTTTATGCTCTGATAACGATCCTGACTGGCTTCCACTTGTAGCTCGCGAGCCACAAGAAGCTGGTAAGTGCGTCTAACATCTTGCAATTCTCACAATCTCATCGTTTGTTTGCAGGATATGGATTTGCCTTTCACATTATGATCGTCTTTCTGGCTTCGCAGCAAGATCTTCTTCACCCAGATGCCGTTCGCTTTGGGCCAACATGCTTCAGTGCATGGGCGGAATCGCCGCGCACATCTCGCTTCAGGATGAAACATATATTTGTGGATTATTGCATCCCTTCCTTACGCTTCCTATATGGGAAGCGCTTGATTGCCCGTCGCGGCATGCTCCTATCTATTAGGACTTTATTCGCCATTGCTTGCGCATATGTGGTGATTCTCATTGGACGATGGGCTGCTCATCATCTGTACATCAGTGTAAACCAGCAACGATGCTGATTGTAACTGTACAACCCTAATGTCATTATCTTTATTTGTTGTTGTAATTTTCCATTTCATCTCCACGCCGGAGAAGCAATGCCACAGCAAGCAGAAGCAACGTCGTATTTAGAAGCTCGGGTCCAAGGACTGGACAGCTTTGTGCTTTCCCCGCTCCCAACCTCTCCCAACTTACGGACAGGCTGCTATCCGCATGTTTTCGAGCGGCTTCAACAAAGCTCGAGTCTTGTCATCACTGGCGGTGCATGCCACCAATGGCGCGACACAACAACAACAACAACAACACGCGTACAGCCCCAGGCCACCGCAAGTGACCTCATGCAGTGTCGCTGCCAAGTGGCCTGCTACTTGTCTTCTCCAGATGATTAAGCACAATATTAATGTATGTGCACTGCCGCTTATCCTTATACTTTCAGGACCAGCAGGCCCCGCCTGGATCGTAGTATATATTAAACCCGCTCGGTCTTATCAGAAGGCGGTACTTACAGTGCGGATGATTTGCAGTAAATCCTTCCCATTGTGAGCAAGGTGAAAAGTTCCCGCCCGGTGTTTGCACGGTACTCGCTAAGACCGTGATGGGCTCTATCTTTGCAACGCGGTCACGGCACGCCCAGCGGTTGCTTTCCCGATTCTGCTTCGGGCGCTAGCTAGGTGGTGTACGGCTATGTACGGTTCACCGGTGTCCTATCAACATCTACAAAAGCCCAGCGTTTTTGCATGATGTGCCTGTAATCCCTGGACCTCACCCAACCACCGCACCCCCAATCGGCCTGACCGAACCTCAATCAGCAGCTGCTAGCAGGCCTTCAGCAACCTCCCGACTAGCTGATTCATCATGCCTCCGACTCCTTTAACCGTACGCACTGCTAGTGGAGCCTCTCTCAAGGACGACGATCTGTTCTCGTGGAAGTCATACTTCATGAGATGTTGGGCTTCGACACATCATAGCAACGTCGAGCGCTACCTTCCGCAATCCTGGAAGCCGTTTTTCCGCGTGTTGATAGTGTACAAGATGCGCTTGGGACGATGGCTTGAGCGTCTTGTATACCCAAATCGCAAACGCAAGGCCTTGCTTATCGGGATCAAGAAGAGTGCAGGCGAGGTGGAGCTGAGCAGACCTCACACAGACGTTCTCGCTATGCGCGACCTCTTGACGAGTGAGTCGTGCTCTCGGCTGTTGCGCGTGCTTCGCTGACTTCGATCACAGCTGTATATGGCTACCGAGAGAATGACATCGTGATCATGCTGGACGATGGGGCGTCGTCTGACCCAAATATGCGCCCGACTCGCCTTAACATTGTGAGTACATTCTTCGGAGTCGCGTCCTATTAGATGTTCAATAATTGTCAATAGCTTCGAGCAATCACTGAGTTGATCGAAGATGCAAAGGCTGGAGACAGATTTGTGTTCCACTGTGAGTGATGATTATATAGGCCCTCTACCTGGACCATGATCTCACAGCACGGTGTTTAGTCTCTGGGCATTCGACGCAAGTGATCAACAAGACGGGCACAGAAGATGATGGCATGGATGAAGGTCCGCTCTCCTCGCTTGTCCATACGACTAAAGCAATTGACATGAACGACGCTTTGTAGCGATCATCCCCAGCGATAGCTTGGAGATCATTGATAACGTGTGTTCATTCTCTCAAACCTGACCAAGCCAACCTGACTGGTTTACAGGATCTGAAGAAGATGTTAGTGGACCCATTACCTGTTGGTAGTCACCTCGTGGTGAGCATTGTTGTTTGCCCTCTGTCTCTCTATTCGACTCTGAACATGCATTCATGATAGGCCATCTTCGATACTTGCCACTCCGGCTCTTTATTGGGTGCGTATCGCTAGTGATATCCACGGACCGTGCTGAGACCATCATCCACAACTCTAGACTTGACGCATCATCGCTGCAACCGGCCCCCTCGCCCACCCTCGGGTATCGCAGACAAAGCTGATCCACCAAGGCACTTACCTTGGACGCCTAGTAAGTGACCTATTTCACTGTGCGCCTACCTTACTAACATGCGCATATCCTCATCTCAGCACAAGCTAGGTTGAGCATCTATCAACACCAGGTGCCTGCTGCACCTTCGCCTCCAGTGGTCCCGAAACCTGTCAGAAGCGCGACTCTTCCTGCCCCGAGCGGCTCTGCACCCACGAAACCTCCAGTCCGCAAGCGGACTCTCTCGCGCAAGACGACTCTAGAAATCCGAGCTCCGACATTGCAGAAGCCCACTCGGATCAGCATCAAGACGGGCTCTTCGTCTCCTGGAGCTTCACCACAGATGGAGCGATACAGAGATTTCGGGTCCCCGATCAAGAGGAGCACAGTGGCCGGAATGGCAGCTATCTTAGAGGGTGGACAGGCTAATGAAGGAGAGAGGCAGGTGCGCTGGTTAAGGGATGAGGACGGGGATCAGTTGCACTATCTTTCACCCGAACGAACTGAACACCCAGTTCTATGCGATGGAGGGAAGCTGTGTGAAGCCGCGCTCGCCGCGGCGGACGCTCGATTTGCCAACGTGGTATGTTTTCTCTATGATACTATCTTGATGAGTGGTGATGTACGGTGTGAATTAACGACATTCTTCTTTATAGATTGCCCTAGGAGCCTGTAAAGACGGGCAATTTACATGGGAAGATGAAACTGTTGGACGGACTATGACCGCTGTGCGTGATTGTTACCATCTACTTCTCAATGCACTTTACTAACTCTGGGTGTGAATTTATTAGGTATTGGTCGAGAACCTTGGTACGCCATTTGCTATGCATCACCCCCAGAACTTTCATTAAACATTTCTTCTGTAGCCAAGAGTCCTTTGATGCCACTGAAAGACCTCATGCGCACCATTAGGTAACTACCTTCCCCATTTCCTCAGGTCTTACCCAATACTAATCCCGATCTGCTTCGTAGCGAGGAAACTTACAAGAATATTGACAAGATGCATCGCGACTGGGAGGAATACAAGAAGCGTGCACCCACCGATGCTGCTGCACAAGCTGTGCAGCAGGATTTCTCAGAAGAATGGCAGGATCCACAGGTGCGATATGCAATTCATTGGTCATGCGCATTCACTGATACACTGTATTCTCGCAGCTGGCTGGTCATTGGAAGCTGGTAAGATATCAATCACTCTGCCATCCACTCTGGCCTGTACTGATGCTGCGTCTTTCAGGATATGAACATGCCTTTCCTCATGTAGATCATTTATTTTCAACGGCCCAGAGCGCAGCATTCCGATACGCCTTATTTACACTGTTTCGGCCTGCCGATATGTCTCATTTCCTATTATCAGCTTGTTGTTGGTGTACTATTTTTGCTTGATGCATATCTGAGTCTGTTTATGCTTCTTATAACTGTTCGCTTAGTTTATCGTACTTACATTTCTCACTATTTACACTGCTACGCAGCCGTCACACTGTCTGGGACAGGCAAAGCCTATGTATGTGTCACTTGTATTCACTATCTACTATACTCTGTAATTTCTATTGGTTTGTCTGGATGGTCGTTTAAGTGCATCACAAAATACACTAGAAGGCCACCCAACAGCAGCAGCAATGCAGACAGAGGTTAAGGGGGATGTGGGGTAAAATTGACTTGGATAAAGAGCAAGTACCATTATAATATAGATTGATATACAGTAGCAAGAATATGGTCTATGAGCCTAGAAAGCTCTCCTTACTCGACCTTTTGGCGCGAAAACTGGGAACTCCATGAGTAAAAGAACGAGATCAAAGTGATCAGTAAGAAGCTCACCAAGGTCACAACGGTCCCATCCTCCAAGGCTTCCTTCCGGGGTACGAGTTCGTACCCGAATACTTTCGGAAGCACAACTCGCCACACAGCCCAATAGAAAACACCGAATGCCATCACACCAATGCCCACAAGGCAGTACCTATTTGAGGGGCATTGTAAGTATCTGGACGTTTTGCGGAGAGCTGCCACTCACAGATAGTAAGGAAGAGGGGGCGTGTCACCGACGCCGTTGGCGGGGCGCAGGAACGGTGCAACCAACACTGCGCAAAGTAAGTAAATTTCATTTCCTGAATGCGTTCAACGATCGGTGACGCACAAAAGACAGCTGCGACCAAGAAAAAGAACGCGACCGGCCACCATACTTTGAATGGACGAATGAGTTCGGGCTTCTTCCATCTAAGCCAAAACAGGCCCTGTAGAGCATCGTGTGAGTGGTTATATTGACCACATAAAATGAGAAGGGGCGTACAAGAACGATGAACAGGTTGATAATCTGCTGGGGGTATCCCTCCACGTCGAGGATAAAGGGGTATGCAACAGAAGGGGGAGGACCGAGAATGACAATCAACTGTAGAAAAAGATGAGGTGAAACCAAGGCGAGAAGCTTTATGGAGAAAACGCACAGAAGGAATCAAATGAATGATCAGCCCGGGGAGAGGGGACTTTCCTGTCGGCCAGTTGGAAGCCCAAAACTTGTTTCCGAAGGGAAGTGGTACGCCCTCTTTCGCCAGCTCTTGGTTGACACGCGATGCAGCGAAGGTGATGGTGATAACATTCCCCAATGCACTGGATGGGTAAAGTCAGCTGATATCTTGCATCATGAGTGGACGAAACACACCTCAAAGCGACGAACACAGTCAACGCCTTCTGCGCTTTCGTTCCAAAGACCTCGCCGAAGAATAGGGATGCAACAGTGACACCCGATTTTAAAATCTTCTCTTTTGGTGCCGCGGCGAAATACGCAATATTGGCGAACAGGTAAAGAAGGGCGCAGATCCCCAATCCCAACGGACCGGCAATCTTCAAAGTTCTAACAGGGTTCTTAACGTCGTTGAGCACGTAGTTGACGTTGGACCATCCCGCATAAGCGTTGAGAACTTTGAAGGTCGCTGTTGCGTACTATGGATTGTGTTAGACGGAGGAGATAAAGACTGGAAAAAAGAAGAGCTTGCATCGTTGCTGCTGTGTGAGCTACCAGCGAATGCGTTGCGGAAATTGGCATGAGGATCCACGACGTGGGTCTTGCCTGACAGAACAACCCAACCTGTTTTGAGATCGTCAGCTAGATTCGCGGCAGGGCAAGGGCAGCGTAAACGCACCGGTGATCACGATGAAGACGAGAATGACAATCTTGAACATGCTCAGAGCCTACGTATGAACGCGGGTCAGTAATAGAAACTGGAACATGGATGTATGCGTACATTCATAAGCCAAACACCAGCACGAGGGGTGAGTCCGTGCAACAGGGTAACGAAGACAACCACTGGTGTAAAACATCTTAGATTAATTGAGAAAAGACGTCGTGTAGTAGAAACGTACCACCGATAGCTATTCCACGCTCAACCCATCTGTCTGCGACATGGCCGGCAGAGACCAATATGTTGCTTGCAAAAACCTAGGCCATGTTAGTCAGTGCCGTATTCGTTCCTTCCACAGAAGCATACTCACAATGCATCCAGAAGCAGTAAAGCCAAGCAGAATCGCATTTGACGCGAAGATCACGGTGGCGAGGTACTTTGGCTTCTTGTAAACAGCTTCGAGGTAGACCTTCTCTCCTCCAGACCGGGGGAACATGGTTCCGAACTCAAGCCACACGAAGAGACCGCAGGCCGAAAGGACGAAGCCGAGGACCCAGAGCATTAGAGACGCGCCAACCGAGCCTACGCCTTCTAAGATGGAGGAGGGGGTACTGGAGAGCACATCAGACGCGAATTGAGATGTTTATGCCGAGATAACATACCTGAAGATACCAGTTCCAATGATACGTCCGACGCTGTACAGGAAGATCAGAAGCGCCCTCGGAACAGTAGAAGAGCAAGTGCATACATAAGCAATGTGCAACTGAAAACACCCAGATGGCGTCCCATGCCTCCTGCGGCATCTACGCACAGGCCGTGATCAGAACCCTTCGGTGCATATGATGATCGAGTACTCACCTTCGTCAAGTGTCAATTCGCCGGGGTTTATGGGCTGATCCTTCACTACATCGAGGTCGTGATCTTCCCCCGAAGAGATGCTAGAGCCATCCTTGGCCCCTTTCTCTGAATCGAGCCCAACCGGCTCTCCCGCGACGACCGGGACGTCTTCAGTCGTAGTGCGATTCCTAGAAGGCAGGAAACGAGACAAAGACGGCATGACGAGCGAGAGGGATGTTAGCTCTCATCTACCAACTCGCTTTGGTTTTATGATGCTTCGCGGGTGCCGCTGGAGCCGTGATCAAACAACCTGTATCAGATATTGCGCCATAGCATCAGATGATGTGCAAGGGGCAGAAGCGAGGAGCTCGGAGCACAGACTCAGAAGATAAGACAGTAAATCAGGAACGGAATTCGCCATAGTTAAGCGACTAGAGGGTAAAACGAACATCCTTCGAGCACGGAGCATGCGAGGGAGGTGATTGGAACCTTCACATAGCAATCTTGTCGGGCGTCGGTTTCCCAGGGAGGTCGGAGCCGTGCGGCCTTGCGACATTTTTTATCATTGCCGTTCAATGATCACAGAGCGCCACCAATAATTCGCGAAGAGAGTTTGAGATGTGTTCTCGACAGATGATTCCGCGTAGTTCGAACGTTTGGCAGAGCAAAGATGTGCGAAGGCTGATGCGCTGTCGCCCATGCGCCTGCCCTAAACTCACCGCCGCGCTTCTGGTGGCGACCACAGACGCCGGTCGACCGTCACAAAATTCTGGGTGCCCCCCTGGTGCCCATGTCTACACTGATGTCAAGCAACCGTTGCTTTCACAATTCCAGTCATAACCCTTTCACTATCTCTGAGCCTGCCTCATTCTGCCCCCCACCCCCACAATTGAGCGGCGTGGAGAAAACGCCGACCGATGCATACGACTCACTCGCCACAAGCCTTTCGATGAACTCTGAGCTAGATTTCATGGAATCGACGCTAACGACTGTTTCGATCTGCATGAAAGGCAATCTACGCACATAACGCACGTTTCCGCCGCATACAGTCTGGGGCGAGGCGAGAACGTCAAAAACCCTGCCGCTGCACTGGTTTGAAAGCCGAAGATAGACCTGGCTTATTGTTATGACTAACTTTCTAGACCAGTAGCTGCCAGTACGTCGGTGAGATGTTTCCTACTTTGCATATGTTCTAGATACAACTGCCATGATTCTGTCCAACTCGGAAACGACGGCCGTCGGTAATGTGCGCAATTTCGTCCAATTGTTCAAGACATACTGATCTCGAATCTGTAGGTTTTCGTTGCTATGTTGCCCAGCGAGGTGTCCAAATGTCCGCCAGCACTGCCCAAGGCTTTCGAACCCGATAACTCTAAACGATCGCGATCCTGGCAGCGCACACGAGGAAGATACCACGAGAAACCGAGCCGCATTAATTCTGTTGGGCGACGGTACGTACGTACAACTTATGAAAAGATAAGCAATAATAGTAATGTCACAACAACAGGGTATACGGTTGACGACGTGAACAAAGTGGAAAGGGAACGTGTGGTCGTAGCGAGGCGGGTGGCGCCAGAACGTGAGTCGCGTGCGGTGTATGTGGTGTGCTACAGGTACAGAAACTAAATGGACAATATGTGGCAGGGAATCAAAACAGATGTACACCTCCTACACGAATGAAGGTATCGAGAACAGAGCGGAAACGAGACATTGGATGGATGGAGGGGGATGTGGGGATGTGGGGGATTGAATGAAGAATCCGTGTTACAAAGTGAAGTGAGTGAAATGAGTGTGTCCGTAATAAAGCACCAACCAATGACGCCCGCATCAAAGGTGTCTCAGAATCCTTGGCCTGGCATCATGCCGTAGTACGTC